>JAMZEH010000021.1:1715000-2315000 GCA_024699665.1 Ostrea denselamellosa
GTAAAATATACAATATGTACTGAAATGAAAATGAAACCAACCGTTTGAGGTAGTTTCGGTATTCTGATTTTTTTTTACTTATATATTTTGGATTTTATATATATATATATATATATATATATATATATATATATCTCCAATAATAAAAGTCAAGAAACACAAAGCTCGTATTAATTACATTTCACTGTAAGCACTTTCGGCTTTAATGCCTCTTCAAACAGTTATAAAATTAACATCATTTTATAACTGTCTGAAGAGGCATTAAAGCCGAAAGTGCTTACAGTGAAATATAATTAATTCGAGATTTGTGTTTCTTGACTTTTATTATTGGATATATTATTTGCTGTATGAAATACTGGATTTTTTTTATTAATATATATATATGTGTGTGTGTGTGTGTGTGTGTGTGTGTGTGTGTGTATATATATATATATATATATATATATATATATATATATATATATATATAAACACACACACACACTTCCTTGAATGTTTAAAAAATCTCCATCAAAATAGCAGGTGCACAATCTCTTTATTCACTTAAGATATACATAAAGTTTTACTGGTAATCAAAATCTGTTCATCAGTCTTGATGACATTCTCTGGACAAATTAGTCTAAAGACAGACAGGCAGAAAGACAAACAGATGAACAATGTGATTCCAGCATACCCCCCAAACTTCACTAGTAGGGAATACAAAGATAATAAATTTGAAGTTGCTATATCCACAGTGACAACAGACATGACCGATTTGAAGAAAAAGGTTACTGATATAGAAACAAGTGTATCATTCATGAGCGAAAAATTACACAATAGTGAAAAGGCCTCTACCGAAATTCTAAACCAACTTACAGAATCAAAAAAACATTACGAACATATTGAAATGAAAACACAGATCTCGGGACTTAAATCACAAATAGATGAACTTAGTGAGCGTCAGATCGATTTGCAAGTATGAGGGAAAACCTAATTTTTTATGGGATAGAGGAGCCACAGGAGGAAAATGCTGAGAGCTGTGAGGAATCCCTAAACCAGTTCATCAGAGAGAAACTCAAGATTATGGACCCTGTTTCATTCCACAGAGTACACAGAATGGGTCGAAAAATCACAGGGAAAACGCGCCCAATAGTAGCAAAATTTGTCAATTTTAAGGACAGAGAAACAGTTAGAAAGTCTGTTTTTACAGCCCTGAAAGGTGAGGAAGATAGAAAATTTGGCATTTCGGAGCAGTTCCCCAAGGAAATTAATGAAAAACGAAAATTATTATACAAATCAGCCAAACGACAACTAAAAAAGGCCCAGCTTGTGTACGACAAACTGTATATTGACAGACACCTGCCTGATCACACAGTAATGGACAGAGGAACTACAGGCGCCGAACCCAGATTTTTACCCCGAGATCGGTTAGATCCGCGTGCTTCCGAGTTCAACCCATGCCGTCAGAGACATCATTCACGCCGTTCAGAGACATCATTCAGAACTGAGTTCAGAAAATAGGACGACCAAGGAGGGGATTTCAGAATTTTTACAAACTCTAATGACAATGACTCTCTCGCAAACCAGTTTGACCAGTCCAAACAAAACGATGAACACACTTTGAAAACAAACAATGTGAAGATTTTATGTCTGAATGTATGCGGTCTGAACAGAAGACTACACTATTCCGAATTCATAGATTTAATTAAAGACTATGATATCTTATGTTTCACTGAAACAAAAACTGATGACATCAATAATATTGAACACGATGATTTTATTTTTGATGCCAAAAATAGACATGAATTTACTTTTTGTCGCTCAGGTGGAATAGTTTTGGGCATTAGGAAAACTATAGCACAATATGTTGAACCCATACAAACTAGTTGTAAATATGTACATTGGTTTAAATTGAATTGTTCAGTTATTAACTTGAATAATATGTTAGTTATTGGAATTGTTTACATACCCCCGGAAGGTTCTGTATATAGTTCACATGACGCATTTGATGAACTCGAATGCGAATATTTGAATTTTGCATGCGAATATAAACACATTAGTTTAATTGGTGATTTTAATGCAAGAACCTCTGATAAAATGATTTTTCAAAACCTTATGATATATCAGCTAATGAATATGTTCTAGAAGATGATGATTTAGACAACTTATCGAATGTTTATGAACTAAATTTGTTAGCTATCAGTAAAATCCATGAATCTCTAGACAAAACAAAGAATAATTATGGAAATTGCTTATTGGATTTTTGTAAGAATAACAACCTATATATTATAAATGGACGTCTGGAAGATGGCAATTTTACAACAACCAAATCAAGTGTGGTCAACTACTGTATTGGTACTGTAGATTTTTTAAAAATAGTGAAGACATTTTCTATTCTTGAATTTAGTAAACTTTATTCTGATATACATTTACCTCTATCATGTGTTATAGGTAAAGATAGTGCTGCAATATGTTGCAAGCAATGATTTTGAACACGAAGGAAATATCCCAGAGATGAAGATAAAACCATGGATAAATGACAAATCTAACGAGTTTTGTGGAAATATTGATAAAGAGGAATTAAATACAATGATTAGTTATCTAGATATACTAGCAAATGATATTGATAGTGTAAATAAAAAACAAATCGATGATGTATTCAATGACACGGTTGAACTGCTTTTGACTTCAGCCGAGAACACATTAGGTATATCACAAATCAAGAAAATAAATACAAAAGACTGTAAGAAAAATAAAGAGTGGTTCAATAAAGATTGTTATAATGCTAGAAAAAAATATCGCAAATCAAAAAGATTATATAGAAAGTATGGTTCCAAAGTTTTTAAAGACGAAATGGTTACCACAGAACGTAAGTACAAGTACACAATGGATAAAGCAATGAAAATTTTCAGAAACGATTTAATGAAAAGAATTAAAAATCTTAGAAGTTCTGACCTGAAAAGTTACTGGAAAATAATAAATAAAAATGTTAAGAAAAAATGGAATGTAGATATAGAAGACTTTTATAATTATTTTAAGAATCTTAATGCAGGAGATATAAATGACAATGAAACAGAAGTTGATAATAATCCCACAAATGTTAATTATGAACTAAACAGTAGTATTACGGAAGATGAAATAAAGATAGCAGTTGCTAACCTAAAAAAACAACAAAAGTGCTGGAAATGACAAGATAATTAATGAATATATAAAGTCCTCTATTGTTTCCATGCTTCCATTATATGTGAAATTGTTTAATGTCGTATTTGATACTGGAATATTGCCAGAAGCATGGCTTGTTGGAAATATACTGCCTATATATAAGAACAAAGGAAGTGACTTGATTCCAGATAACTATAGACCGATTACTTTATTAAGTTGTATAGGGAAACTATTTACAGCAGTGTTATCTACAAGATTAACTAGTTATGCAGAACATTATGAAATTTTATATGAAAATCAAGGTGGTTTTAGAGCTAACTACTCTACATTAGACAATATATTTACTTTGCATAGTTTAATTGAACTATCACTCATGATGAAAAAGAAATTGTACTGCGCATTTATCGATTTCAAATCAGCTTTTGACAAGGTATGGGGAATAGGTCTATGGCAAAAACTCATTCAAAATGGTATTTCCGGTAAATGCTTTAGAGTAATAGTGAACATGTATAATTATAGTAAATCGAGAATTTCACTAAATGACACATTTTCAAATTATTTTCCATGCAATATAGGAGTACGTCAGGGCGAAAATTTGTCACCATTTTTATTTGCTCTCTTTTTGAATGATGTAGAAACTTTTTTACTGGAAAATAATAATATTGGTGTTTCAACAATATCAAAAGAAATCGAAAAAGAAATTGGGATTTTAATAAGAATGTTGGTTATATTATATGCTGATGATACATTATTATTGGCAGAATCGGAGCACGACCTGCAAAATCAGCTTAATTCCTTTTTTTCATACTGCGAATTATGGAAACTAGAAGTTAATATTGAAAAAACAAAAGTAATGATATTCACAAAAGGTAAATTGTCAAAAAACACTGCCTTTTTTAACAATAATATTGAAATCGAAATAGTCAAGCATTTTAAATACCTTGGTGTTATTTTTTCACATTCTGGTTCTTTCATGGAAGCCAAGAAATATGCTTCTGAATGAGCTATTAAGGCAATGTTCGGTGTCTTAAAAAGGGGTAGAATATTAAATCTTTCTGTCGACGATCAGTTACATTTATTTGATAAAATTGTTGTGCCAATTTTGCTTTATGGTTGTGAAGTATGGGGTTTTGGAAACACTAATATCATAGAAAGAGTTCACTTAAAGTTTTGTGAAATGCTCTTAAATTTGAAAACAAGCACACCAAACTTCATGATTTACGGTGAATTAGGCAGATTACCTATGAGTGTACTTATTAAAATTAAAATTACTGGTCTAAATTACTCATTGGAAAGCAGTCGAAGTATAGTTACATATTATACAAGCTTTTATATGTAAAATTTAATAATAATCATGAAACAAACTGGCTGAAGAATTTGAAGTCAATCCTCGATAACTCTGGATTTAGTAATATCTGGGTTCAAAATCAAGTTTACAATAAGAAATGGATAGTTAAAAGCGTTAAACTTAGACTGGAAGACCAATTTCAACAAACATGGGAAACTAACTGTAATATGTCTTCAAAGGGTATTATATATAGATTATTTATGAATAATCATTTTGAATGTCAATATTATGTGAATTCCTCATTATGTAACTACAAGAAACGTATTCTCACAAGATTTTGGACAACGAACCATAGACTCCCAAATGAAACTGGTAGATGGGATAAAATTGAAAAAGAAAATAGAAAATGTTATTTATGTTTATCAGACGTTGGAGATGAATATCATTATATTTTGTGTTGCAACTATTTTAATGATGTAAGGAAATTATATGTACCACACTATTATATTTTGAGACCTAATGTACTTAAATTTCTGGAGCTATTCGCTACAAAAAATGTTATATTACTTACCAAATCATGTAATTTTATTAAAATTATCAACGAGAGGGTCAACCCTCCAGGTTAATTTAATATTGTGCATGTAAATCTCTCTGCTAACGCTATTTGATTGTATGATATTTCACTTCTAATGTTCTCTACGTTGTAATTCAACTAAAGAGATAACAATAAACTGTAAACTGTAAACTGATAATGTAAAACTCCATGTAAAGCTGTAAAATACCTCTATGACCCCATTCTGGCTCTGGGGATTTGAACAAACCTGAATCTTCATTATATATGTGTAAGAAACATTCTTTGCAAATTATGATTTTGTAGTCCAATTGTGTTCTTAGAAGATTCCTAAACCCCCTTCCCCTTATTTTTAATATTTGTTTAAATTATCTCCCCTTGGAAAGGAATGTTGTCCTTCATTTTCACATCCCCTTTACTGAGAAGTTTGCTTGAAATTGGCCATGTGGTTGAGAGTGTGAAAAGTTTCTAGAATACAGACAGATTAACAATGGAAACAATTTGATCAAAAAAGCTCAAAAGCTATATATAAAAAAATTAATAAATAAATCACTAAAAATCATGAATGAAAGGCATTGATAATGCAGTTTGTTAACTCACTCTTGACATATTTCATGGCATCACCAGCTCCAACGTTTGGACATAAACTGGCAGTTCCAGGTCCTAAAGGCTCCATTAACGCAGCATCATCAATAGAGGTATGCAAATATCGCAAAAGGAGTGTGGACAACATCTGCAATCAAACTACATGTGTAACAACTACAAGCAAAGCTAAAACACTGATGTGTGCTACAGTCCTATTATCCTTGAGAAATGGTTTGTTCAAAAATGTTTGATCATGCAAGGGTTGTTTACTTTAGCATGTTTTATAACTTTTCTGAAACTACACATTTCTAATTCTTTCATTTTATAGTGTACCATTTTCACAGTTACTAACAACATGATAAAAAAAATAAGGAATGGGGGGGGATTGGGGGTTGAGGTTCCAAACAACCAAATTTTTTCGATATAACATTAGAAAAGGCCTTAAGTAGACATAGTTATGATTTACATCACTTTGCATACATGGTAAATTGCAGCTCTCTCTCTCTTTCTCTCTCTCTCTCTTTCTCTCTCATTAATCCACTTTAATATGACAAGGATAGTGAAAATTTCACAAACAAGTTGCTAAGTGTAAGAGCAACTGAAATTTCATTTACAATCAATAAATTAATCTGTATTCTTCAACTGCTTCAAATTAGTAACAGGTTAAAAAGGATCCCCTTTCCTTTTCTCAGGTTTGTTATTTGAGGTTTATCAAACAGAAAGATAGTGACAAGTATAATTGTTAAACAAATTTTTGCTGCAGATCACATAAGAAAAAAATACACATGAAATTGATGAACTTAAACCAAAGCATTTCTTTTAACTAACACACTACAGTTTTTCATCTCTTGTATTACAATTACGAGATTATCAAAACTTATAACAATCATTTTATGTTGGAAAATGAAGAACAAGCAAATAGTATACTAAACATATAGCTAAACATTTCAAATAATAAAAAATACATATGAAACAAAAAAACAAATACATAATCATGAGGGGCAGACTCAACCTATGTTGTTTTTGAGCTATTGTCTAACCAGCTCAAGTCGCAGAAGCCGAAAGAAAAGTACAGCTCAACTGCACTGATCAACTTAGTGTAACTAGTGTGTCTTGAAACTATTTATTGTCTATAGGTATCTCAAGATTGCAGGATTAGTCAAAGGAGCCGGGGAAAGGTTACAGCTTAATTGCTGTGCTCATCAAGGTCCCAAGAACTTTACAGGATATTCAGTCCGGATAGTAGCAAGACTTACTAGACTCATTTTACCAGAATGAATAGGATTGTAGATGTTTGGAATACTTGTTTTTTTATTTTTTAAATGTATAAAGACAAACTAAGAGTAAAACAGTGTTAATGGACTTTATTACAAGAGGAATTAAATTCCACTTGAAAGTTCAAAATATAAGTTTCAGTTTTCCTTTTCACCACAGTAATTTTCTCATAATCAGCTGTAGCCATGATTTTGAAATTTGTACAATGTACTTCCTTTCAAAAAATAATACTGTTGATTCTTTTAAGTTGGAAAACTTTAACTGTTGACAGTTTGAAATACTCGCAACACACAGACCATGTCACATACATGTGATAATTTTTCAACCACAAATCCATACGACATCTTGAAAGAGGCGTGATATTAGTGAAAAATCTGTACACAAGTTCGCAAATGTGGTACAAAACCTGTACAGAATATCAATCAAAAAATGGTTTTATATGTCTATAAAATTATAATGCTGAGAAATATTTTCACAAATTCCATAATTTGGTTGTTGTTGAGACATTTAAATATTTCATCATTTTTAATCATGCACTGCATTTGCCATTTGTAAAGATTAGAGAAAATTTGGGTGATCACATTTGATGCCACAATTAATTTACAACTAAGGATGTATGGGACTGACATCAGAGTAATAAAAAAAACAATAAAAATGAGTGAAATAGATAGCATTGTATCCATTTCATCAGAAAAAGACTTTTTTTTAAAGACAAATTCATGAGTTTGTTTCCATGGTAACAAACACCAAACATACCCTTGATGGAGACATCAGAATTCACTGAAATTGACCACTTGTCAAAAAGTAAGTATAAAACTGACATCAGAGCAATTAAAAAATTCTTATAATGATTAAAGTAGATAGATTATATTTAATTTAACAGGAAATGTCATTATTAGATAGGTTTGTGAGTTCATTTTTATGGAAACAATCATCAAACGTACCATTACTGGAAACATCATAATTCAAAACTTGTCAAAAAGGAAAGGTTGGACTAATGTCAGAGTAATTAAAAAATTCTAAATTTGAGTGAAATGGGGAGAATTGTATTTATTTTATAACAGAGAATGTCATTTTTCAACAGGTTTGTTAGTTTGTTTCCTTGGTAACAAAAATCACATATGCCCTTGCTGGAGACATCATAATTCAAACCTGTCAAAAATTATGGGAGTGGGACTATCATCAGACTAATTAAACAAGAGTCCCACAGACCTTAATGGTCACCCAAGTATCAGAGGCCATACACAGACCTCTCAGGGAGTATCTATCATATATGCATTTAAGCTCCATTTTGGAGTCTTTTGTTCACAACTTTATTATCTTTCCCAGTATGCATACAATTTCCATTCAATTATAACGGAAGGAAAGATGAAGTTTGAAGCATTTAAATTAGGTCATATTTCCCTGACCAACCTACAATGAATTTCACAATTTTGGTAAAGGGCTTCATGGACATAATAGCTATGCATTTGGTTTTTCTCCCACATGTGTGGAGTATTTTTAAAACTTTCACTTCTTTGCAGTTTTTGCCCCAACAATGAGACCCTAGGGGAGCTATAATCATAAATTTCATAATTTACGTTCCTCTTATCCTAGCAGTTTTTGCCCTGCCCCTAGCGCCCAAGGGAAGCAGGAGCCCTGAAATTTACAAGTTGTGTCCCCCAGTCCCCAACGATGCTTTATACAATATTTCGGAAGTTATCAAGAAGTTAAAAAATTGATTCAAGAATAGGAATGGCTGGGTTGCTTTATGTTATCTATGGAAGAGACAGTAGTATCACTCACTTGCTACCATGTTAAATTTTGAGGAATGTCTGTTGGAAAACCTGTGAGAGGTGTTGAATACACAAAGTACGTACCACCTATCCACAGTATGCACACAAAATGACAAAGTTCAACTATTTGTACTTTTTCTTTTAAAAAGTCTGAGCAAATTCAAAGAGTTACTTGCACATCTTCAATGTGTCTATAACAACCACACAATGTCTGAAGTATGCCAAGTCAATGCTGTAAGAGATGTTTACACAAAGTAGATACTATCTATTTAAAGATGCTGAAAAAAATGATAAAGTTCAACTACATGTTAATTTTTTAAAAATATCTGAGCACTTCTAAAAAGTTACTTGTAAAACTGTGCAAAGTTTGAAGAATGTCAGCCTAACGGTGTGAGAGAATTTTTTGAAAACTGTCTGATCAAGTCACATGTACATCTTCAATGTGTCCATAATAACTGTACAAAGTTTGGGGAATATGAGGCTATAGGTGAATGAGGAGTTGCACAAAGAAGGTACTCTATATGAGGATGCCTGCCCTCCCGCCCAACTGCTGCACGGCATTCACCATATTATATAGTCTAGTCAATATACAAAATGACCTAAACAAAATTGCTATAAAAGCATTTATTGCTCTAAGTTATACTATAATACAATCTTAACAGCATATTAAAATATACAAAAATATAATTTGTGGAAGATGTTGAAAAAAGGATTTTAATATGATCATAATTTCTTAATGTTAGGGCTCGTCCTCCATATTCAGAAAAGATAACTTCATGAAGACGCAAGTTATGAAAGTAAATTGCTGAAACAACATTATAAAAACAAGAAAATATTGTAAGCTTAGATAGAAATTAACTGAATTTATTATTTCCATGTTACACAAGTACATAAAAATATAATTCTACGGAAGTTAAAGAGAAGAGGGCAAAATATAAAATTATTGAAAAGTAAATAATACGCCATTCTAACAAAACCTCCTTTACATGATGAATGTAATTTGGATGAAATTACACTCAGGACAATGTACATGATGTACCCATATCCTGGATTATCTGCACACAAGTAGCAATAATATGAAATCAATATAAAATAATAAATGAAATCATATTTAATCATTTATCAAGTCTCTTCACATCTCGATACATTCCTCTGAAAATAATATATATGCTTTGATGGTTTTCATTTCTTTTCACCTAAGGGGCAAGATTAAAAGGTTGATTCCTGATAAGAAGCAAAATTCAGAGTTGGGAGGGGTGGTGTGTAAAGAATTTTGTTGTTTGACATCGATAATAAATTACCCTAGCTTAAAAATGCATACCATACCTGGGATTTTCTACTATTGGTGCTTGAAACATATGTTCAACATTCACATTTCATTTTTAGGATGTGGTAGCTCAGTGGAAGAACAGACTGCTCCTTCCATACCTTTTCGACAATGACCATTTATTATTTGTTGTTCAAATTAAAGACATATTGGGTGACCCCCTCCCCTTCTGTAATGTTATGTTTACAGTAGCAATGAATGAGAAGAATGCAAGCTTGAAAGTTATAAATAAAACTATTTAGTGAGGTAAGAGCATTAATAGTGAAAGACTGCAGCCCTCTCCAAAATTTCAGATTTTTTTTTTCTTGAGGCATTCATGGTAGAAGACTACTTACCTACCCCTTCTTATGATTTAAGATAACAAAGTCTGAGAAAAAGTGTTGGAGGCAGTCATAGTAGAAGAATCCAACGTTCCAATCTCATCGGGATTTTAGGACTTGGAATATCAGTGAAAAACCACCTTTTTTTCTGCTTTGCATGTCTAGCATTTTTAAGATTCAGCCAACTTCCATATTTTAATTCTGGCTGCAACTTCCCCTGGAAAATTCTTAGTTGAGCTATTTTTTTATTAACACTGATAGTAAGAAACTGAGGAGTTACCTAATGTTTCAGATATTTCTTCTCATTACATGTATATATTTACAGACAGAATAGCAGTCTACCAGTATTGTCATAAAAGTACAGACATATATCATTCCTAACCAAATGCATAAATGTCTACACTTGCATTAAATAAAAATTCAAACTACAGCCACACAAACTTCATGGGGTCTGATGATGATGCCGCTTTATATTGCTTTAGTTTTTATTTGTGTAAAATGTTGTTGGCCTAAATATATAGTTTCTCTAGACTTCTGCACTTACCCATGCATTCTTTGCTAACTTTGCTATCTGATTTTTTCAAATAGATGGTGTTCTTGAGAAATATAAAAAAGAATTGATCTGTAGAATTATTTGTTCAACATTCAACAATACAATTCAACCTCTGTCAACTACATATTTATATCCAACCAAAATACACCACATTTAATTTATTTTCTTCATGCTAAAATAGAGTTAAACTTTATATTTAACAGCATTAAAATCTATTTAGAAATAGTATACCAATACATAAAAACATAACCCAACTCTCCAATTCCTGCCCCTGTCACCACTCATCAGATTATCAGTTGCTGAAGTCGTTAATTTAATAGAGACCATGCGCCGTCTAACACAGGATGAGAGGTTACGTGCCCTTGGCATGCTACAGGTTGACACAAGACAGGTTGCTGTGGCAAGGGCAATGAATGTTTCCCAGTCTGTTATCAGCAGATTATGGTTATTGTGCTACAGAGTCTGTTCAGGATAGACCACGATCAAGTCAACCGAAGGCAACAACTCCGACTCTGGACAGATTCATCCGCACTATTGTCTTGAGAAATCAGCTGGTAACAGCAATCAGATAAGGTCTCAACTTCAAAGGGATACTGGCTTGGTAGTGAGTGGCCAGACCATCAGGAATCGACTGCACAGATTTCACTTACACGCCCGACGCCCTCGTGTCATTCCCTGTTTGAGGGATTGTCACATTGGGGCCCGACTCCAATGGTGTCGTCACCATCAACACTGGGATAATCGATGATGGAACCACGTAATGTTCTCAGGTGAGTCGAGGTTCACTGTGGATTTCCTAGACAGACACAGTAGGGTTTGGCGCCAACGTAACGAACGTTTCCATGACTTTAACGTTATTAGACATGATCAGTATGGGGTGAATATATAATGGTGTGGGGAGGCATCACTGTTGCTGGCAGAACAGACTTGCATGTTGTTTCTGATGTGTCACAGGGCAGTACTACCAGGACAACATCTTGGCACCCCATGTTGTGCCGTTCGAATGTTGCTATGGCCGCCATTTCATTTTTTAAGATGACAATGCCAGATGTCATAGGGCCAGGATTGTTACAGATTATCTCCAACAGCAGAATATCACCACATTACCATGGCCCGCACTCAGTCCAGATCTTTCTCCAACAAACATGTCTGGGACATGCTTGGACAGCGGCTATGCCAACATCAATAACCTCCTGCCAATGTCCAAGAACTTATTGCAACAGGAATGGAATAACCTTCCCAAAAAAGACCTGGTATGCCACACCAAATCCGAGCTTGTCTGGCCAACCTAGAGGGACCGGTCGATCAATCAACCAACCGAGAGGGTTTTACCCACTACTGACTCTATTTCACAATGGTGGTAAATTTGCTGTGTGACCCTGTGTTGGTGTCAACCCTTATTCTGGCAAACCCGTCCTTTTCTGACTGTACACCGGGTTTCGAATAAATTGACAAATGTTTTTCTGTCATTTGTTTCCTTCCTGACCTCATGATCTGCATTTCATTGTCCTTGTAAATCCAATATGCCCCACTTATTTTGAATAACATATGTAAATGTTTTTTCTTTCAGATTGAATAAACTATTTATGAACTCTCTTAACCTGTTTAGCCATTATTGATTTATTTTTTCCAAAATGAATTACCATTAATGATCACTTAATCACGCAGTTATAATCTCAGTACGTTTTAAGGTCTCCTTAGCTTTTTCCAAACCATGCCACCATTTACCAGTACTATCAGTACTTTGATTCATTATATTGTCAATCCTAATTGATATTTATGAATGTTTGTGAGCTTATACCTGTATCAGTGATCAATGTTTGTTCCTTCTTTGAAATGACATTGTACCTCGAAGTAGGACACATTTTTACCCAGATGAATATTTCCGATCAATATTGATAAATTTTGAATTGTGCACACTATATTATAATATCCAAACAGCTGTTCAGTGTACATGTATATGCATGATCAGATTCCTGATTTCTATAACATGCAAAACCCCTGACCAGTCAAGCATTCAATAGAGGAAACATGTTCAACTCCGATATCTCCCCTGACTCAAAAAATCCTCATTGGCACAGGTGAAGTGTATTGTGGTCTATATAATGGAATGATTTGTTGTAAAGTTCTAGCTGTCAAGATATTTCTAGCTGTCAAGGTACAAGATATAAGTGGAGTTTTGTGGATTTATCAGAATAAAGAGAATCTAACATTTTTGGTAAGGGCACATCTCTAGTCCTGGGTAACCACATTATTACCAAGGATGTGCACTGGTCAGGTCCTGCTAGAAAATCACTCACATGTGACAATCACATATAGGGTATATATGAAAGAGTAAAACAGACTATCTGAATAAAATAAGATAAGATAGACATTCATGTCAGCTTTAAAATACCATTCAGATAATCAGCATGGATAGCTATCATTTGATGAACATCTATCAATTGTAAGGAGAATATTCTATCCCATGATAATGATCATGACAGGATAGTAATACAGATTATGGTGGAGCAGAACAAACAACTGCATGCTTAATATATCATACTTCCCTAAGTAAAAAAAATGGCAAAGTTGTCACAATATCTATTAGAGCATGCACAGATTTCAGCCAAATATTTTTAATTATGCTTTTATTGTAAATTACCATTCATATTCTTACTTGAACTAAAAATGCCATCAATATGAAGTATCCTGAAGGTTCCAAGATGGAGGATTCAAAGAAGTTCATCAATGTTCCAGCACATCCTCGAGTATTTAAAGTAGGTTTGTATTTACTGCGAGTTCCCTTTGTAACATTGTGGTGAATACATGGTCTATATGAGTAAACATGGCAACAACTAAAGGGGACATCATCATTCATATACAACCCAGCAGTCATTTTGCTGAAACAATATCAAAAAATATTGCTGAAACAATGCAAAAAAAAAAAAATAAATAAATAAATAAAAAAATATATAAATAAAAAGAGGCCCACAAGCCTTATCAGTCACCTTAGTATTAGTGAAAGGTATGGCTATCTGAAATCTAGAAGAAAAAATCCCTGTTTTAAATATATCTAAGCTAAATTCATATATTCAGCAACAGTATTAAACAAAATGTGTTCTTGAAATGTAAATGTCCTCAAAAGTTCCTTTACTGATGAAAGACACTACATAATATAATACATACTGTGGGTACAGTATACAGGCCTCCTCAAGATAATATTTTAGAAAGCTTCGAACAAAATCTTTTAAATCTTGATGCGGAAAATGAAATGATAATATTAGGAGATTTCAACGTCTGTGTGAAAAACAAAACATCCAGTCTGTCAGACTCATACAAAGATCTCCTGAATCTATTTGGACTTACTCAAGTTATAAAAGAAGATATGAGACTCGCCAAAAACAGTGCATCATTGATAGATAATATATTGTGCAATACAACTGACAAAATTATCCAATCTGGCTCTATTCCAGTGGGTATTAGTGACCACAGCTTAATATATTGTACTAGAAAAAAGAAGAAAATTTTAACTGTCATATTAATGTCATTATTAGGTCAATGAAAAAATTTGATAGCAATGTTTGTAGACGAACTAGGAAAAGTAGATTGGAATGAATGTGTAATGTCTGAAGATATAGATGAAAATTTTGGGAAAATTTTAGAGTGTCTTTCTTGAATATTGCTGACAAATGTGCTCCAAAGAAAGAAATAATAATTAAACAAAAAACAGAGCTATGGATGGACTCTGAAATTTTAGAATTGATTAAGGAAAGAGACAGATTATTAAATGTTTTTAATAAGAGCAAGAATGAAAATGATTTTTCAGATTTCTCACGAGTCAGAAATTTAGTTCACAAAAAGGTGAAAAAGACAAAAGCAGAATATATTTCAGATAAGATAGAAAAAAATAAAGATGAGCCAAAAAAACTTTGGACTCAGTTAAAAAATTTAGGATATAGAAGTAAAAACAAAGAGGGTCCAAAAATTGTTCTGAATATTGATAATGAGAAATGTCATGATATGAAGAAAATTGCTGATCATTTTAACAAATTTTTTACTACGGTAGCATTCAAACTTGTTGCTGCTTTATCTACTGCTAAGGGAATTTTTACTTATACCTCAGACTCTTTTTGAAATTTTTATCTTAAGAGAAATGTAAATCAAAACAGACCAGTTTTGAATCCAGTGTCAGAAGATATTGTATATAAAGAATTGTGTTCTTTAAAAATCTCGGAAAGTACAGGGCTAGATGAGATACCAGCCAAATTCTTAAAAATTGGTGCATCAGTTCTGAAAAAGACTATTACATCTATAATTAACCAATCTCTTTTGAAATGTATTGTTCCATCTAGTATGAAAAAAGGCAAGGGTCAAACCTTTATATAAAAAAGGTAGCCAGGGTCAAACCTCTATATAAAAAAGGTATCCAACTTGAGGCAGTCTGAGAATTTAACGGTAGACCGATAGACCGAGGCTATGCCAACTGAGGTCGGGCCATGCCATTAGCAAATAAGATATCCCGAATTGTCTATGCCAATTTTAGAGCAAGTCTGGTAAAATACTTTACATAATTCGTGTGCGTGTAATAGCCGTGTACCCGTGTGTCCTTACGATCGTCAAAATCTAAATTGGGAACTGGATTTCCCCTCCGATAATAATAATTTTAAGCGGTTTAAAGATCAAGACAAGGGTTCAAAACAAATCGTTCCGCGTAATATTCGGTATGCTATAAATGTCGCGCGCGTGGTGTTTTTTTTTTTTCTTTCTACGTTGATAAATTTTATTAAAGTTGATTACTAAATCGTAATTATTTCCCCATAACAATAAAACCCGAGTTAATCGTTTTTGCCAACAAAAAATGTCAACACGAAATAATATTTGCCCGATTTAACAAAACCTTTTCAAGGTGAAGGTCAAACGAACGACGCGAAGATCATCCAAGATGATACCGCGTTTAAAGTATTTTCAAGGAGCAAAGCCCGGCATTAAACCCAAAACGGCAAAACGACAAACTAAGGAGGAAGAACAGGAAAAGCGGAAGAATTACGAAAAAGAAGACAGACGACGCGAATTCAAATCACATTGGCAAAATGGTCGCGGTTGGTTGCAATTTGAGGGGGAAGAAATGTGGTGTGCTCCTTGTAAAGAGTTTTGGCATGAAAAAGAAAGCTCTCTTCATCCTTCTGCAAAGGCATAGCTGAAAGGTACGTCTAATTTCAAGATAGACACAATAAAATCTCATGAAGGTTCAAAAATGCACAAAGATGCAGAGAAAGCTGCAAGCAATGCCATTAATATTAGACAGTCAGAGGCAGGCCGGGCCCTTAAACAATTGAATACTGCAAACTTGAAGAAGCTTGATGTCCGCTTTCGTACTGCTCATGCCATTGCAAAACACGACAAATCATTCCGTGATTACGAATGGCTTTGTAAGCTTGACAAAGCGAAAGGATTAGATATTGGTTCGACGTATGATAACTTTAAGGCTGGAAAAACTTTCATGAAACACATTGCTGGTGTAGAAAAAGACCGAACCAAAACTCTTTTATGCAATGCACAATTTTTCTCCTTGACCATAGATGGGGCAAGTGACGTTAGTGGTACAGAACAAGAATCAATTTATGTTCACTGGTGTGATAAAGGTGTTAGAAGGCAGAGATTTGTGGAGTTTGTTTCCCCACAATCAACATCATCACAAGATATATATGATGCTGTTGTCAGTGTTTTAGCTTCCCATGGCATTGATCAAAACAAGATGGTGGGTGTTACAACAGACGGGGCATCAAATATGGTAGGAAGTAAGAAAGGATTTGCTACCTTGTTAAAAAACACCATTCCCGACCTAGTTGCCATACACTGCATTGTTCATCGGCTTGAACTCTCTGTGAAAGATTCTGTCAAGGCTGTTCAGAAACAAATGTATGACAAAGCAATGACACTTCTCATTGGATTGTACTACTTGTACAAGAGAAGTTCCAAGCAGAAAAAACAGTTGGAAACAACATTTGAAATTTTGAAAATGAAACATCTATATCCAACCAGAGTAGGAGGAACCAGATGGGTGCCTCATACTATCAAAGCGATCGATTCATTCTTCAGAAGTTACCAGGCCATTGTTACTCACTTGGATAATGCATCACACTCGGTTCCGAAAGCAGAAGGATTGAGCAAACTTGCTCATGATGTGAACCTAATTTTGTATCTCGTTGTGTTAAAGGTATTAGTGCATTTGTATATCGAAATTTAAAACTAATTGGACTTTGGCCTATTTTTGTCAGTTACAAGTTCACTAACAACATCCTAACCATATATGTTTGTTTTAATTGTTTACATTTGATGTCTTTCCAGGAAGTCCTTGACCCAGTTAACCGATTGTCACTGTATTTACAAAGAGAGGAAAATGCTTTGGGGGATTCGTTTTTGATGTTAGAAGCAACAAAGGCCAATCTTTCTTTATATGGTGACCGGTAAGTTAAAAAAATACAGAAGATAGATACAGGTTTAAATTCTGTTCTGTCACTGTCTTATCCTCATCATGTCATGATTAATTCTTCACTTTTAGGACAAGTACTGAACTACAGGAGATTATTGCTTCAAAAATGTTCAAAGGCATCAAGCTGAAGGGATCAGTCCCTACATCATGTACTTTGAATTACAGAGTAAAATTGTCACAATCAGTTATACAGAATCTTACAAACAGATTCAGTGCTGATGAAGGTTTCATGAAAGCTACATGCATAATAACCAACTTATCTGTTTGGCCCTTAGCGAAGGAAAAGGATAAAGTTGCTGGTCTGAATCACAATTAAAATTTAAAATGTTATCGTTGAATTTGAGATTTTGATGATTTGTTTGGGGTTTTTTTCCCCTTCTATTTTTCGTTTTCATTTTGAACCAAGATCAAAATCTCAATGTTGGATTAGAAACTCCTGTTAAATGTCAGTCATCTAATATCAAAATTACAAATGATTTTGGTTTCTTAATTTGAGTGGGGGGATAATTCAGTGAATTTAGTTTAAATATTGTCAGACATTGAACTTTTGATCTTACCCATTAGATTTTAATGTGCATGTTTGCATTTATATTTACTGTTATGACAAATGAACCAACTTTAGTTTTTACTAATTAATAAGGTAATACATGTGATAAATAAAAAAAAAAACTACAAACATATTCATAAAATAGTTTTGAACAATTGATATTTAAAGGACAAATGTAAATGATACTATTTTATGAACTTTAAAGTGTTCTAATGATGGTTTGGCTTTGCAGATTAAGCAATTAATTCATTCTAATTTCAATTAAGGGGCTATGATTGTATTGATAATTTTTTAAAAGAAACATACATTGTAACTGTTACAGAGTTTGGTGACCAGGATGTGAGGACTCTATGGGATCAATTCTCGGGGAGATTTGCAGATGAGGATATCAATGTGACAGAGGAGTGGCACTCATTAAAGACACTGCTGTATACAAGGTGAGAGTATGCACATGTATTAAGTCTAGTTATTTGGCAGTATAGGTACCTAAAGTAAACATATCATTTAATGTCATGTAATGTTTTGGTGCAACTTCAGGTATGGAGATGACCTTAAATCGCAATCGTGGGAATCGATCAACAACTGGGCTGCAAATCATCAAGTGTGCACAGTTCTGAAGCTGGTGGATCTTATTCTGAGCCTACCCCCAACCTCTGTTTTTAATGAGAGGGCCTTTTCTCACATGAAACTCTTCAAAAGTGGTAATTATCATATCTATTTTTTGCACAGTAATTTTGATGGCAGTTTATTTGAATTCAATTGTTCATTTTCTTCACATTTAATTTTTATTTGCAGACAGAAGAGCAAAGCTATCATCTGCCTCCATGAGTACAATAATGATGATTAAGGCAGAATCTCCATCTATTGAGGAATTTGACCCCACTGAGGCAATTTCAAGTTGGCTGGTAATTCACTAAAACTTATTTCAGTTATTTCTAATACTAATTCACAATAAAGACATCCACTAATACTTTGATTGATGTGAATGTTTTATTTTTTCCATTTTCATAAGTTTGTGCTTTATACTTTATTTGGCTTACTAGATAACACCTTCTGGCAGGAAGAGGAGGCCAAACTTCATTAGGGTGGCAAAGAGGCAGAGAAAGGAGATCATTGCAGAAACTGTGAGTGTTCAAGATGAAGACCACTTGGATGATGTTCAAGTGGATGATGTTCAGGAAGTCGATGAGGAAGTGGTGGAATTGGAGAATGATCATTTTCAGGAGGAGGAAACTCAGGCTCACAGTGACTGTGAATCGGAAGTGGACAGTGACAATGATTTTGATGAACAGAGTGAAAAAGAAAATGAACACAATATCAAAATTCTTACCAGAGAATTAGAAATTGAATACGAAGTTGTATAAATTTGGAAAAATAATAAAACATGCACTTTGTTCAAGATGATTTATTTTTGTCGTAAAATTTGATGAAATTACTCATCGGTCTATGCCAAATGTTACAGGTCTATGCCACATCAAATTGACATAGCCCTACTGTCTATGCCATGTAAAAAGTTAAATTCTCAGACTGTTGAGGTATGAAATTATCGACCAGTCAATATCCTTAATATTATATCAAAGGTACTTGAAAAATGTGTTTATAGTCAACTCTTTTTCTTTTTGATAGAAAATAACATGTTGTATGAATATCAGTCAGGGTTTCGTGGAAAATACTCCACAGACACTTGCTTGATATATCTTTTAGACCATATTAGGGACCAAACTTCTAAAGGACTTATTACAGGAGTGGTCATGCTTGATTTACAAAAGGTTTTTGATACTGTTGATATTTTATGTGAAAAACTTGATAAAACAGGTATCGAGTCTAGATGGTTCAAATCATACCTATCAGATAGTTCAAAATTGGTGGGGTTAGACAATATTCTATCAAGCAGAGGTCCTGTTACCTGTGGCATGCCCCAAGGAAGCATCTTAGGTCCTCTGTTATTTTTGTGTTATGTAAATGAAATGGCTGTAAGCATACATGATGACTGCAAGTTAATATTATATGCTGATGATAGTGCCATTTTATATTCCCATAGAGACCACAATGCAATCTCAAAACAACTTAGTAAATCTCTTGAAGAATGCTCAGATTGGCTTGTAGACAACAAGCTGTCTCTCCACATAGACAAGACAGAATGCATACTATTATACTTGGAGCAGACAGGAAAGTCAAATCTATTGATGACTTTACAATCAAATGCCATGATTTCATCAAGTTCTCTAACAAGGTCAAATACTTAGGCGTCACTATTGACAAATTCATAAGATGCAACTATATCATAGATAACATTATAAACAAGGTCAACAGTAGGTTAAAATTCTTGTACAGAAACAGATGTTGGCTTAATACTAGGTCAAGGTTAACTCTATCATCAGCACTCATTCAATGTTATTTCGACTACTGTTGTTCTTCTTGGTATACAAATCTTACAAAATCCCTATGTAGAAGGCTTCAGACAATGCAAAACAAGGTCATAAAATTTATTCTTGAGCTGAAACCAAAGTCAAGAGTTACACACGATATCTTACAGTCTATTGATATGCTCTTTATACATAACAGAGTAAAACAACTACGACTAAATCATGTTTTTAATATTTTAATGGTACTACTCCTGTGTACATGATACAGCACTTTGTAAGAAATGAGGGCTTTACTAAAGGAGCTACAAACTTCAATTATATAGTCCCTAGAGTTGGTTCCAAAGGAATATCAAATTTTTATTATAATGCCATACTTGACTAGAATATGTTATCAGGTAACATTAAGATTATTAGAAATAAAAAATGTTTTAAAGACGCTGTAAAATTTCATCTAGCACTGACTGCAAGACAAATGGAAAAAAATGCTTTTTATTATTGAATGAACTTGTTTGTATATTTATATTTCGTGATGTAAATAGTTGAATATTAACATACATACTGTAAATATTTTTATGTATTATTAGCAGGCTATTTAATTATTTATACATTTTTAATGGAATATCATAATATGTGATTACCATCAAAGGACCCCATTGGAAATAAGCCATTTAATTGGCTTTTATGGGTTATCCCAGGCAATATTTTAAATTCATTTATAAAATATCTATTTAGTAATACAATTATTACTGTATTAGAAATATGTCAGTATGTGATACATTTATACCATCTGCAATGTTACAAATGCAATAGTGATGTAAGAATGTGATAAAAAACATTACCATCTGTGACAATTACAAAGCAATATCATCTTTGATACTCATTATGACTAACTTGTGATGCTGGACTCATTTATATGCTTTTCATATGTTGTTATTGCCTGAATAAAGAATAATAATGATAATAATAAGATACAGTTCGAAGACTTCATGAAATTACACAAGAAATTTTGGGTTTTATCTTTCTTTCTTTTTTTTCTTTCTTTCTTTCTTTTTTTTTATTTGGGGGGGGGGGGGGGGTTCTTTCTTTAATGTATAAATTTATACACGTTTATCTAAATATAAAGAACACTTAACAACTTGACTTTCTGGGGTTGTTTTTCTTTGTATTAATATTTACAGGAAAATTTTCACTGGTAACTACTGCAGGCCTAAATTTCTGACCCATACACATGGTGAGGTAAAAGCATCAAATGAATACTTTGAAGAACAAATAACTTTACATGAAACTTAGCATAGGTGGCAGCGGACAGTTTTTCTGGTTCTGAAACATGTAGGCAGGAGGTATACATCAAAGTCTGGTTATGAAATATTAATGAAAAATCATATTTCCCCTTTATGTCAATATTTGTATTTCATATTGGTGTAGTTAATAATTTAGTACCCAAATTACATGCCGTCCATACATACTGGTGCTGGTGTGCAAAACATGCTTCGAACAGGTGCCCCTTTTTCACTCTGATTTTCTCTCATTTGGGCTATATCTGCGCCACCCAAACCCCGTCAGAGTACCGTGCAAGGGGATGTAGATACTTTGTACAATCAAGAACTCCGTCTGCCCTTCTTAAAAATCTACCTTTCATGTGGGGCCATCCACTTTCCCTCTTAGCTACAGACCTTTACCTGGACCATGTAGGTTTTCATCTGAATTTCTTCAGCAACTGACCACGTGGCTCAGTTTCGTACTTGCACCATTTCTCTGCTAGGAATCAAGGTGACACCTGCATGTTGCACATGAAGTTTTACAATAAGCACTCAGCTACACTTGACACGTATCCTAAAATTCTTTTACACATTTTCACACATGTAATATCACTTCAAATATGGGGTATTTCCATTTCTTAAGAAAGTTGACCGGGTCTATAGTACGAAACTGTTCCCTGCTACCATGTTCTGTAACTATTCTCGTGCTTTTATCCATTTTCTGGATATCAAGATTTTTTTTCTTTTCTTTTCTTTTTGTTGAAAACTTTACATGAGCATTGCAAATATACCTTTTGATGCGTTTGTCCTCCACGTCCAAAAAGTCCTCGTTAACCCAACTAACTGTGAACCAGTCTTCAAATCTGTTGCTCCCACAACACTTATACTCTATTTGTAATTTGTCTATAAGCACTTTAAGTTCCATATCTTTTTTATACAGTTTCATTACGGAAAACAGTCCATTCTTTAACGACTCTTCAATCACAGATCGATGACTAAAACACAACATGGATGCTGAAAAAACAGTCCATATCATAATAAATTTTGCAGCCAGAAAAAATACTAGAAATGATTGAAATCTTTCTCTAGATTCTGGAAATGCAGAATCAAAGGCAGCTTTTGAAAATAGGGACTCAGAAAGGACCATAGTAACTCCAACAATGAACAGGAAGTATGGCACAGTTCCGGTATCATAACCATGAAGAAACTGCATTTTTGATTCTAAATGCGAGTTCAAATAAATACCAATCGCTGCAATAGAGGCACCAGAGATTGCTAAAATACCGTCTATTACACATATAACTAATCCAAGAATACGCCTCCCCCTTTCAGTTAATTCGAAGGAACACATTTTGTGCCCTTCAACAATACAGAATTAGTGTGACGTCATTAAGTTGCAGGGTTTGACATCATCAATACCAGAGGCCTTCCGAATGCAAAGGCATGCTTTATGAATGTGCTACACGGGCAGATGGACACAACCCATAGTCTCGCGCGAAAGTGGACGAAATGAAAGAATACCGCTTGTGTTCATCTGCCCGTGTAATACATTCATTTAAAATTAACTTTAAAATGCAATAAACATTATAGTTGTCAATTTGTACTACGTTGTTTCGGGTTCAATTTATTTCACTTGTATGGAATACGAAAAGAGTTTGCAGCCTTTTGTATATTCAAGACTATTTATGCGGATTTCACACAACTAGTAATATATGGAATTGATCTTTAGGTGATAAAGGGAGTTGAGTCAAGATAAGTGCATGAGAACTCTCTTTAAAGTCGTTATCCTCTGTAAAATTGTTTCTACCGACGAATTTTGCTTACTATAAGAATTAATTGAATTAATTAATTAAAGTATGACGTGATGACTTTACAATTAACTCTTCATCCCGAAGGAATTTACGTACAAACTTCATATCGTCAGTCCGATCTAAATAATAATAATAGCATATAATTTCTTTCGTATCTTCTGCGACCTGATACCTTCGCAGCTTGCGTCAAGTTGATTTCTTGGGAGTAAAAGTCGTAATTTTTTCTGAGGTTT
The DNA here is from genome assembly GCA_024699665.1 of Ostrea denselamellosa. Lineage (NCBI taxonomy): Eukaryota > Metazoa > Mollusca > Bivalvia > Ostreida > Ostreidae > Ostrea > Ostrea denselamellosa. The sequence continues at coordinate 1,738,527 of JAMZEH010000021.1, forward strand.
CTTTCTTTGCTGTTATGGAGGTCTAGGGTACACACAAAACATTACTGCATAGAAGTGGATCCTGAGAGTTTTGTCAGAGTCCAAGCTAAAGTTCTTTTGGTCTCTCACTTCAGATTGTGGACTTCAGTACATGCACCTTGCTATTGAAAAATTTTAATTAAGGAATCAAATGTATCATAAAAAACATTTCTTGTAGTTCATACCTCCAAATTCATTTATCCAAAGTGTTACTCATTAATGGAGAACTGACTGAGCTATGGCCAATTTTATATCTTGTATTTCAGACCGACTGTATTTATGGGCGTCCATATTCGCTAATCAGAATGTTGTACCAGGCGGTTAGGCCAATTCAAACTGAAGCGTTCTTGTATTTTTAAATTTTTTTTATTTTTTTTTTGGGGGGGGGGGTATTTTATTTTTGTGTGCGTGTTTTTCTTTATTGGATCATTTTGTTAGATCATTGTACTTCTAGCAACCTCCGTCGACAATTCAATTCTATCTATAGTATTTCCGTTGCCTCAAATAAATCAAGAATAATGATTGTAATTCATTTTCTCACTTTATTTTACAAACAAGATAAGATTTTATAATTCGTCTGCAAACATCGAGGTGGTGTGAAATATAAATTAAAAGCAGGCCGTATCCAAATACATTACTATCATTTAAAACACATTACATGTAAATAGGAAAAACATAACATCAAGAGGATTCATTGTCCCTTCACAACAACACTTCACACTACTGCAATGAATACTCATTAATAAACTTAATGTCGTAAACAATAAAATGACATTACATGCATTCAAAAAACAAAAACCATAAAAAAAAAAAATCTTAGCACTATCATTGAAAAACAATTAGATATTAGAATATTTCGGCATTCGATATGGTAAAAAACTAAATATTCAAATTTTCTACACTTCCTCCGTATAAAAAAAAAAAAAAGAAAAAAAAAAAGTTATTTCGTGTTAAAATCTGAATATTTATGGCTAATAAAATTATTATATTATACTATTTTTATATAGCGCCTTATCTAATTATATAATTACTCTAAAGCGCTTAACATGTAAAACAAGGGCAATATAAAAACGAACGTTATATAAATTGAAAGGTCTTAAAAATAATAATCATCTAAAGTCGAAATGGGAGGTATTAGTAATTTATTTTTTTTTTTTTTTTTGGTATTATCATTTTTGTTAAAACAGAAAATAACTGGATACATTATAAATCAAAAGCAAGTTTAAAAAGATGTGTTTTTAGCTTTTGTTTAAAAACAGCAAGTGATTGTTCACAACGAAGGTTCAGCGGGAGGCAGTTCCACAGGGTGGCCGAGGACACATCGAACCTTCTATCACCATACACCCTGCTGTGAGTGCGTGGCTTTAGAAGGCACAATGAATCTCCAGACCGGAGTGTACGTTGTGGGCGGTATACCTGAACCAGTTCCTGGATGTATGCTGGGGCTTTTTGATGCAGTGCTTTGAAGGCGTACAAAAGGATTTTATAAGTTGTTCGATATGCCACAGGTAGCCAGTAAAGGGATATGAGAATCGGTGTAATATGCTCATATTTCCTTGTCACTAGCCTGGCAGCGGTGTTTTGAACTTTCTGCAATTTCTGCATGGACGTGGCCTTCACACCATAAAGAAGAGCATTGCCATAATCTAGTTTAGATGTAACGAGTGATCTTACGATTGTCTTGCATGCATCCTCAGTTATGAGGGATCTTATCCTACCGATGTTACGAAGATGGAAATGACAGGATCTAGACACTGAATTAATTTGAGAATCCATGCTAAGTTCACTATCGAAAAGTACCCCAAGATTTTTGACACAGAAAGCATTGGTGATGACAGATTCCCCAAAGGCAAGTTGACATCCTGAAAATTCATTTGCCTTACGTTTTGGGGAAAAGATGATTAGTTCTGTCTTTTCCTGGTTCAGCTTTAGTATGTTGTTTCTCATCCAGTTTTCTACATCCGAAAGACAGCTTTCAAGTCTATCTGCAATGTTGTCCCAGTTTTCCTTCGGATTTATGATCAGGTATACCTGAGTGTCATCCGCATAGCAGTGATAACACATATTATGCCTCCTGCAAATCTCTCCGATTGGTTTGGAGAACATACAATACAGACGAGGTCCCAGGACAGGACACCAAAGTGGAGTAAGAACTCTTTGGACAGCGCAGTTCCAACAGCAATTTGTTGACTTCTACCTGACGGATAAGACCTCATCCATGATAAAGCCGACCCTGTGATACCAAACGCGTACTCAAGTCGCCCGATGAGTATGTTATGGTCTATAACATCAAATGCAGCCGAGAGATCAAGCATCACGAGAGCAACACATGAATTCCTATCCAATGCAGAGGTAATATCATGGTGCACCCGCAAAAGGGCAGTTTCAGTCGAGTGACAATTTCGGTATGCAGATTGCACTTGGTCATGAAGCTGGTAAGCATTTAAGTGTTTTTCGAGTCGAGCTGCCACTGCTTTTTCCAATACTTTAGACAGGAAGGGTAAGTTCGAAACAGGTCGGTAATTTTTTTATTCTTCCTTGTCAAGTCCCTGGCGTTTGATTAATGGCCGTACTATGGCTTTTTTGAAATCCACTGGTACTTTTGCTTCTAAAAAGGATTTGTTGATAATTGCAGCAACGGTTGGTAAAACACACTCTAAACATTGTTTCAAAACTTTCGTTGGTATCGGGTTTAATTAGCAGGACTTCGTTGGTGCATTACTGATGATATCACGCACCTCAGAAACTGACACTGGCTCAAAACATTTCCAAAGGAAGACCACTAAACTTGATGTCAGCTCGAATAGCATCATCCATAGACGATAACATGCTCGAAGAACATAGATTATCTCTAATTTTCTGAATCTTCCCAATGAAGAATTCGCCAAATTTGGATGCAAGATCCAATTCGTTGTCATGCTCAGGCAATACTGATATATTTGTTTTCCCCATGAGACTGTTAGTAAGCTTGAAAAGTTGTTTCGAGTCACTGCCTATTTCCTGAATTTTGTTTGTATAGTATTGAGTTTTACAGTGCCACAAGAGTTTAGAAACCTGCGTACATTTCTCATGGAAAATTTCCCTGTGTACAGATAGCTTTGTTCGTCTCATCACCCGTTCAGCCCTCCGCCGATCTCTTTTGGCGGAATGTAAGTCATCGGTAAACCAAGGAGTATTTGGTCGTAAAACGATCTCCTTTGATTTCTGAGGGGCATGCAAATCGATGGTGGTTTGCAAGATCGCATTATAATTCACCACAAGTTTCTCAACAGATGTTTCTTCATACGTTATATTTGAAAAATCCAAATCATTTTTGAAACAGCCAATGTCGATGTCACCAATTCTCCGAAAAGTTACCGTTTTCCTCTCCCTAGGAGGTCTGATAAGGCGCAGTGAAACATGAATTGCAAGGTGGTCCCCACTTATGTTGCCATTGTTGTCACATATACCAGGATCAACCACGAACGGCGTTCCATGAAATGTTCGACAATCATCCCTGGTTATTAACACATCTAATGTATGGCCATGAAGATGTGTTGCATCAGAAATATGCTGCGTCAATCCATGCCCCTTTAATATTTCTGTAAATGTTTTAGCATCCTTGTCATTAGTATCATCTAGATGGAAATTGAGATCCCCTGTGATAAGTAACTCACCAGGAATTAACATGAGACCATCTAGATAGTTGGTCCATTCTTCAAAGAAAACTGAGTTCCTGAGATTATTAGATTTCGATGGTGGTGGGCGATAAATAACAGAAAGGCGAATAAAGTTGTTTTTGACACCAACAGAGCATTCTAGGTGTTCAAAATGTGTATAATTGGCATCTTTCTTCGCCGGGATCACACGAATATGTTGTGAGTGGACAATCGCTAGGCCTCCGCCCCTACGTACCAACCTTGGTTTATGAATGAAATTGTATCCATCTGGTGTTAGTTCAGACAAAATGGAATTATCCGCCTCAGATCCTAGCCAAGTTTCAGTCAGTACCATGAGATCCACTTTATTTGACTGAATGTAATCGTTGATGGACAATGATTTATTTCTGGAAGACCTACAATTTAACGTACACAGTGAGAGACTTTCTGATGTGTTGGCTTTCAGAGAATCAACTGTGTCAACCATGAGCAAATTCGAAATATCTCGACAGTTTGGATCGTCAATTTTCGTTGCCCGGTGTTGGATCAATGTTGGGATAGGGAGAGTTTTGCATGGTTCATCATTGACCTTTATGTCGACTGCCAGGATATAAACCAGGTTATCTCTGTTAACCCCAAGTTGATGTTCCACATCTCTCAATCGCTCAACAAAGACTGTGCGGATATGTCTGCGGAACCTACGTCCACCCTTTGTTCCCCTTCTGGTACGAGAATTTCTCGTACGACCTGTCACTTCAACGATAAATGGTGTTACACAACACATCGTACGGCAACTATGCGTCTTGTTGCGAACGAAAATTTATGGAACAACTTATCAATACAATGCGACTACAAGAGAAAGACAATTTGTACTAGTAAAAGTCGCAGTAAAAATTTAAAACATTTGCTAAAATTTAATCTAAAAACGAGGTTTTCGAGAAAAAGTTTCTGATGCTGGGTTTAATAAGTTGTTACTTAAAAGATCAACAAATCTTAAAACTCTATATAGAGTAACAAGGAGAAATTAAACTAAATAGTCGGAGGTGGAGCTGCCATGTTATAGCGCTAACACCGCCTACGAAATAGAAAATAAGAAAATGAAGGGCAATTAACTTGTAGTTTTTAATTTCCATTACAATGCATACCGACCTAGCGCATCTACAAGTATTCGTATTTCCACACAATTAAAAATGTTTCGTGTGTTTTGTGTGTCATTTTACAAGAATCTTGAAAAACCAGACACATTCACAGAGCTCGGTGTACATGAATGCGAGTGTAAGAAACTCTGTAATTGTAAATGTAACTCTGTATAGAAATTGTAAATAGATAAAAAAAAATGTACACGATAAAATATGTAAAAATAAATATATTCACAACATAGTGAATTGCAATACAAAAAAGAACAAGAGGCCCTTAAGTCATATAGTAAAAATGTTCAAAATTTTGGAAAATACGGTCTTTGAATTTAAAACGAGTGAAGATTCAGTATTTTTAAAGTCACTTTTCTTAATTTTTACTCTTTTACATTTTGGAACATTTTATTTCACTCTATTAAAATTGCTGAAATTTATTTATTCGTTTATTAACTTTACTCCGATTTAACATTTCACAAAATGACATCCTTTTAAACAAAAGTAGCAATATTAGGACACCATTCGCTGCGTTTTTGTAAATAGCACGGTATCGTAGTACCCTCGTTTTCAAAAGTATACAGATATGGCCTCACAATCGACAAGCAATTACATTTATACCTGTTTGTTTATTTATATGAATAAAAACAGTTTTATAAGGTATTTACAAAACATTAACAATTGAGTGAAATCAGGCCAACAGATATTAAAATGAATTGAAATTTTTAAGTATCGCGGTATCATAGGACTTCGGCAAACAACTAAATCGATTGATACATACAATTTCACAAAACAAGTATCATAGGACTTCGGCAAACAACTAAATCGATTGATACATACAATTTCACAAAACAGGTATCATAGGACTTCGGCAAACAACTAAATCGATTGATACATACAATTTCACAAAACAATTAAATCGCCATCTTGTGACGTTGTGTTAGTCTTGGTGTAGTGAACTACCTTAACTTTCATGGGTATCAAAAGGTAGAAAGAAAAATAAAAGGCTAAATAAATAATAAAATGTATGCAATTATAATAGCACAGAATGAGATGCTAAGTAACGTATACTCACACACACACATACCCATTTGTGTGCTAAAAGACTCTATTCAAATATATGGAAAGCATTTAGTCAATAGCATATCAAATCTTAATATATGATTATTTTCATATTCAGTATATCTACACACGTTGTTCTACAAACTGTTCCTCTGTGTGCCATGGATGTAACCTTTGTTACTTTCAAATCCTTATGGTCGCTGAAGGTGAATATTATGACCTTTTATCCCGTAAGAGTTCTGAATGAACGTCATAGGTCCACACGCTGTTGACGGTACACCCTTCAACAGGTTTCCCAGCTTCATAGATTAAACCTGACCGTGTCCGAGTTTCAGTGATGGAGATTTGGTATCGGTTGCCTTCATTGTCATTTTATGTTTTTAAATTTACTAGAAAAGACGTTTGTTCTGTCCCTATACAAAATAAATTGTACGTAAAGTGCGTTTACGTAGTGGTGATCTTTGAACTCCTAGGTCAAATGAAAACCTGGTATTATAAATAGTTCTTGCTATATACACAGTTCAGGATATTTAGAAACAATCCATGGAAATACGGCCACGCAGCTCAAACCGGGATAACTTCACAACTGCAGAATCGCTGAACTGGCACTCTGGTCCACTTGTCATTGAACATGAGCTGCAACAAAGAAATAATAAATATTCATGAACTTGTAACTTCAGATTTCTGGGCAGTCGCACTTCATGCTTCATTTTTGTAACAATAATAACACTGTATTAACACTCACAACAACTGTCAAGTGGAGATGTCTTGTTGATGTACAATGGTTGCTTCTTTTGCTACTGATTCTGCTTTAAGATCAATTCTGTTCAATGCTTGGTTGTCTGGGTTGCTTTCAGTACAAAAGTTGGCTTGAAGTATATGAAGCTGTTCCTTCATTAAAGAAGATTGAATCCGCTTAGTTTTTTGTTGGCAGGTCTCCTCAGAGTCTGAAAAATGTCAATTAGTTATCTTTAATATTGCATTACACAGGTTATGAATCTAGCTGTATATATATAACCATCCCGAAACTTCTCCATAAATCTTAAAAGAATTGAATTCAAGCAATATGACAAAATATACAATCAGACACTGGAGAGAAAAAGAGACACGGAGATAACATTTATTGCTGAATACATACACATCTACAGTTATTATTGAAAGGGGTTACGTACTGCAAGAATACAATATGGAAAGGAATAGTGCAATATGTAAAGGGTAAAACTGTTGCAAGAATACAACATGGAAAGAGGTAAAGAACTGCAAGTGATAAAAAATCTGTTTACACCACAAAAGGATAAAATGTGCACCTATATAGAAATTTATTGAACTGACTTTAAGATTACACCAGACATTTATCTTTTCCTAGATACTTCAGCATTAAGCTATCATATTTTGTTCAGATGTTGAAAACTTGGGGAAAATAGCAGCGTTCGGTGTTAGTAATACACAAGATATCTTAATCTCGGTGTTGTGGTTTTGTTCTAAATACTTATATACTGTGTAGTGGCGGATCCAGATTTTCAAAAGGGGGGAACCTGTGAATGTCAAGTATCGGTAAAAATATTCAGCAATTTCGGTGCCAAATCTGAAGTTTCACTAATGTTATTTTGCAAATTTGTAGCTAAAACAAGGGACTGGTCCCCTCTAAATCCATCACTGCCGTGCATTTATCTTCCAAAGCAGTCAAGTATGGTTTTGAAGGAATGAAAACCATGATTATTAATTTAATATTATTATCTTAATTTTGATAGACAATTTAATGAAATTAAACTTAAGAATTTTCTTTCAAATTCCTTAGATATTATACTTCTAGGAAAATCTACCCTAATTCCAGTAAATATTCTTGCAGCAGATTATTGGTCCCCAACCATTTATCGTCGGTCTGTCTGTCAGCGATTTCCAATCAGTTTTCCGGACTTTTCATCGAATTGGATGAAGATATGCAAATGAAATTTTATATGTGGCTTTGTCTTGGATAGTTACAGATCAAGTTTGAGGTTCGTTATGCTTGACCTACTTTGGACTAAATAATCCTCTCGGTAGGGGACTTTGTATTGCCTGCAATACTCTAATAATGCTTGTTTATTTAATGAATTTCGGAAGGGTTGCAAATCTGTAGTTTGGTAGGGGGTTTCGGGAGTTTTATGATTTAATTAATGTATTTCTTCATTTACGAGCATTAGTTATGCAATAGAAGATATTAATAAACACAAAAATATACTTTGAAACCAAAACTAGTCCATACGTGAATTTTTCCACACCAGAATATAGACTGAATTCTATGATTATGGATTTTGTTCATCACAGGCTCTTTAAACCACCACAGGTTTTGGATGAGATTACTTTCAAATCAAGCCGGGAGTTCCCTAAACTCAAATTTACTAACAAAAGAATTGATGCCATCAACATAAGCAACATTCTTCATCATGAAAAAATGTCTTGTATTCCAAAATATATCAAGTTCCAAGTCTACACCTTGTATTTCCTGCAAATATACTTCCACTATCGCGTCCAAACTTTTTAACTACAAACAAACTTCGTAGTGCCTAGATATATACCATCCTATACTCAATCCACCTACGTTTTCTTGTTCTTCGTCTTCTTTTAACTATAGTCCAGCTGGACATGTCATTAATGGCAATGTTGATATAGTTAAAAATAAAGACCACATATACTAAAAGTTCCTAAATTCAGTGAACAGCAGTCTTTCAACTGGCGACAGAATTTCAGCAACTGTGTATAATATCGGTTTTATTAGGTTGTATTTAGATATTGTTTTATTAGGTGGTATTTAAATATTATGACTTGTTTGCAGTGACCTTTTTTGATATCATTTGGTTGGTTATATATTGTTTAAAAGAATTATTTCACTTATATGGTGATGTCAACTTTTCTGGTGAAGGGCCGTAATTTTGAAGCCTATGCACAGCGCTTATGGTCGTTGAGTAGGGAGGGATCTTTGTCTTGATACACCTGCTGTGACACAGGGCCTAGGTTTTTACGGTTTCATCCGAAGGACCGCCCCATTTAGTCGCCTCTTACGACAAGCAAGGGGGTACTGGGGACCTATTCTAACCCGGATACCCACGTTTAACTGAAACCATTTGTGGTGGTTTGTAGTAGGGGTGTAAAATTCTGTTTAAGGAATACGAAAAAAAAATGTATAAAACCTGACATTTTCTGGGAACTCCATTCACATCATTTTGAACATCTCTTTATTTAACCCCTTTGCAAATCTAACATTAATTGCAGGAAATGGAATCGGCATTATCCTACTAAATGGGGGGGGGGGGGGGGGGGCTACTCAATAGCAGAGTTTTCCCCAAGATGATTTGGTCCTAACTTTGGAGAGCTTGGCTTTCTAGTGAGGAAAATACTACAGCTTGGAGGCACCATATAGCCAGTCTTCCAGGAGGAAAAGGGCCACAGCTAACACTACCGGTTCTATAAATACGTAACTGACACATGTAACTTCCTGACCAAGATTTTCCTCATGTATTTATCAACTGTTTGTAACATAGCTTTGATGAACTATAGTATGATTACTTTTTAGAAGTAATTAAGTAGTCATTATGTAGATAAAATATATCGATAAAGTGTCTCTTTGTAACTAAGGACCCAAGGATGGGGTGCTGTTCCCCTTTTTTAATGAAAAGGTTTTTAAGTAGAAAACTCTTTTACCTCCCCCTGTGTCAAACTTCAGTCAACGCGAATTCTGTTGAAAGGCATTGCACACAAAACAGGTAACTCTGCTCTCAGCACCCAGTCTAATTTTCATATCATCTAATTGTGTTTACAGCACTTCGTTCCAAATTCACTGTAGATGAAAAACAAGAGCTCCATGGGTCACATCGCTCATCTGAGTCACCTTGACTTGTATTTAGATATTTTCCCTATATATCTGAATGTATAGTAAAACCTAGATTCCCTATTGTGGCCCCAGCCTTCCTACATGGGTCATGATTTTTACAAACATTAATCTGCATTATGTCAGGAATCTACTATGTAAATTTGAAGTTTTCTGGACCAGTGGTTCTTGAGAAGATTTTGAAAGATTTTCCCTGTATATTAGTATGCAAAAATTTTTATTCCCCATTTGGCCCCATCCTACCCCATGGCCATGGTTTTAACAAACTAGAATCTGCACCATGGCAGAAAGCTTCCATGTAAATTTGAATTTGTCTGGCTCAGTAGTTCTTGAGAAGATGCAAAGGTTATTTCCCTATATATTCACATGAAATACTTTGATTCCCTATTGTGGCCCCACCCTACCCCTGGGGTCCATGACTTTCACAAACTTGAATCTCGGCCGCGGCATTATGTGAGCAAGTCTGCCAGTTTACTTGCGGCGGTCTCTTCCCAGGTACATTGTATCTGGGTTCTCTCCTCCACCACCAAAAACTGGACGCCACCAGATAACTGAAAAATTGTTGAGTGTGGCAGAAAGCAATAAATAATCAATCAATCAATCCACTACATAAAGGAGCTTCCATGTAAATTTGAAATGGCCCAGTGGTTCTGGAGAAAATAAAAATATGAAGTTTACAATGACAACAATGATGGACAATGGAAAGTTTTGATCAGAAAAGCTCACTTGACCCTTCCGTACAGGTAAGCTAAAAAGAGAAAATAAAACTGAGTAGAGAAATATTCTAAATATTTTTACAGTACCAATTAGCACTCATGAAATGTACCTGATTTAGTCTTGTCTGTTGTAAATGTTATCATCTTTGACAATGCAGTTTTCCTTCTTCTGAAGGAGTGCTGTAGAAACTACAACAGAGACAGTCTGCATGTCAGCACTCGTCATTAATGAGATGGAAATATCTATCTTGAGACGGAAATATCAATCTAGGATTATTTCCAGATCTGACACTCGCTCTACAAGTCAACCATATTGCATCTTAACAAAATTGATATTTTTCCTTGTAAATATTTCTTGCTATTTCTTACTCTAGATGTTCAGTTGCGTACATGGAAAATATAAATGACAGATTTTTAGTCTGCTGTACACTAGTTTTAACAAAGTCATTCACTGAAATTGGTGTTTCAATTCAATTCGTATTTTATGAATAAGCATTACAACGTAAATCCATACAGATCAAAATACTAATTACAATACCAAGTGTGCTTTTTTACTTTAGTAGAAAACCATGTACAATAAGCTTCAACTTTAGGTAAAATATACTAACCAACTCAACAGCACATACAAGCTGTTCCACAAACTCCATATCAAATAAAGACAAAGAGAGGGGAGGAGAGGGGGGGGGGGGATTGGTGTCTCATAAATCTGATGATCCTACTTTGCTCACTGGACTGGTTTACACAGCTCTTGTATGTCAACATAGTTTATCAGATATATATCTCACTGCAACCATGCTAGAGGTTGTAAGAGATGGTTTGAAGAAAAGTGTTATCTTTTTAACTATTTGTATTTAATATATGTAAACAAGTACCCCAGATACATTGTCTTCCCACAATCCTCCACCAAGTAATGCCATGTCTCCTGATGAACTCATTGTCTTCCCACAATCTTCCACCAAGTGATGCTGTGTCTCCTGATGAACTCGTCTTCCCACAATCCTCCACCAAGTAATGCCATGTCTTCTGATGAATCCATTGTCTTCCCACAATCTTCCACCAAGTGATGCTGTGTCTCCTGATGAACTCGTTGTCTTCCCACAATCCTCCACCAAGTGATGCCATGTCTTCTGATGAATCCATTGTCTTCCCTCAATCCTCCAAAAAGTGATGCCAGGTCTCCTGATGAATCCATGGTCTTCCCACAATCCTCCACCTAGTAATGCCAAGTCTTCTGACGAATCCATTGTCTTTCCACAATCCTCCACCAAGTAATGCCAGGTCTTCTTTGTCTTCCCACAATCCTCCACCAAATGATGCCATGTCTCCTTGTGGACTCATATCTCTAGAAAAACCTCAATCACAGGTGGCAGGGCCACCAGTGTTTGAATTTTAAAAGCCCACAATTAATCATAGCTCATCTTGCTCAGATTAACAATAATATGTACAGACACTTCATTGGACCAACACAGGATGCTAATCCCTTTCATTACTATCAAAGATGTGTAAAAATTCATACAGTTTTTACCTAGTAAATGTTTCTATCTAGGATTATTTCCAGATAACCCTCACAAACCTAACACTCCACCATATTGCATCATAACAAAATTGATATTTTTCCTAGTACATATTTCTAGCTATTTCTTTCTCTAGATGTTCAGTTGCTTACATGGCAGATATAAATGACAGATTTTTAGTCTGCTGTACACTAGTTTAAACAAAGTCATTCACTGAAATTGGTGTTTCAATTCAATTCATATTTTATGAATAAGCATTACAGCGTCAATCCATACAGATCAAAATACTAATTACAATACCAAGTTTGCTTTTTTCTTTTAGTAGAAAACCATGTACAATAAGCTTCAACTTTAGGTAAAATATACTAACCAACTCAACAGCACATACAAATTACGTATCAAATAAAGACGAAAAGGGGGGCATTGCTGCCTCATAAATCTTTTTGATCATCCTCTTTTGGTCACTGGACTGGTTTACGCAGCTCTGGTATGTCAACATAGTTTATCATATATATCTCACTGCAACCATGCTAGAGGTTGAAGAGATGGTTTGAAGAAAAGCGTTCTTTTTTCAACTGTATTTAATATATCTAAGTATGTCGTTGGAAAAACAATTTGCAAGGTAACAGACACTGTAGATCATAAAATATTACTGTGGTATGCAGAATCAAAATAGACTGTTCAATGACCTATCTAGAATATGATGAATAGTTAATGGTCAGTCCTGGCATTTCACTTCAATGTTATATGGATTATTTTACTTGTGTCAAAGAAATCTCAATACATTTAGTTCTAAATATTTTAGATCAGTACACGGAATTTCAAAATGTACAATATCACACTAAGGTGCAATTATGACCGTTTTGGGGTTGCCATGGATACCTTCGGTGTTATATATTGTTCGCTCATTTCGAAGTTACGTACCCCAGATAGATTGTGTTCCCACACCCCTCCACCAAGTAATGCCAGGTCTCCCGATGAACTAGTCTTCCCACAATCCTCCACCAAGTAATACCATGTGTCCCTATGAACTCACTGTCTTCCCACAATCTTCCACCAAGTAATGCCATGTCTCCTTGTGGACTCCAATCTCTAGAAAAACCTCAATCACAAGTGGTAGGGCCACCAGTGTTGGAACTCTAAAAGCCCACAATTAATCAAAGCTCATCTTAATCAGAGTAACAATAATATGTGCAGACACTTCAATGGACCCATGAGGATGCTAATCCCTTTCATTCCTATCAAAGATGTGTCAAATTCATACATGTTTTACCTGCACTGTTCCTTCAGTAATAGTTTTGAAATATCAAATAGGGAAGAGGAGGGGGGAGTTGGCAAGACATCCATGGTATGAATTCTAAAAAACACTGAGACTTATAATCTGGAACTCAAAACAAATGATATCGCAAACTTTTCTTAATAGTATCAAAAAAAATTTTCACAGTTATGGCACAAACTATATCTCCCCTATGCACTGTGTCATTCATATTAATGAATTACTAAGTCTTGAAATTATCAAGAAAAAAAAGATACACACATCAGGATGGACCAGTGTACAAAGGTATGTTCTATGTCCAGAGTGTACTGACCCTTGTCCATGTGACCTCAATATAAAATGGGGTCATGTACTTCTTAAGAGGTACTAATGTACCAAGTTTGGTGTTGATTAAGCAAATGATCCTTAATACATAGAAGACATAATATACTACTCAAAGTTTGATAAGGATCATATTTTTCAGCACTTGTAAAACTTTCAACAAAGGTGAATGAGAACCAACACAGAGTGATTTATGTTCAGAAATGTTTACTTCAAGAAATTGTGACAGAAAAATTTGGCAAACATGACATTTCATCGCATACTCCTAAGGTAAAGGGAGAGTACCCTGAAAAGCATGGTAATTTCATGATCACGGAATTGTTTAAACTCTGCACATTCCATTTCACACTGCACAAACAAGTGTCAATAGCGGGTATGGCCTCCGTTAGCTCCAATGACAGCTTGGCAACGTCGTCTCATGCTTCCAACGAGGTTTTGAATGGACGCAAGAGAGATATTGTTCCATTCTTGGATCAGAACATTTTCAAGTTCCTGGAGGGTGGCTGGTTGTACAGGACGACGTGAAATCGCTACCTGAAGCATATTCCAGACATGCTCGATAAAGTTGAGGTCTGGAGAACGAGCTGGCCAGTCCATACGAACAATTGTCTCACGTTCCAGGTACTCGTCCACCACCCTAGCACGATGTGGACGTGCATTATCGTCCATGAGGATGAAGTCAGGACCAACAGCACCAGCATATGGTCTCACGTACACATCCAGGACTTCATCCCTGTAGCGCACTCCGGTCATCGTGCCTCGCCTTAGGACATGGAGATCAGTTTGTCCAGCTCGACTGATTCCTCCCCAAATCATCAACGACCCACCACCATATCTATCATGTTCAGCAACATTAGCGTCCTGATATCGTTCTCCTGCCCTTCTCCACACTCGTGCACGACGATCTGTGAAGTCAACACAAAACCTCGACTCGTCTGTGAAAAGTACAGGGGCCCAATCAGCAACCCTCCAATTCACATGAGCCCTGGCCCAATTCAAACGATCTTGTCTGTGTCGCTGAGTAAGAGGGATGCGAATACAGGCTCTCCGGGAACGAAGACCACCTTCATGAAGACGATTACGCACAGTTTGCGTGGAAATGTTAACTCCAGTTGCATTCAGAAGATCATTTCTAAGCGCAGTCGCCGTTGCAAACCGATGACGTCGTGCTGAAATCAAGAGAAAACGGTCATCTTGCTGCGTGGTGGACCTTTCTCTGCCGCCTCCATGTCGATGAGAAGCTGAACCATGAGCTTGATACCGGTTCCAAGCTCTGCAAACAACGCTCTGACTGACACCCAATAGCTCTGCAACGTGACATTGTCTTGCACCATTTTCGAGCATTCCTATGCATCTGGCCAATTCTTCAATAGTCAAACGACGTCTTTGACGTTGTGGAGGCATTTTCATAGAGTAACAGTGACTCAAACGAGGTCAGATGTAAAGACAATGGCCAAATTCAAATCAACGACAAGCACTCAGAAATGTGAATAATGTGGGTACCATGCTTCACGTGCTACTCATGATCACTGCAGCATGCATTTCCCTACCTAACCTGTGTTTTGAGGCTCAAGAGGGGTCAGTCCAACACTATGATGAAATTTGCATGTCTTATCAATTCATATATTGATTTTATAATGTAAGAACTATATGATCCTTATCAAACTTTGAGTAGTATATATTACTATTCCTAGTTTGACCCATGACCTCAAAAGTAATAGGGGTCATTTACTACCTACAATGTATCGAGTTTGATGTTTGTCAAGTAAAAGGCTCTATAAAATATAATATCAATCCTTTCCACCTCGCATCAGGATGGACACCACCAAGTGGCAAAAACTTATTGTTAGATTCATTTATCAACATAATAATCCATCAATGTACCCAAAACAATGAAAAACAAAAGATCTCTATACCAGAACCTGTCATTTGAAGAATACCAAGCCCTATCCACCCTCACAATCAACCCAGACATCATTACACCTGACAACAAAGGTGGGGCAATTGTAATTATGAACCTGAAAGACTATTACAAAAGCCAATGGAAAATTGAACAATCATATCAATGACATCAAATTTTCAATAGCCACCACACCAGATAACAAATATGGACATCAGTGTTTTACATGCTTCCAAAAATACATAAACATGGCAATCCAGACCGGTACATTATACGCCCGCATATGTAATTGAACCAAAAAATCTAAGTTAAAGGGCCATAACTCCTTGAAAAGGCTTGGGACAGCATTTCCCTTGTAATATGCACATACACTCATAACACAAATGCACCAAAAACAATAAATCACAAAAATACCTTTAGTGACCATGTTCAACAAGTTAAAACCAGATTTCTGATCAAACATTAACAAATTCAGGACAATCTTGGGGAGGGGGGTGGGGACCCAGACACAAAGGAATTAATGAGGAAAATAATCATAGCATACAGAAGAGTCCCCAACCTAAAAATCACCCTGGTGCATTCCAAATTGAATAATATTACTCCAAACCCTGGAAAATAACCGTGTATGAGAATTGCCAAATATACCCATTTGTCAGGAATATTAAAAACATCCAAATTTCTTCCACAAAAAATTCTAAATAACACAAATCTTAGACTGCAACAGTACTTCAGTAATCGACAGAATTAAATGCCAAAATGTTCAATACATTGGAAAAACTGGCCACCTGTACACTTCATTGGAGCAGACCACCATCTAACAATCTTTCTCCAAGACAATTTTGGCGGTGTACGTTGCAAAAAATTACGAACACCAAAAAAATTTAGTATATAAAAAAATTATAAAAAATAAAATAAAAAAATAATATAAAAAAAAGTATATTAAAAAAACAGAGTATATATCCTCCACTGATAGTTGCTAATAAATCAGTTTGCCTGCCATTGAACAACGAAACAGATAAATCAAATCTATTTTATCAGTCAGTATATACTTTTGTTTTCAATCGGTTGTCGATGACTCAAATACTGACTTCCTCTCTTCTGTACACAACGGTAATTCCGACACAATTTCTACAATACGAATTTCTTCCCAAGACGAAAATGTTTTACAAATCATCAATACCAATAAAGCAGCTGGTCCCTACAATGTTAACCCAACACTAAATTCAAGCTTCTCATGTACTTGCAGATCTTCATTTAGTAGACTTTTCAATTTGTCACTTTAACAATTAACAAGTATCTAATGCAATACCAGTACACTAAAAGGGTCCAAGGACGTTGCTAGTAATTACAGAACTATATCTCTATCTTAAAAGTGTAGTAGAAAAATCTTCAAGGAGAGAAAATAGTTTCACCCATGTAGTCCTGAATTCATTCATTGACACCGAGAGCAAAAAGGGCACAAATAATAATAATTAAAAAAAATGACTAGTATATTTGCTACAGTAACTGTACAGTATTTCATTTACTCAATATTTCACCCAATGCATTAACTCTACTGGTCACCACTATTCTTAATGTATCATTTTATTTACTAGAACTCCATTTTAAATAACTACTATTCTATTTTAAGTGCTACATGTAATTGTGAAATAGGGAGGAAGGGATATAGTTGGAAATATGAGCAATTAGCGAAAAAAAAAATTATTATTATTACTATTACAAAGTATTTATATAGCACATTATCTAACATTACAACTATTACTCTAAGCACTTGCATAAAACAATATATCACATCAAACAAAGCAAAGTTACACATAAAATGCTAAATGGAGTATTTTAAACAAACATTAGATTTAATATCACAAAGATAAATAAGAAGACAAACATGGTTCATTTAAACATTCTTTAAATTTTCACATCACATATACATCACACCTTACTTTTTTTTTTGCATATTTCTTTTCTTTTCTTTTTTTTCTTTTGCTTTTTCTTTTTTTTTTTTTTTTCTTTTTTTTTCTTTTGCTTTTTCTTTTTTCTTTTTTTTTCTTTTTTTTTCTTTTTCTTTTTTTTTTTTCTCATTTTTTTTCATTTTTTTTTCTTATACTTCTATAAAAAAAAAATGTCCAATAAATATAAAACATGCTCATAACTTAAAATCACAATCATAAAGTTGAGTTTTAATAGTAATTCATACACGATAAAAGACAATTAAGAATCTTGATATACCAGTCTAAAATGATGTGTTTTGAGAGATTTCTTAAAAAACACAAAAAGATTGTTCATTTCTCAAATGACTGGGCAAGTTGTTCCATTGGCAAGTTGTTCCAGTGTGGCAGCTGATTTGTCAAAATGCCTCTCGCCATACGTCTTGTTGCGAATGCGAGGTTACACTAGTAATGCACAGTTCTCTGATCGCAGTGAATGTGTTGGTTGGTAGACATGAATCAAGTCTTGTAAATAAGTTGTTGCACTGCCATGGAGACATTTAAAAACATGCATCAGAATTTTATACTGGTATCGGTAGTGCACAGGTAGTCAATGAGTAACAAGTGTGGGAGTGATCTAATCATGTTTTTTAGTTCTAGATATAACACGATCTGCTGGGTTCTGAACACATAATTTGTTGTATTGGCTGGCAGTCCATAGATCACATTTCCATAGTCTAATCCTGAACTGACCAGTGAGTTGATTCAAGTTTTACAGGCATTGTTCGTTATATATGAGAGTAGGCATCCAATATTTCGAATGTGGAAGAAGCACAATTTAGCGGTGGAACTTATTTGCTTCTCCATAGTGAATGTCTTATCAAAAATAACACCAAGGTTTCTGACACAGGAAACATCGCTGACAACAGTACCAATGAAATAAAGATGACAGTTCAAAAAGTCTCTCCACTGGTGTTTAGGGGTGAAAACAATCAATTCGGTCTTATCCCGATTCAGTTTCAGAAGATTTGATCACATCCAGTCACTGATATCGTCCAAACTTGTTTCGTTGCAACTTATATGTCAGTCCAACTATCTAGTGGTTCAATCACAAGATTTACTTGAATATCGTCTGCGTAGCAGTGATATTCCATACCATGTTGTCAACAATCGATTTCAAAAATAGAAAATAAAGTCTTGGGCCCAACACAGATCCTTGGGGCACTCCGTATTTGAGATGCATTTCATTTGAACAGATGGATCCGATTGGTACATGTTGTGAAAGATTTGTCAAATATGATCTTATCCATGCTAAAGCAGATCCACTTATGCCATAGGAATATTCTAAACAGTGGATCTATAACGTCAAATGCTGCTGATAGATCCAACATAACTAAAATGGCACAAAAAGCTAACATTCTAGGAAACACAGACTTAAAATCTGGAACTCAAAACAACTGTAAGCACAGTATCTAGCATCTAGTCTAGTATCCAAGAAAATTTTCATTGTACATATACATGTATATATCACTGTCTTGTTA
Source organism: Ostrea denselamellosa (assembly GCA_024699665.1). NCBI lineage: Eukaryota > Metazoa > Mollusca > Bivalvia > Ostreida > Ostreidae > Ostrea > Ostrea denselamellosa. The sequence goes on from JAMZEH010000021.1 coordinate 1,757,436, forward strand.
CTAATTGTATCCCTTTGTGCATCTAGTTATATACATCGTGAACTTGAAATCCTTTTACATAGGAACCTTTTTTAGTTGTCTTAAATTTAGTATACAAAAATGGTTATTGTATAGACATATTACTCTTTCCTCATTTACAGTATCCCCTTGTACACTTATTCATATTCATGAATGAGCTTCATTAAGATTACGCAATAATCCAAAAACTCATATAACATTCCTAAACTTATCCTGCCATTCAGCAACCTCAAAATCACACAATTATTTTTATAAATACACAAAGGAGTTTGTTTTACACTTGACTAGATAGATCTGAAAATGTGCCTGGAAACATAGCTGATGTTTCTAGTAAAGCATATAGATGAAAATATAAAAGTTTCTAGTAAAGCAAATAGATGAAAATATCAAAAAGTTACTCTACTATTATGAAATACAAATATATGTAACTTGTCAAGTAAGTGATATGACACATGAGGGAGAGGTAAAGGAGGTGGTGCGTAAACAGAGAACATTTAAGGAAGGATTAGGATTATCAAGGTTGCTCATGTCTACAGAAATCAAAAACTAAATTTAACTGTCATTAGGAAACCCAATATAGATATGTAAAACTCAATATATAGATGAATAAATGAATGAAAGTAGATTTTAATTCTTAACCGTTACAAACAATGCCCACAGATGAATTTGAATGAACAAGAAATGTATCAGAAACGTGTGTGTACAATGGAAAAGGATTTATACAAATATATTATATTGATTGATGTGTTATATGCAGTGTGTTGTTTATACTTTGTTGTATCACTGAATCTACAACTTTATTGAATGTACTACTATTATATTTACTGAATCACCATGGAGTAGAGAGGAGTTACAGTTGGAAATGTGAGATGGGGCCTTCAATTAGCAACAAAAAGGCAACACATTCATAGTTTGAAAATTCTCAGAAACACACAGACTTAAAATCTGGAACTCAAAACAACTGTATGCACACACCGTTTTTAAGCCTGGTATCCAAGAAAATTTTCGTTCTATAAATATATCACTCTCTTGTTCCTGCTTGTATCCCCTTGTACACCTAGTTGCATATATCAAATTCCAAATATCATAGACCGGAAATTACATGCATGTTACATAGGAACCTTTTCTAGCCGTCTTAAATTTAGTCTCCAAGAAAATGGTTATATTACTCTCTCCTCATTTACAGAATCCCCTTGTACACCTACTTATTCATATATATAAATAAACTTTGGTAAGATTATACAATAACTCAAAAACTTGTAAAATTCCTCAACTTGTCCTGTCATTCGGCAACCTCAAACTTACACTGTATTTTTTATAAATACACAAAGGAATTTGTTTTACACTTGACTAGATAGATCTGAAAATGTTCCTGGAAATATAGCTGATGTTTCTAGTAAAGCAAATGGATGAAAATATGAAAAAAAGTTACCCTACCATTATGAAACGCATTCATAGTTTGAAAATTCTCAGAAACACACAGACTTAAAATCTGGAACTCAAAACAACTGTATGCATACACCGTTTTTAAGTCTGGTATCCAAGAAAATTTCATTGTGTAAATATATCACTCTCTTGTTACTAACTGTATCCCTTGTGTACTTAGTTATTGATATATATCAAATTCCAAATATCATGGACTGGAAATCATTTTAAATCAGAAGATTTATATATATCTTTCTTATATTTAGTACCCAAGAAAATAGTCACTGCATAAATATATTACTCTCTTCTAAATAACAGTATCCCATGTACACCTATAAATGAACTTCCATAAGATTATGTAATAACCTGAAAACCCATAACATTCCTAAATTTATCCTGTCATTTCGTGACCTCGAAATTACTCAATCCTTTTCAACAATACACAAAGGAAATTTTTTACACTTCTCAGAAATATCAGAATATAGTTGATGTTACTAGTTAAGCAAATGAATAAAATATTAGAAAGTTACACTATCATTATGAAATACAAAATATATAAATATATGTAACTTGTTGAATAAATGAAGTTACACATGAGGGAGATGGTGATGGAGAGGTTGAGGAGAAAAGAGAATATTAATGGGAGGATCAAGGCTATTAACAGGTGGGGATCCTGGAATTTTTGAAAGGGAGGTTCTACAATTACTTTTAGTTCTCAAGGGGTGATGGTGGTGGTCAACCCTCAAAAGCATTACTTTTACCTTTTTAAGCAAAATTTTCTGATCAATTGGGAGGGGGGTGGGGTGTCCATAGATGAATATGAAAGAGAATGAAATGTTTCAGAAAAGTGTTTGACCCCTGTGGTCTAAAATTGAAAAGGAAAAAATATATGTACTGTAAAATAGGGAGGAGGGGATATCATTGGAAATGTGAGATGGGGCCTTCAATTAGCAACAAAAAGGCAACACATTCATAGTTTGAAAATTCTAAGAAACACACAGACTTAAAATCTGGAACTCAAAACAACTGTATGCACACACCGTTTTTAAGTCTGGTATCCATGAAAATTTTCGTTGTGTATACAAAACTATATATATATATATATATATATATATATATATATATATATATATATATATATAGTTTTGTACACCTACTTATTCATATTTATAAATAAACTTCGGTAAGATTATACAATAATTCAAAAATTTACAAAATTCCTAAACTTATCCTGTCATTCGGCAACCTTAAAATTACACAATCATTATACATACGGGAAAATTTTTCACTTGAACAGAAATATCAGAAAATGTGCTTGGAAACATAGCTGATGTTTCTAGTGAAGCAGAGTGATAAAAATATAAGAAAACTATCCTATCATTATTAAATACAAAATAGATGTGACTTGTTGTGTATTGGAAATTACACAAAGGAGAGGGTGAAAGAAATGGCGAGTAGAGGTTAATAAGGTCATTCATGTCTAAAGAGATAAAAAAATTAATTTACCACATCATTAGGAGACCCAGTTTAGATGTATGTAACTTGATAAATAGATGAATGAAACTAGATTTTGATTCTTAACTATTACAAAAAAGAAGTCCATAGATGAATATGAATGTTTCAGAAACATGTATCATCCCTGTGGAGTACAACTAATATAATAATAATAATAATAATAATGCACTAAAATAGTGCCTTATCTAAATATACTCTAAAGTGCTTTACACTATACTAAAACGCAAATCAAAATTATACAGAATACATAAAATACTTAATAATGCCTTAATAATCTTCTTGATTTTAGATGGAAGACTAAAAAGGACTTGTATAAATGTGCCATATAAATATACTATAAACACTGTGCAATATGTTTTACTTCATCATATAACTGAATGTAATATTTCATTGAATGTACTATTTTCTATTATATTTACTGTACAGACAAATGGATGGAGAGAACCTTAACATAATACATCCCATCATTAATGAAGGGAGTATAAAAATGTGCAAAACTAAGCAACTAAATCTTGTTGGTGGAAACAATGAATGAAGAACTCAGGAATTTGCTTTCGGTATGATAAAACAAAATTTCTACCACAAAGGACTTGGGAGCAAATCAACAATCAAATTGCAAATGTTATTATTGACACATGAGCCAGTATTAACATCTTAGATGGCGATGCTTTCCAAAATTATTCTTGGGAAAGAAGAATCTGAGGCAATCAAATTCTTAAATATTTGCATCTGAGTCTGCTATAACTTTGAAACAACAGGGAATTATACAAGTGAATGTAAAATACAACTCAAAAACAACGACATATTGCCATGTTATTCCCAGAAAATGTAGCAGCAAAAACACTGTCCAATGGTTGAAAATGATTAGAATTGATCTGCAACGTGTTCAATCAACTAATCAGGCAACACGCAAAATAGTTCAGAAATACAAAGATATTTTTGTTGGGATTGGAAAGCTAAACAAAAACATTACCAGTTGAAGCTACACATAGATGAAACTGTTAATCCAGTGGCACAACCAATGCAACACCTACCCTACCCTACCACATGTTTGAAGCCGTAGAAAGGAAAATAAATGGCTTAGAAATACTTGGATGTAAATGAAAATGCTGAGGGACCAACACCTTGGGTGTACATTTCGAAAGCCAACCAAAAATGTGAGAATTTGCGTTGACAAGCAAACAATGCAAAAATGTGAGAGATTCCCGATTTCAAATATCAAGGAAACACTATATGAATGGGGGCCACTTGTTTTTCAAAGCTGCATTCTTTGGATGAGAATTCAAGATATATTACGATGTTTGTCTGCCATAAAGCGTCTTGTATTGCAGTTTCTTCCACCACTGCGATATACCAACGAATATTTCAGCAAGTCCTATAGACAACATAATCGTGTTTGATAAAACAAAATCAAATCATGACAATGCACTGTACGCTGTATTTGAAAAATTTTGGGAGAGTAATCTAATTCCAAACATTGAAAAATTCGAGTTCTATAGATTGGAGCTAAAATACACACACTGTCAAAAGACAGTATCAAAGTCAATTCCAAAAAAAAAAATTAAAGCTTTTTAAGAAGCTCAAGTGAGCTTAGAAAGCCCTTACCAATAACGTAAATACTGAAAACTCAACCACCGAGGAATATGTTAGTTTTCTGATAGGACATTCAGTACTCAAACGCAATCTATGGATGAAATTAAAGAATACATTAAATATCAGATACTGCAGCAAGTCCGCAAAAATACAATCTCCAAAACATGGAACAAATCAGATCAAATTCAACCATATTACAATATCTGCGGAGAAGTGTCAGTACTAGGGCCAATAGTTTTGAAACTGAACTGAATTATATTACCCTGAGTCTACAAAAAAAAACAACACTTAGATATTGCACATAAAGTGCTCCAAAGAGTCATTAAATCAAATGCATTACTACAAGAAAAAGTACTGTGGCCAAAAATGGATGCAGAGGTGGAAATAAACTTTTTCATTTCACTCTTGCCAGTTACTGTGCAAAATAAATCAACAACCATCGATAACAATGACAAAACTGCCATAGGTACCATTAAAAAAATTGGAATGAATTTATGCAGACCATTTCCAACAGGGAAACAAATACTAGTCTCAGTATATTACTATTCCAGATACCCAGAGGTAGTGATAATGAAATTGGTAACGTCAAAAATTACTATTATCCAATGTCTTCATCTATAGTAGTACCAAACAAATTCAAGATTTCCTGACCTTATTCATTTACTGAGTCATATAATTTACTATTTACTTGACTGTATTACTGAGTCATATAATTTACTATTTACTTGACTGTATTACTGAGTCATATGATTTACTATTTACTTGACTGTATTACTGAGTCATATAATTTACTATTTAGTTTACTTAGCTAATTCACTGTGCTGTTTTATTCACTGTTCTACTCCAATCCATGCAATGACATCATTTCTCCCATCCTCCTCCTCCTTCTCCTCCTCCATGTGTTTGGATATTGCCTCTAATTTACAAATCTCTCTGGAAAAAACACTCAAAAACAGTGAATAAATGAAAAGAGGACACAATTAATGCTTATCTTGCTTTGAGCTATTTAAGAAATGTCTTCCAGTTTTTGAAAGTAAACAAAATAGTATACCTAGAGAGTCTCCACAGTGACATATTGAATGGATATTTCAAAAGTTGAAAAGTTATGAGAAATCAATTTTCTTTTATGCTAGTAAGAATGTTTCGGGAAAAAGGTATAAATCATGTTGCAATATGATAGAACTACAGCTAAATATTGTGAAATAATTCAAAAACCCAAAACAATCCTAAAATTGTCCTACCGTTATGAAACCTCAAAAACAAAAGTGTGGGAGGTCATGAAAAGAGCAAAACCAACAGAGAAACCAAAAACCTACACAAAGCATGGGGGAGCCATAGAAGGAATAAGGGAGAGAGATGACTGCACCTCCACACGCATGGTGGTACCTACCAGCGAGGGACCCAGAGAGGCATTGGCTCCTCAACTGCAGGGAAGTAATGAAGGGAAGTAATGAGGGGAAGCAGGGTCCGTTTTGTCACAACAGCAGAGGGGATAATACTTGGTGTCACCTGTACGATTTGTAATTCAAACCGAGGTTCGTTAATATCATAAATCCAATGAAAAGAACTTCTCTAGTTACTGCTAGAACGGAATGAATTCCATCGGACTTGTGATACTACTACAGATACAGTGAGTCGGACAAATAGCCGAGATGTTGAAGAAGAAAAACCACTAGAAAACAAGCCATAGTGAACCACACCAATTTACAAATTTTACATATGAGAGCTCTCTTAGAAATCGGAAATTATGAAACCACAACTGATGGATTTGAATCATCTGAGGAAAATGAAATCCCATATACTGACAGACCACAGATTCGAAATGTTAGAGGTGAAGTTCATTTATGGAGTAGCCCACGACAACCATTTATCATTGGAGAAGCAGAACCACCTACCGTGAGAAGATCAAGTCCATTGCCACACATTGGAAGGAGAAGTCTGTTAAACCTAGATTCAACAGAACCCGCAACTTCAAATAGACATCCTTCCAATTATGCAGAAGACAAATCACCTAGTATCTATAGTGGAGTCAAAGGAACATTAATGAAATGACCAGCCAGACAGTATCGGCTATCCAGACAGCGACTGAAGGATTGGCAAGCCATCAACAACCTGATCATTCCAAATTCAAGAACAGTGCTATGAGTGGGAGAACCTCTGACTGCCTTGCAACAAGCAGATGCAACAGGTGTCAATTTCACCCCAAAATCAACAGAAGCTTCCTTCATCTTCAGGAGAAGAAAAACCAGTTATTTGCCCTTGTCCAGCAGATTCAATTTAATGAGAAATCAACTTCTCCTAATCAATGGCTTTCTCTGGAGAGAAATAACCTTATGCAGAATACCAGAACCATACCTGAAAATAAAGGAAACTCACAAGCACCTGGGAAACATCCAAAAGTATTCTATGAACTGGTGATGAGGCAGATCTCAATCGAAACTCACCTCCAGTTCTGACCTACTCATCGTCAAACTAGAGTGGGTCACTCTCGTTGATCGGGGAGTGACCCACAAAGAAACTGATACAGGAGCAATCCAACGCTACAAACCAACCAACAAAAATGCCTTTTGTGACCAAGCGATGTACGACTACACTTGCAGTTAACCAGTGTAAATGACCAACCTCTTAAGAGAATTGGGGAAAGTCAGGTTTCAGATTCAATCTCAGGATATTTATTTGTGCATGTTTCTGTGTGAGTGTATGTGTGTGTAAATCTCACACTGAACTGTGGTGATTCCTTTCATTATTGATATTATCATTATATTTCATTTCAGAACCTTACTTGTACATTATAGTAAGATTTTTTAATGATAGCATCATTGTCTTAACATGTACGCATTCACTGATGTACATTGTAGCATGGACATAATTACCTTATCATAACTATGATGGAGTTTGCGAAACTTGCCAGGTTTGTTGGATTTACTGGTAAAAATTGTAAATGTCTGATAAAAGTTCAGTAATAATCAGTAACACAATTTTTTTTTCTAGCATTTTTAGCTTTGTATATCACTAAAAAATGTGTATACGTACATGTAAACAAAAACTTATTTTGTTGATGACTGAGAAATATTAAAAATGGCCTGCAAATCTCCAACACTTGCAGACCAAACTGACTGACAGAATATTTAAAGTTTCGCAAACAAATGTTGTGAGAGAGGGGGTTGATTGATTATACACTGTTTAACATCCCATTTGAGAATCTTTCACTCATATGGAGACGTCACCACTGCCGGTGAAGGGCTGCAAAATTAGGCCAAAACTCGGCTCTTATGGCCTTTGAGCTGGGAGGGATCTTTATCGTGCCACACCTGCTGTGACACAGGGCCTCGGTTATTTAGTTGCCTCTTACAACTAGCAAGGGGTACTGAGGATCTATTCTAACATTTGGTAAGGAATCTAGGAATTTATAGATATCTTCCCACAAAAAGTGCGGTAAATTCAGTTGAGAACATTTATGAAGAGACGCGCGATTTTGATGATTTCTTTGGAATCTTGGTTATAGTAAGCATTGCGTTACAGTAAACTGATTAAGAGAGGCTCAGCACAGTAGGAGAACACAGAAGTGTGAAAGAGCTTCACTTCTTTTAATATTGAAACTGCATTTGGTGTTTACTAATTTAATCATAGTACAATTTTAACACCTAACAGAATAGGATTCTCGTAAATGCAATGTCTAAATAACGGTGTGTGCTTGAGTTCCAGATATCCAGACAACGCATTCACAAGAAATTAGTTTACTGTAAGATTTTATATATTTTATTTATCATACCATTTTACTTCATTCACCATTTGATCGCGTTCTGTTTTGTATTTACTATACCAATTTAATCATCGCACACTTTAACACAGATTCTCATAACTGCAATGTCTAAATAAAGGTGTGTGCTTGAGTTCCGGATATCTAGACACCGCATTCATAAGAAATTTACTTACACCAAGACTTTATTCCTTATACCATTTCACTTGCTGTTAGTTTTCATTTACCATTTGATCCAGCTTGTCAGCTCTTTCAATTTGTTGTAGTGTTGGGAATTGAATGAAAAATGACAATCTATTAGAAGCAAACAAAGTAACCTTCTAATTCAAGTCTGAAATTCATCAAAATCATCAATAATTTCCAAGATTTAACTGCAAGACTTCAGCTTCCAACAATGTTTACTTCTGTAGTAAACAACTGCAGATCATGACAAAAATTCCCAATAAAATCATCAAACTCATACAAAATTTCCAAAAACTACCTCTCTTTGAGAATTAGACTCAAAAATGATTCATTGTAAGTCAAAATACAAAACACCAAAATCATCACTGCAAAGTTGGCCCCAAATACCTGTTTTAACCTCTATACACTTAGATTTCATTGATTTTTTTCCTTCCATCAACAACTGAACTCTTCTGCATTGCAGAGTAAGAAAGTCTATTGCAGCTGCTAATTACCCCAGAACTACTGTTACATCCAACAACCCAAGATTTCATAACAAGATATGCTCAAAGGTAACACTCCAAAGCCTTTACACCCCCAAACACCATCTCTAATTCCGAGAACTTTCTTATCAAACTCAATATCCTTAATAAACAACCAAAATTACAAATCCGATAATCCAATAATTAAATTGGAAATATGTTAAACTGCAAGTAAGCAAGACTACCAATATGAAACTTGAGTATCTGTATTAGAATATTGCTGGAAGATCTCAAATATGATTTAGTAAACTCAAAAATATACCGCAACTTATCAGCTACGTTCAGATGATCCCAACACAAACATGAAACAAGTGCACTAAATATTGCACATCACTAATGGATATCAGAGCATCTTTAAACCATATAAAATGATGAAACAATTCACTGAAAAATCAAGTTTCAATAACACCTAATTACATACAAACTGTTAATAATAGATATGCACTATCAAGTTCAAAAACTCTGCATAAAATAACACTATTTAATAACGTCTTTGGTATGGTACACTACCCTGCCTCTTCTCACAACAATTGTTTATAGTATACAATAATTGCAACAAGGTCAATGTAGTGATTTAATGTTTACTTAGTGTTATTGTATGAATTACTGCCTACATTGTATTGATGTGCTTTGTTGCTTTTGTTTTAGTTTTTACTGAAGTATAATGATCTTTGTTTTATGTATCCGTACATACATAATGAAAATATAACATGGTGTCAGAATTATTGTGACTATGACATATATCTGGGGATTTTTAAATTTTCCATTTCTTATTTGGAGTAGAAAAGTGAAAAATGGCTGAGGTTCATTTTAAGCAACCCCAAGAAATGGATTTCTCACATGATTAAAACCTCTCTGAAAAATGAAAGAGATAGAAACAACAAGGAACTTGTACTTGATGTGTCACTCACAAAACCAAAAAGGAAAACTACAAAGCGTTACTCTCATCACTCACAAAACCAAAAAGGAAAACTGCAAAGCGTTACTCTCATCACTCACAAAACTAAAAAGGAAAATTGCAAAGCGTTACTCTCATCATAGACAGCACTTGTCGAACGTGAAAAAACTGTTCTTAGGAGAATACCAATGACAAAGAAAAGCTTCATGCTTGAAAGAAAATGAAATACTCAGAACAACAGATTTAGTTTTATATGAACGTCCCGCTCAAAAATCTTTCCCTCAAATGGAGACATGAAAACATCCGATTTGAAAACTGCAACTGTTACATCGAGAAAATTTCATCAAGAAACATCCTTTGACTGCAGGAAAAGTGGGAAAAAACATTTTTAAAAAACCTAACTACCCATCATTCTGAAAAATCTGTCAAAAATGGAACAAAGCAAAAAACTTCTAGATATTTGCTTGTCCAAAAAACAAGAAAAAAAGTGTGCAACTTAGAAAAAGCTTCGCCTAATGATTCAGTCATTAACAGGAAAATGAAAATGTTGAATAACTCTTGCTTTACCATCAAAAACTGGAAGGTGGCAACTCCAACAAAACAAAAACATCAAAAGTTACCCGGCAGACAAAATCAAATTTACTGGGAAATGTCACAGAGTTATAAAACAAACACCTAGAACTTTATATAACTGACACAAACCAAAGTCCATTGCTTGGATTCAAGGCATTTCATGACGTAGGACTCCCCGAAGTGGCAATGATTGTACAATCCAATTTATAAAACCCTACCAAACAATTCTCTATAATATTCAAAGGACAGGGATGTTTTAGGCAAAAAACCCACAACATAAAGTCAGACAAATCTTTCAATCCAGTAATTCATCTTCCACAATAAAATATTCCAATTACTCTCAGAAGTAGGTTGAGCAAAACTTTGGATACAATGGAACAGAAGGTATCATTAGAAAAGTCGATGAACCGACTGGTTGGCTCAACTCATTGGTCATTATTGAAAAAGCAAGAAAACTACGTGTGTTTAGACCCCAAGATCTCACAACAAGGGTATCAAACGAGAATGTAAACTACCATTGACTGAGGACATCACAACTCCTATGTGAATTCCGAATAACCAAAATAATGTACATTGAAATGTACTAATTGCAGAAGGAGTCAAACCAGATAAAGAGGCTATTTTTGGAAGAACTGCCTTCTCCTCACTTCATAGGACACTACTGGATGGTTGATGATGACAACCGAAAAAACGCCAAAGAGTCCTGTTGTAGTCCCCCCACTTCAAAGAGCTTCTTGCGAGACTCTCCGGAGAGTCCCTGGCGAAGTGTACACACTGGTAGGCAAAGCAAACTCCACCATCTACCCCTCACAACTGACATCTCAAATGCCTATCTGAAGCCTGAGAGTCTGCCTCACCTTCAGTCATGGCTCTGACAATCAGCACAGGGTCACCTTTCTTCTGGGTCGGCCACCGACCGGGACAAGTCAACTTCCCACCAAACTGCATCTGCTGAACAAGAGCCGACAACCGGCTCATCCAATCCCTACCACTTAAATCATGACTGACAGTGCAGGAAGCATCCACCCCAATTTCATGCTGAACAGAACCTCCTCCTGCATGCCACTTCTCCACTGATCCAGTCGCCCTCCCATCTGGACCCTGTCTATCGGGACCCCTCACCCATCCTCCGCCGCCCCTCCCCATCAATACCCTTCTGAACGCAAGGAAATCATATGGTATCCACATAACATAACACACCACACAACACACAGCATTCTCCATGACCCATGGTCCCCTGGCCAACCACAGACTCTTGCCACGTAATCGGGAAGTGCAAGAAGGAACTACACCAGCAGACCCTCACGTCCAACCGAAGCACCTCTATTCCCACAGACCCCCCCATGTAACTGAAACTGCTCAGCAGGTTCCTCCGCTAGTTCTCCAGCTGCTGGCCTCCTTGAGCGAACTGCATGATGTTCATCTTGGCAGCCCCAACCTAGCCAAATCCAACATGTAGTTCCCCGAACAGGTGTTTGCAGTTACTTAGGACAGAGGCAGATAGCTACCCACACACAACTCCCCAGCTACTTCCTGCAACCCCAGAAGGATTTCACTCAGCCCCCCCCTCCCGCATCCACTGCCAAATGTGAGCCACTGCCCCAAGTCTGCTGCATTAGACCTCCTCTCCCCCAGCCACGGTCACAAATGCCGACAGTCTCAGGCTGGACCCCCAACCTCAGAGTGCCAGCCGACAGAACCCACTGGCCCGCATGCTAACACTGCTGAATGACCCTCAGCTGCTGGATGACCTTTGTGAAGCAATGTTTTGGCTCCTCCTCCTCTGAAAATGAAGGAAGATTGCGCTGATTCCAGGATAAAACCGACATCCACCACACCATTCTCCCTGCAAGGCAATCAAATGTTTTCCCACTAACAGAACCATCCCTGAACTCAGAGCGTTCAGACTGTTGGAAACCAACCAATTCCTCAAAAGCCGTCCAGATATCCAACACTATATGGCCATTCACTTCCATCAACGCTCCCTCGACCACACCATAAATGCCAGGTAAATCACCTCCTGCATCGTTTGAAGGATGTCTAGATGGAGCCGAGGGCTCTCCCGAACCTGGACCTTACGGACTTCTCCCTCCAAAGCATTACACCAGACCCTCCCCTCCCACAATAGGTTGCTCTGCTCCTTCTATGATGAATGGTAGCAATGGGTAATTCCCTAAACAAATTTCAGCCTTAACACCTTGACTCTACAGTTCGTCAGCACCAGGGATCCCATCTCGCTCAGAGGATCCAAATCAATCAGCTATGGGTTCACAATGTCTGAATTCCATGAGATATCTCAATCTGTAAACCTACAAATTGGCCTGTTTCACCATGACTACCTGCCCTCTAGAGGCCCACTTCCTCTTCATCTTGGTTACTTGTCTGACTCACGGGACCCACAGCACCAACACTCGGCTGCTGAAATTCATACAGCTCCAACAGACATCAGAGAAGTTTCACCAGACCATGGCACCAATTCACCTCAATCTGAATTACAAATCCAATTGACGATACCTAGAAACAACCCCGATGCTGTCATGGTGGAACAGACACTTCCTCCCCTGGTCACCACCCCGCAGTCAAAGGGCCATTGCCCCCGGGATTTCTGCAGCCGTCCCTCTCTCCTACTTTCCAACACTGCCCCACGCTCTCTATGGGTCCTACTCTCTCTAAGGGCCCCACTCCCTCCACTCCCCCCCCCATCAACATGCAGGGAGGCTCTCCCAATCAGAAACTTGTCCATCCCAAAGCAATGCTCATCACAACCATGACGCCAAGGAACATCAAAGCCAAACACGCCCACTAACCAAAGGTCAAACGAATAACATGGGAATATATTAAAAAACTGTCAGATTCCCAACCAAAACAGACTCACATCTCAAGTTTACCATTTAGTAATATTGTAAACTCAAAAACAGCAAATATTAACAACTATGAAGTCTCAGTTTAGTCTAAGTCAGTAATCACTGGCCAGCTCCATCAAAAACTCTTATGTTGGAAAGTAAAAACTGGACTAAATCCTACTTAGAAAACTTTCTCCTAATCCTTCTGGAGGAAAGTTAAAATACCATTACTAAAACTGATGCACCTCTACTAAATTCCTGGCTATATTCCTTGAGATTTCCAACTCAAATTCCAAAATAATTCCAAGTCTGAATTCATCAAAATGATCTGACTACAAGTCCAAAAACTTTCATAACTAAGGTACTTATTGAAAAGCACATGGACACAATCTCTAATCAAATTTCAATAAATCCTAACTTTAACACTGAACTTCCTCAATAAACAAGTGCAGAACAAGTTTTCGTTTCACCCTTTGTGACATCATGGGGACCATCTTAGAATGGCAATTTCACTCCGACTCAAAGACGAAATCTCAGTTCCAGCATTGATCTGCTCAGCTAAAAAATAAAAATAAATGAATTCAAAAAAGGGGAAACAATTCATTCAGTTCTCGATACTATTGAAATATTTTCCCACCAATTATTATTACCATAATACATCTGATTTTTTTCATTATGAATATCTTTATTATTAATTAAAAAGGAGGTACGTAAACATTCAAATGAAGTGTAGAATTAAATTTGTACACGTCATGAAGACCCTTGGAATGGGGCGAGGAGTTAACGAAAAACCTCACAATCCTCTTGCTCTGTGTGTGAAACACAATTAAAGAGGCATTGGCCTGAACGTCTTCAAATTTCATTCCCCAATTTTTAACATTGTCAGTGTTTAACTAAGATATTTTTGAAGGTCATCAAAAATTTGAATGTCAGTCAAGTGAGACAGCACTCCCAATTCTTTGTTATATAATTAAGGCTCGTGTCATGTTTTTGTTTACATATAGATGACTTAACAGAAAATATATTATACTGAAAACAAAATGAGATTGACAAACACTAAAAAATGTTTAACAGTGTTCAGAATGACCTTACGAATTCCAAAAATTGCTTTAAAAAATAGTTAACCTATGTAAACAAAAACATGACACAAACCAGAAAAATTCAGGATTCTAAATAACATACTTCTGTGAGAGTAAGAAGAAAGAGGTACAATGTAGGGATCTAATAAATTTAACGGTTCCTAATACTGTGCTGACGTAGGCGAGATAACTTCCTTATACAAGAACATTGCAGGGGCGGATCCAGGTGCAGGGGCTGAAGGTTGGACCCCCCCCCCTTTTTTTTGTCAGATTATTTTGCTAAAAAAGTAAATTAATGCATTTTGAGGGTGGAACCCCCACTCTTTGATAACCAAATTTAACGGTAGAACGCCCTCATTTAAAAATTCCTGGATCCGCCTTTGCACAACAGAATACAAAATATCGTAACATGAAAAATCTAAGAGAGACATGTAATACCCAGGGATTTCTGCCCTATAATATGGGCATACAGATAAAAAAAATGTACCTGCTCCATATAAACGCTGTCTCCCGAGAGGAATCATGTAGTGAGAAGTTAAGACTGGGCAAAACCATTTTCTCTTTTATCTGTCTTTTAATACTTCTGTGTCAGTGAGAATTTTAAATGGGGTGAAACCATTTGCAATATTATTACTGATTAATGTACTTAGTGATATCCTGTTATTGTTATATTAAATCTATTTCGGGGCTTTACATCTGTACAGTTTACAATACAATATTCTGCGCTGTGGTATTAAATTCCCCAAACCTAATTCAGGAGTTATTGTCATTAGCAGCAAGTTTATTATGATATGCTATGGAGTTTGTTAATTTGTTAAGAAACTTCACTGCATGTTATAATGAACTTGTTTAACTTAAAAAAATCTTGCTATAAGGACTCTTGGTTAAAGATTAAAAAGTATTTTTGAATTTGTGTCTCCCAAGGAATTCCTTATAAACAAGCTTTACTTCATCATGATTACAGTATATAGATTCGTGTGCATTTCATTTTATTGGACTTTCTCATTTTATTACATTTCTTGCAAGTTGCTATGAAAAAATTGATGGTCTTTAAAAGCATTGATATAGTGAAAAGCAAAGATCCAACTGTCATTCAGGAATTTGTGTACTACGTTAACAAGGGCAGAGGTCATGTGGTACCGCATTCTGTTGCACAAATAGCATCAGGACATGTCCTCACAACCTCCATGCCATGTCCAGGTAGAACACCCATAGCACAGTCCTTTCTTCCACTCCATGCATTCAGATGGACATCATAATTCCTTGGTGACATCAATGCCATTATCTCTCATGCAGTTTTTCATGTTCTTGTAAAACTGTCACAGACACCAGTACTTGTGTGGTGCCAGAAGTAGTTTAGTGCACAGGCACCTGAAGTGTGGATAGCATGTATAGATTTTACTTGCATACCCCTTTTTCCGTCTACCCAATGAAAAAAAAAATATTTTAGCACCAATTATAATTTCAAAATAGGTGATTTCCCCACTGATCACCTTCATAAATCATTCTGAATGGTCTGTTTCTAATTTCTGCAAGCTTTTGATATGACCACTGGTGAGATACTAATATTCATAACGGTGAGATACTAATATTCATAACGGTATGATCATACTGCACATAGCATGGACCTAAAGTAAGCTGTTGTTAGTCTCCTAAAAATTTGTTTTACTAGGTAGTTACTGTCCCATTCCCATTCAAAATCCTTATAAGATATCTTGTACTCTGGCATGTTAAACCAGAGAGGGGACACTTGATTTTAATAAAATTGATTTTCCATAATTTTTCTTTTATTTACTTCATTCATTAGTTACTTTACATCTTAAAGTAAGATACATTAGCTGACACATCATTGTAGAACTGATGAATTGAATTATGAAGCCACCCCCCCCCCCCCCCTCCCCTATTGAATATTTTGAAGTTTGGAATGAAGAACAATTTGTTTTTGTATTTATTTATTTTTTATTTTATTACTATTATTATTTTGGTCCTAATTTTTTCTTTTGAATGTCAAGAATCTTAGATAACATCTTTCTCACCCCCCCCCCCCCCCCCCACCACCTTTCAGAAAAAAAAAATATAAAAACACAACGCTCTGTGTTTGATACTTTTTATGTTATGTGCAAAACAAGTTCAGTTAAAATTCTGAAAACTTTCTTATATATATATATATATATATATATATATATATATATATATATATATGTCGCAGGGTCGCTGTTTTGGTCAGACAACACAAAACTGGGTAGATCTTAGACAAATTTATTTACATAGGAATCGAATGGATATATAAACCTAGAAAATAAGAAAACAATCTCACAAACATGCACACAAGACAACAGACGTAAAACAGAAAACATAAAGACATTTACAAAACACGATTTGCCATTTAGAATACGACCGCCGGTAAATGTACAATACTAGTATTTAACAAATAAATAAGTTATCAAATCAATGTAAATCTTACCAGGCATCCAGTATTATCAGTTTAAAATAATAAATCGAGTGAATCGATATAAAGTTCTCAATACGAAATAAACTGCCAATGACCGTGAAGGTATTCAGCTAAAAGTGAGGATTTTTGGCGCGTTTCTTATTTTATATGCGTGGGTTAGTAAACATGCATAGTTAAATAGTACTCAGTGAAACCCATTCGTCAGCAATATTCTGAACTCAGGTCCTGGTCAGTCAAACGTAGAACTGGACTAAAAATAGAAATAACAACCTGTACAATGCGTAACGTTCATACTCGCTCACACACCTGAAAAACTGGTTTGCATTCAATTGGCTATGCGCGCCAATCGAAATACAGTTATATTAATAATTAAAAGCGCATAGATATAATTTAATTAAATCTCAAATAAATTGCAACTGTGACATATATATATATATATATATATATATATATATATAAAAAGCACTAAGGATGACTAAACGACACGAACAATCAAAATTGTCAAATTTTCGGGACACCCAGTCCCTTCTTCAGGACAAACTACAGATATATTACATTAAGAAAACATAAAAGAAAAAATAGCACTAAATCTAAAACTACAAATAAAACGAAACTAAACTTTCAAAAAACTACATTTTGGAGTTGATTAGAGAACAGTTTAATGATAAGGTTTATATGTCCGGTCAGTCGGGTGTACTGAGTATGACTGTCCGATTCACACCTAATACGGCTAATTAGGCTAATTTAAAATCCATGTTCGAACTAATAACTAGAGAATTAGAACAAAGGGTGTTAACTCGTACGGGATTGGGGTTGATTAAGCCGATTATGGTAAAGAACATGAATTTTAAAATATGGAATTTAAAATTTAAAAAGGGGGAGGGGAAAAATAGAAGGCTTAAAAGGGAATCAAAGAAAGAAACAAACACTAAAAAAAAAGGCTGACAGTGTTACAACTTTTATGGAGAAACAGGTGATGGCTTATGAGGCGTTCATCTTAAGGAAGTCATTTTGTTTGTTCAAGCCATTTGGTCTGAATGATTTGAGTCTGTGCATCCAGAACTTTTCCTTGCTCTTCCTCTCTGAGTCCGTCCAATGGGGGTTATGGTCAATAACAACGACTGTCATGTCCTCCCATTTGTGACCAGCTAGATTAAAATGTTCCCCGACGGGTTCTTTTAGTTTTTTGGTCTTGATGGTGGAACGGTGGTTGTTGATTCTTCTTCTGAGGTCACCTGTTTCACCTACATATTGCTTAGAACAAACTTTGCAACTGATGAGATAAATGCAGTTGTCTGTGCGGCAAGACGTATTCCCAAAGATTTTATAGGTGCGTCCTGTAATGGGGCTTATGAAGCTGTCTGTGTCAGAGCTGTGCTTGCACATGAGGCATCTGGCATCTGAACAAGTTTTGAAGCCACCATTGGGTAATGGGTTGTCTAGTCTTGCTCTGACCACCATATCCTTCAAGTTCCTTGGGCGTTTAAATGCAGCCATTGGTGGATTCTTGAAAAGCTCCGCCATCCTTTCATTAGCATAAAGAATCGGCAGGTTTTCCTTGAGAATGGTGTTAAGGTTCTTGAGGACAGGATGGTATGTCGTGACAAGTGGAACCCTATTACTGTCTTTCTTTTCGTTGTATTGCAATAAGGTTGTCCTGTCTTTTTTTGAGACCTCATGAAATGCAGTTTGAACTGTGTGGGCTTTATAGCCACGATTACACAAGTGCGTTTTCAATATCTTGCTCTGTTCTTCAAAAAGTTCATCCGAGGAACATATCCGTCTTATTCTCGTGGATAATCCCTTAGGAACCCCTCTAAATGTATGGGGAGGGTGACAGCTAGATGGCTTAAGATACAAGTGAGAATCCGTGGGTTTAGTGTGGAGACTGAACTTGATGTTGCCCTCTTCCAAAGTTGACGTAGTGTCCAAAAAGATGTTTTTGGAACTTGAAATGTCCACCGTAAACTTGATGGAATTGTGGAATGAATTGGCAAAGTGAATGAAGTCATTCAGACAGTCTCGATTTTCGACCCATTTCATCTCAATGTCGTCTATGAACCGCAACCAACTTAGAGGCTTGTAAGGAGCGCTTGATAAAAGATTGCGTTCTAGTTTCCCCATAAAAATGTTGGCATAAGAGGGTGCCATTTTTGTGCCCATTGCAGTGCCACTTATCTGTAGATAGTGATTGCCATTAAACATGAAGTTATTTAACCTGAGAACATGTTCAAGGAGTTTGACAAGAGATTCCGTGGAAGGCATCTGTATTGTTCTACTGTCCCAGACTTCCCTGCAAGCTTCGATACCTTCATTGTGGGGGATGTTAGTGTATAATGATGTTACATCCATGGTGACAAGAAGAGTATCGTCTGGTAAGCCAGAGGAAGGCGTTTTGTTCAGGTAGTCAGTAGTGTCCTTGAGGTATGATGGTAAGTCTTCTACATGTGGACGGAGATGCAAGTCTAAAAATTCTGATATTTTCTCCGTGGGATGACCGATGGCACTGATGATAGGTCGTCCAGGCATTCCTTCTTTGTGGATCTTAGGGAGCAGATAAAATTGTCCAGGCTTACAATTTGTTGGTTTGAGTGTCTCATAAACGTTAACACCGATTTCTTCATCTTCATACATTTTATCTAGGGTTTCGGTGATGAGTGCTGAGAAATCCGAAGTGGGATCAGAATCTAGTTTCTTATAGAAACGTTCATCTGTCAACTGTCGCTCGGCCTCAGCTAAATACGTTTGTTTGTCCAAAACAACAACTGTAGAGCCTTTGTCTGCTTTCTTTATAACGATGTCGTCCCTATTCTTAAGGTTTTGTAGGGCGGATCGCTCTTCCTTGGAGATATTATCCGGGATTTTGTGTTGATTGGCAAGCAACTTTTCAATGTCGGACTCAACAGCATCGATGTACGACTCAAGTGCTCCACATTTACCAGGTGCTGGTTCCCAAGTACTTTTGGGTCGATAGAATCTATGTTTTTCTAAATCGTGGAGTGGCGGTGGAGAGTCATCTCTGTTGTCTGTACTGGAGTCTTTGCGGGAAAAGTGCTCCTTCAGTCTTAGTCTTCGAAAAAATGCCCTGGTGTCCTCTCTTGTCTTTTTGTCATCAACCTCGTGAGGCGTTGGACAAAAGTTAAGACCTTTGGATAGAAGGGATGTCTCAACTTCGGAGAGAGGAACATTAGATGCATTCAGAACTGGATGATGGGTGGTACTGGAGTTAGAGTCGACTGAACATGTAGGCGTTTTGCGTTTAAATCGTCTAAGACGCCTCGTCTTGGCAATCGGTCGAGGCTTTGGTACCGGGGCAACAGTCTTAGTTCTAAATGCATTTGGGACAGAGTCACGAAGGAACTTCCTTTGTTGGGTCGTATTCAGATCTTCCTGTAGGGTGTTGTTGAACACTGCAATGATTTTATGAGCTTCTTGAACGTCTGCTTGGGAACAAGTGTTATTAAGATTGGACTCCAGCGAACAGACGTCTTCTTCTAACTGCCTTAACTTGTGACTATCCCAAGATAGACAAAGAGACATCAATTCTTTGGAGCACTTTCTCAAGATGGAGTCCCAGCGCTTTTGGAAGCTTTTAGACACCGACCCTATGTTCGGAGTGGCAGCTAGTTTGAAACCTTTTGGTATGATGTTACATTGGAGGTAGGTTTCTAAATTTGAAACTCTCTGTTTTGTTTTGATGAATTTTTTGTTTTGCTTCTTTAAGAGTTTGAAAGTTTTATTTTGTTTCAAAGCCATGGTAAATGATTGAATGAAACTGATATAGGAGAGAATTGATAAGACCGAAAGTGGTTAGAGGTACGACTTACTAAATGATTGAAACAGATGCGATGAAAGTACGAACTAATAAGGCTGAAAATGGTAAAAGTACGACTTACTGCTGGTTCGAGGAAATGGACAAAATTAAGTCGTACACGGTAAAACTTACTCAAACACAAAAACGTATAAATCTATAGATACAAACTAGTGCAAAATGGAAGAAAGGGGATGAAAAAAGAGAAAATAAAAAGAAAAAAAGGTTGTATATGTACAATGCAACAGTTCCAAATCAAAATGAACGGGTTTGTTCACGAAAAGGAATGTTGCTCTTAGGACACTAGTGGATCATAAGATGCAGTTAGTTTATTGATAATATAAAAGCACTAGGAAACCAACAACACTAGAAATCCTAAAGTGTCGGATCTAACGAGTAGATACTTAGTCACGAAATCGAATATAAAAAGCACTAAGGATGACTAAACGACACGAACAATCAAAATTGTCAAATTTTCGGGACACCCAGTCCCTTCTTCAGGACAAACTACAGATATATTACATTAAGAAAACATAAAAGAAAAAATAGCACTAAATCTAAAACTACAAATAAAACGAAACTAAACTTTCAAAAAACTACATTTTGGAGTTGATTAGAGAACAGTTTAATGATAAGGTTTATATGTCCGGTCAGTCGGGTGTACTGAGTATGACTGTCCGATTCACACCTAATACGGCTAATTAGGCTAATTTAAAATCCATGTTCGAACTAATAACTAGAGAATTAGAACAAAGGGTGTTAACTCGTACGGGATTGGGGTTGATTAAGCCGATTATGGTAAAGAACATGAATTTTAAAATATGGAATTTAAAATTTAAAAAGGGGGAGGGGAAAAATAGAAGGCTTAAAAGGGAATCAAAGAAAGAAACAAACACTAAAAAAAAAGGCTGACAGTGTTACAACTTTTATGGAGAAACAGGTGATGGCTTATGAGGCGTTCATCTTAAGGAAGTCATTTTGTTTGTTCAAGCCATTTGGTCTGAATGATTTGAGTCTGTGCATCCAGAACTTTTCCTTGCTCTTCCTCTCTGAGTCCGTCCAATGGGGGTTATGGTCAATAACAACGACTGTCATGTCCTCCCATTTGTGACCAGCTAGATTAAAATGTTCCCCGACGGGTTCTTTTAGTTTTTTGGTCTTGATGGTGGAACGGTGGTTGTTGATTCTTCTTCTGAGGTCACCTGTTTCACCTACATATTGCTTAGAACAAACTTTGCAACTGATGAGATAAATGCAGTTGTCTGTGCGGCAAGACGTATTCCCAAAGATTTTATAGGTGCGTCCTGTAATGGGGCTTATGAAGCTGTCTGTGTCAGAGCTGTGCTTGCACATGAGGCATCTGGCATCTGAACAAGTTTTGAAGCCACCATTGGGTAATGGGTTGTCTAGTCTTGCTCTGACCACCATATCCTTCAAGTTCCTTGGGCGTTTAAATGCAGCCATTGGTGGATTCTTGAAAAGCTCCGCCATCCTTTCATTAGCATAAAGAATCGGCAGGTTTTCCTTGAGAATGGTGTTAAGGTTCTTGAGGACAGGATGGTATGTCGTGACAAGTGGAACCCTATTACTGTCTTTCTTTTCGTTGTATTGCAATAAGGTTGTCCTGTCTTTTTTTGAGACCTCATGAAATGCAGTTTGAACTGTGTGGGCTTTATAGCCACGATTACACAAGTGCGTTTTCAATATCTTGCTCTGTTCTTCAAAAAGTTCATCCGAGGAACATATCCGTCTTATTCTCGTGGATAATCCCTTAGGAACCCCTCTAAATGTATGGGGAGGGTGACAGCTAGATGGCTTAAGATACAAGTGAGAATCCGTGGGTTTAGTGTGGAGACTGAACTTGATGTTGCCCTCTTCCAAAGTTGACGTAGTGTCCAAAAAGATGTTTTTGGAACTTGAAATGTCCACCGTAAACTTGATGGAATTGTGGAATGAATTGGCAAAGTGAATGAAGTCATTCAGACAGTCTCGATTTTCGACCCATTTCATCTCAATGTCGTCTATGAACCGCAACCAACTTAGAGGCTTGTAAGGAGCGCTTGATAAAAGATTGCGTTCTAGTTTCCCCATAAAAATGTTGGCATAAGAGGGTGCCATTTTTGTGCCCATTGCAGTGCCACTTATCTGTAGATAGTGATTGCCATTAAACATGAAGTTATTTAACCTGAGAACATGTTCAAGGAGTTTGACAAGAGATTCCGTGGAAGGCATCTGTATTGTTCTACTGTCCCAGACTTCCCTGCAAGCTTCGATACCTTCATTGTGGGGGATGTTAGTGTATAATGATGTTACATCCATGGTGACAAGAAGAGTATCGTCTGGTAAGCCAGAGGAAGGCGTTTTGTTCAGGTAGTCAGTAGTGTCCTTGAGGTATGATGGTAAGTCTTCTACATGTGGACGGAGATGCAAGTCTAAAAATTCTGATATTTTCTCCGTGGGATGACCGATGGCACTGATGATAGGTCGTCCAGGCATTCCTTCTTTGTGGATCTTAGGGAGCAGATAAAATTGTCCAGGCTTACAATTTGTTGGTTTGAGTGTCTCATAAACGTTAACACCGATTTCTTCATCTTCATACATTTTATCTAGGGTTTCGGTGATGAGTGCTGAGAAATCCGAAGTGGGATCAGAATCTAGTTTCTTATAGAAACGTTCATCTGTCAACTGTCGCTCGGCCTCAGCTAAATACGTTTGTTTGTCCAAAACAACAACTGTAGAGCCTTTGTCTGCTTTCTTTATAACGATGTCGTCCCTATTCTTAAGGTTTTGTAGGGCGGATCGCTCTTCCTTGGAGATATTATCCGGGATTTTGTGTTGATTGGCAAGCAACTTTTCAATGTCGGACTCAACAGCATCGATGTACGACTCAAGTGCTCCACATTTACCAGGTGCTGGTTCCCAAGTACTTTTGGGTCGATAGAATCTATGTTTTTCTAAATCGTGGAGTGGCGGTGGAGAGTCATCTCTGTTGTCTGTACTGGAGTCTTTGCGGGAAAAGTGCTCCTTCAGTCTTAGTCTTCGAAAAAATGCCCTGGTGTCCTCTCTTGTCTTTTTGTCATCAACCTCGTGAGGCGTTGGACAAAAGTTAAGACCTTTGGATAGAAGGGATGTCTCAACTTCGGAGAGAGGAACATTAGATGCATTCAGAACTGGATGATGGGTGGTACTGGAGTTAGAGTCGACTGAACATGTAGGCGTTTTGCGTTTAAATCGTCTAAGACGCCTCGTCTTGGCAATCGGTCGAGGCTTTGGTACCGGGGCAACAGTCTTAGTTCTAAATGCATTTGGGACAGAGTCACGAAGGAACTTCCTTTGTTGGGTCGTATTCAGATCTTCCTGTAGGGTGTTGTTGAACACTGCAATGATTTTATGAGCTTCTTGAACGTCTGCTTGGGAACAAGTGTTATTAAGATTGGACTCCAGCGAACAGACGTCTTCTTCTAACTGCCTTAACTTGTGACTATCCCAAGATAGACAAAGAGACATCAATTCTTTGGAGCACTTTCTCAAGATGGAGTCCCAGCGCTTTTGGAAGCTTTTAGACACCGACCCTATGTTCGGAGTGGCAGCTAGTTTGAAACCTTTTGGTATGATGTTACATTGGAGGTAGGTTTCTAAATTTGAAACTCTCTGTTTTGTTTTGATGAATTTTTTGTTTTGCTTCTTTAAGAGTTTGAAAGTTTTATTTTGTTTCAAAGCCATGGTAAATGATTGAATGAAACTGATATAGGAGAGAATTGATAAGACCGAAAGTGGTTAGAGGTACGACTTACTAAATGATTGAAACAGATGCGATGAAAGTACGAACTAATAAGGCTGAAAATGGTAAAAGTACGACTTACTGCTGGTTCGAGGAAATGGACAAAATTAAGTCGTACACGGTAAAACTTACTCAAACACAAAAACGTATAAATCTATAGATACAAACTAGTGCAAAATGGAAGAAAGGGGATGAAAAAAGAGAAAATAAAAAGAAAAAAAGGTTGTATATGTACAATGCAACAGTTCCAAATCAAAATGAACGGGTTTGTTCACGAAAAGGAATGTTGCTCTTAGGACACTAGTGGATCATAAGATGCAGTTAGTTTATTGATAATATAAAAGCACTAGGAAACCAACAACACTAGAAATCCTAAAGTGTCGGATCTAACGAGTAGATACTTAGTCACGAAATCGAATATAAAAAGCACTAAGGATGACTAAACGACACGAACAATCAAAATTGTCAAATTTTCGGGACACCCAGTCCCTTCTTCAGGACAAACTACAGATATATTACATTAAGAAAACATAAAAGAAAAAATAGCACTAAATCTAAAACTACAAATAAAACGAAACTAAACTTTCAAAAAACTACATTTTGGAGTTGATTAGAGAACAGTTTAATGATAAGGTTTATATGTCCGGTCAGTCGGGTGTACTGAGTATGACTGTCCGATTCACACCTAATACGGCTAATTAGGCTAATTTAAAATCCATGTTCGAACTAATAACTAGAGAATTAGAACAAAGGGTGTTAACTCGTACGGGATTGGGGTTGATTAAGCCGATTATGGTAAAGAACATGAATTTTAAAATATGGAATTTAAAATTTAAAAAGGGGGAGGGGAAAAATAGAAGGCTTAAAAGGGAATCAAAGAAAGAAACAAACACTAAAAAAAAAAGGCTGACAGTGTTACAACTTTTATGGAGAAACAGGTGATGGCTTATGAGGCGTTCATCTTAAGGAAGTCATTTTGTTTGTTCAAGCCATTTGGTCTGAATGATTTGAGTCTGTGCATCCAGAACTTTTCCTTGCTCTTCCTCTCTGAGTCCGTCCAATGGGGGTTATGGTCAATAACAACGACTGTCATGTCCTCCCATTTGTGACCAGCTAGATTAAAATGTTCCCCGACGGGTTCTTTTAGTTTTTTGGTCTTGATGGTGGAACGGTGGTTGTTGATTCTTCTTCTGAGGTCACCTGTTTCACCTACATATTGCTTAGAACAAACTTTGCAACTGATGAGATAAATGCAGTTGTCTGTGCGGCAAGACGTATTCCCAAAGATTTTATAGGTGCGTCCTGTAATGGGGCTTATGAAGCTGTCTGTGTCAGAGCTGTGCTTGCACATGAGGCATCTGGCATCTGAACAAGTTTTGAAGCCACCATTGGGTAATGGGTTGTCTAGTCTTGCTCTGACCACCATATCCTTCAAGTTCCTTGGGCGTTTAAATGCAGCCATTGGTGGATTCTTGAAAAGCTCCGCCATCCTTTCATTAGCATAAAGAATCGGCAGGTTTTCCTTGAGAATGGTGTTAAGGTTCTTGAGGACAGGATGGTATGTCGTGACAAGTGGAACCCTATTACTGTCTTTCTTTTCGTTGTATTGCAATAAGGTTGTCCTGTCTTTTTTTGAGACCTCATGAAATGCAGTTTGAACTGTGTGGGCTTTATAGCCACGATTACACAAGTGCGTTTTCAATATCTTGCTCTGTTCTTCAAAAAGTTCATCCGAGGAACATATCCGTCTTATTCTCGTGGATAATCCCTTAGGAACCCCTCTAAATGTATGGGGAGGGTGACAGCTAGATGGCTTAAGATACAAGTGAGAATCCGTGGGTTTAGTGTGGAGACTGAACTTGATGTTGCCCTCTTCCAAAGTTGACGTAGTGTCCAAAAAGATGTTTTTGGAACTTGAAATGTCCACCGTAAACTTGATGGAATTGTGGAATGAATTGGCAAAGTGAATGAAGTCATTCAGACAGTCTCGATTTTCGACCCATTTCATCTCAATGTCGTCTATGAACCGCAACCAACTTAGAGGCTTGTAAGGAGCGCTTGATAAAAGATTGCGTTCTAGTTTCCCCATAAAAATGTTGGCATAAGAGGGTGCCATTTTTGTGCCCATTGCAGTGCCACTTATCTGTAGATAGTGATTGCCATTAAACATGAAGTTATTTAACCTGAGAACATGTTCAAGGAGTTTGACAAGAGATTCCGTGGAAGGCATCTGTATTGTTCTACTGTCCCAGACTTCCCTGCAAGCTTCGATACCTTCATTGTGGGGGATGTTAGTGTATAATGATGTTACATCCATGGTGACAAGAAGAGTATCGTCTGGTAAGCCAGAGGAAGGCGTTTTGTTCAGGTAGTCAGTAGTGTCCTTGAGGTATGATGGTAAGTCTTCTACATGTGGACGGAGATGCAAGTCTAAAAATTCTGATATTTTCTCCGTGGGATGACCGATGGCACTGATGATAGGTCGTCCAGGCATTCCTTCTTTGTGGATCTTAGGGAGCAGATAAAATTGTCCAGGCTTACAATTTGTTGGTTTGAGTGTCTCATAAACGTTAACACCGATTTCTTCATCTTCATACATTTTATCTAGGGTTTCGGTGATGAGTGCTGAGAAATCCGAAGTGGGATCAGAATCTAGTTTCTTATAGAAACGTTCATCTGTCAACTGTCGCTCG
Organism: Ostrea denselamellosa; assembly: GCA_024699665.1. Lineage (NCBI taxonomy): Eukaryota > Metazoa > Mollusca > Bivalvia > Ostreida > Ostreidae > Ostrea > Ostrea denselamellosa. The sequence continues at coordinate 1,784,581 of JAMZEH010000021.1, forward strand.
GCCTCAGCTAAATACGTTTGTTTGTCCAAAACAACAACTGTAGAGCCTTTGTCTGCTTTCTTTATAACGATGTCGTCCCTATTCTTAAGGTTTTGTAGGGCGGATCGCTCTTCCTTGGAGATATTATCCGGGATTTTGTGTTGATTGGCAAGCAACTTTTCAATGTCGGACTCAACAGCATCGATGTACGACTCAAGTGCTCCACATTTACCAGGTGCTGGTTCCCAAGTACTTTTGGGTCGATAGAATCTATGTTTTTCTAAATCGTGGAGTGGCGGTGGAGAGTCATCTCTGTTGTCTGTACTGGAGTCTTTGCGGGAAAAGTGCTCCTTCAGTCTTAGTCTTCGAAAAAATGCCCTGGTGTCCTCTCTTGTCTTTTTGTCATCAACCTCGTGAGGCGTTGGACAAAAGTTAAGACCTTTGGATAGAAGGGATGTCTCAACTTCGGAGAGAGGAACATTAGATGCATTCAGAACTGGATGATGGGTGGTACTGGAGTTAGAGTCGACTGAACATGTAGGCGTTTTGCGTTTAAATCGTCTAAGACGCCTCGTCTTGGCAATCGGTCGAGGCTTTGGTACCGGGGCAACAGTCTTAGTTCTAAATGCATTTGGGACAGAGTCACGAAGGAACTTCCTTTGTTGGGTCGTATTCAGATCTTCCTGTAGGGTGTTGTTGAACACTGCAATGATTTTATGAGCTTCTTGAACGTCTGCTTGGGAACAAGTGTTATTAAGATTGGACTCCAGCGAACAGACGTCTTCTTCTAACTGCCTTAACTTGTGACTATCCCAAGATAGACAAAGAGACATCAATTCTTTGGAGCACTTTCTCAAGATGGAGTCCCAGCGCTTTTGGAAGCTTTTAGACACCGACCCTATGTTCGGAGTGGCAGCTAGTTTGAAACCTTTTGGTATGATGTTACATTGGAGGTAGGTTTCTAAATTTGAAACTCTCTGTTTTGTTTTGATGAATTTTTTGTTTTGCTTCTTTAAGAGTTTGAAAGTTTTATTTTGTTTCAAAGCCATGGTAAATGATTGAATGAAACTGATATAGGAGAGAATTGATAAGACCGAAAGTGGTTAGAGGTACGACTTACTAAATGATTGAAACAGATGCGATGAAAGTACGAACTAATAAGGCTGAAAATGGTAAAAGTACGACTTACTGCTGGTTCGAGGAAATGGACAAAATTAAGTCGTACACGGTAAAACTTACTCAAACACAAAAACGTATAAATCTATAGATACAAACTAGTGCAAAATGGAAGAAAGGGGATGAAAAAAGAGAAAATAAAAAGAAAAAAAGGTTGTATATGTACAATGCAACAGTTCCAAATCAAAATGAACGGGTTTGTTCACGAAAAGGAATGTTGCTCTTAGGACACTAGTGGATCATAAGATGCAGTTAGTTTATTGATAATATAAAAGCACTAGGAAACCAACAACACTAGAAATCCTAAAGTGTCGGATCTAACGAGTAGATACTTAGTCACGAAATCGAATATAAAAAGCACTAAGGATGACTAAACGACACGAACAATCAAAATTGTCAAATTTTCGGGACACCCAGTCCCTTCTTCAGGACAAACTACAGATATATTACATTAAGAAAACATAAAAGAAAAAATAGCACTAAATCTAAAACTACAAATAAAACGAAACTAAACTTTCAAAAAACTACATTTTGGAGTTGATTAGAGAACAGTTTAATGATAAGGTTTATATGTCCGGTCAGTCGGGTGTACTGAGTATGACTGTCCGATTCACACCTAATACGGCTAATTAGGCTAATTTAAAATCCATGTTCGAACTAATAACTAGAGAATTAGAACAAAGGGTGTTAACTCGTACGGGATTGGGGTTGATTAAGCCGATTATGGTAAAGAACATGAATTTTAAAATATGGAATTTAAAATTTAAAAAGGGGGAGGGGAAAAATAGAAGGCTTAAAAGGGAATCAAAGAAAGAAACAAACACTAAAAAAAAAGGCTGACAGTGTTACAACTTTTATGGAGAAACAGGTGATGGCTTATGAGGCGTTCATCTTAAGGAAGTCATTTTGTTTGTTCAAGCCATTTGGTCTGAATGATTTGAGTCTGTGCATCCAGAACTTTTCCTTGCTCTTCCTCTCTGAGTCCGTCCAATGGGGGTTATGGTCAATAACAACGACTGTCATGTCCTCCCATTTGTGACCAGCTAGATTAAAATGTTCCCCGACGGGTTCTTTTAGTTTTTTGGTCTTGATGGTGGAACGGTGGTTGTTGATTCTTCTTCTGAGGTCACCTGTTTCACCTACATATTGCTTAGAACAAACTTTGCAACTGATGAGATAAATGCAGTTGTCTGTGCGGCAAGACGTATTCCCAAAGATTTTATAGGTGCGTCCTGTAATGGGGCTTATGAAGCTGTCTGTGTCAGAGCTGTGCTTGCACATGAGGCATCTGGCATCTGAACAAGTTTTGAAGCCACCATTGGGTAATGGGTTGTCTAGTCTTGCTCTGACCACCATATCCTTCAAGTTCCTTGGGCGTTTAAATGCAGCCATTGGTGGATTCTTGAAAAGCTCCGCCATCCTTTCATTAGCATAAAGAATCGGCAGGTTTTCCTTGAGAATGGTGTTAAGGTTCTTGAGGACAGGATGGTATGTCGTGACAAGTGGAACCCTATTACTGTCTTTCTTTTCGTTGTATTGCAATAAGGTTGTCCTGTCTTTTTTTGAGACCTCATGAAATGCAGTTTGAACTGTGTGGGCTTTATAGCCACGATTACACAAGTGCGTTTTCAATATCTTGCTCTGTTCTTCAAAAAGTTCATCCGAGGAACATATCCGTCTTATTCTCGTGGATAATCCCTTAGGAACCCCTCTAAATGTATGGGGAGGGTGACAGCTAGATGGCTTAAGATACAAGTGAGAATCCGTGGGTTTAGTGTGGAGACTGAACTTGATGTTGCCCTCTTCCAAAGTTGACGTAGTGTCCAAAAAGATGTTTTTGGAACTTGAAATGTCCACCGTAAACTTGATGGAATTGTGGAATGAATTGGCAAAGTGAATGAAGTCATTCAGACAGTCTCGATTTTCGACCCATTTCATCTCAATGTCGTCTATGAACCGCAACCACTTGTCACGACATACCATCCTGTCCTCAAGAACCTTAACACCATTCTCAAGGAAAACCTGCCGATTCTTTATGCTAATGAAAGGATGGCGGAGCTTTTCAAGAATCCACCAATGGCTGCATTTAAACGCCCAAGGAACTTGAAGGATATGGTGGTCAGAGCAAGACTAGACAACCCATTACCCAATGGTGGCTTCAAAACTTGTTCAGATGCCAGATGCCTCATGTGCAAGCACAGCTCTGACACAGACAGCTTCATAAGCCCCATTACAGGACGCACCTATAAAATCTTTGGGAATACGTCTTGCCGCACAGACAACTGCATTTATCTCATCAGTTGCAAAGTTTGTTCTAAGCAATATGTAGGTGAAACAGGTGACCTCAGAAGAAGAATCAACAACCACCGTTCCACCATCAAGACCAAAAAACTAAAAGAACCCGTCGGGGAACATTTTAATCTAGCTGGTCACAAATGGGAGGACATGACAGTCGTTGTTATTGACCATAACCCCCATTGGACGGACTCAGAGAGGAAGAGCAAGGAAAAGTTCTGGATGCACAGACTCAAATCATTCAGACCAAATGGCTTGAACAAACAAAATGACTTCCTTAAGATGAACGCCTCATAAGCCATCACCTGTTTCTCCATAAAAGTTGTAACACTGTCAGCCTTTTTTTTTAGTGTTTGTTTCTTTCTTTGATTCCCTTTTAAGCCTTCTATTTTTCCCCTCCCCCTTTTTAAATTTTAAATTCCATATTTTAAAATTCATGTTCTTTACCATAATCGGCTTAATCAACCCCAATCCCGTACGAGTTAACACCCTTTGTTCTAATTCTCTAGTTATTAGTTCGAACATGGATTTTAAATTAGCCTAATTAGCCGTATTAGGTGTGAATCGGACAGTCATACTCAGTACACCCGACTGACCGGACATATAAACCTTATCATTAAACTGTTCTCTAATCAACTCCAAAATGTAGTTTTTTGAAAGTTTAGTTTCGTTTTATTTGTAGTTTTAGATTTAGTGCTATTTTTTCTTTTATGTTTTCTTAATGTAATATATCTGTAGTTTGTCCTGAAGAAGGGACTGGGTGTCCCGAAAATTTGACAATTTTGATTGTTCGTGTCGTTTAGTCATCCTTAGTGCTTTTTATATTCGATTTCGTGACTAAGTATCTACTCGTTAGATCCGACACTTTAGGATTTCTAGTGTTGTTGGTTTCCTAGTGCTTTTATATTATCAATAAACTAACTGCATCTTATGATCCACTAGTGTCCTAAGAGCAACATTCCTTTTCGTGAACAAACCCGTTCATTTTGATTTGGAACTGTTGCATTGTACATATACAACCTTTTTTTCTTTTTATTTTCTCTTTTTTCATCCCCTTTCTTCCATTTTGCACTAGTTTGTATCTATAGATTTATACGTTTTTGTGTTTGAGTAAGTTTTACCGTGTACGACTTAATTTTGTCCATTTCCTCGAACCAGCAGTAAGTCGTACTTTTACCATTTTCAGCCTTATTAGTTCGTACTTTCATCGCATCTGTTTCAATCATTTAGTAAGTCGTACCTCTAACCACTTTCGGTCTTATCAATTCTCTCCTATATCAGTTTCATTCAATCATTTACCATGGCTTTGAAACAAAATAAAACTTTCAAACTCTTAAAGAAGCAAAACAAAAAATTCATCAAAACAAAACAGAGAGTTTCAAATTTAGAAACCTACCTCCAATGTAACATCATACCAAAAGGTTTCAAACTAGCTGCCACTCCGAACATAGGGTCGGTGTCTAAAAGCTTCCAAAAGCGCTGGGACTCCATCTTGAGAAAGTGCTCCAAAGAATTGATGTCTCTTTGTCTATCTTGGGATAGTCACAAGTTAAGGCAGTTAGAAGAAGACGTCTGTTCGCTGGAGTCCAATCTTAATAACACTTGTTCCCAAGCAGACGTTCAAGAAGCTCATAAAATCATTGCAGTGTTCAACAACACCCTACAGGAAGATCTGAATACGACCCAACAAAGGAAGTTCCTTCGTGACTCTGTCCCAAATGCATTTAGAACTAAGACTGTTGCCCCGGTACCAAAGCCTCGACCGATTGCCAAGACGAGGCGTCTTAGACGATTTAAACGCAAAACGCCTACATGTTCAGTCGACTCTAACTCCAGTACCACCCATCATCCAGTTCTGAATGCATCTAATGTTCCTCTCTCCGAAGTTGAGACATCCCTTCTATCCAAAGGTCTTAACTTTTGTCCAACGCCTCACGAGGTTGATGACAAAAAGACAAGAGAGGACACCAGGGCATTTTTTCGAAGACTAAGACTGAAGGAGCACTTTTCCCGCAAAGACTCCAGTACAGACAACAGAGATGACTCTCCACCGCCACTCCACGATTTAGAAAAACATAGATTCTATCGACCCAAAAGTACTTGGGAACCAGCACCTGGTAAATGTGGAGCACTTGAGTCGTACATCGATGCTGTTGAGTCCGACATTGAAAAGTTGCTTGCCAATCAACACAAAATCCCGGATAATATCTCCAAGGAAGAGCGATCCGCCCTACAAAACCTTAAGAATAGGGACGACATCGTTATAAAGAAAGCAGACAAAGGCTCTACAGTTGTTGTTTTGGACAAACAAACGTATTTAGCTGAGGCCGAGCGACAGTTGACAGATGAACGTTTCTATAAGAAACTAGATTCTGATCCCACTTCGGATTTCTCAGCACTCATCACCGAAACCCTAGATAAAATGTATGAAGATGAAGAAATCGGTGTTAACGTTTATGAGACACTCAAACCAACAAATTGTAAGCCTGGACAATTTTATCTGCTCCCTAAGATCCACAAAGAAGGAATGCCTGGACGACCTATCATCAGTGCCATCGGTCATCCCACGGAGAAAATATCAGAATTTTTAGACTTGCATCTCCGTCCACATGTAGAAGACTTACCATCATACCTCAAGGACACTACTGACTACCTGAACAAAACGCCTTCCTCTGGCTTACCAGACGATACTCTTCTTGTCACCATGGATGTAACATCATTATACACTAACATCCCCCACAATGAAGGTATCGAAGCTTGCAGGGAAGTCTGGGACAGTAGAACAATACAGATGCCTTCCACGGAATCTCTTGTCAAACTCCTTGAACATGTTCTCAGGTTAAATAACTTCATGTTTAATGGCAATCACTATCTACAGATAAGTGGCACTGCAATGGGCACAAAAATGGCACCCTCTTATGCCAACATTTTTATGGGGAAACTAGAACGCAATCTTTTATCAAGCGCTCCTTACAAGCCTCTAAGTTGGTTGCGGTTCATAGACGACATTGAGATGAAATGGGTCGAAAATCGAGACTGTCTGAATGACTTCATTCACTTTGCCAATTCATTCCACAATTCCATCAAGTTTACGGTGGACATTTCAAGTTCCAAAAACATCTTTTTGGACACTACGTCAACTTTGGAAGAGGGCAACATCAAGTTCAGTCTCCACACTAAACCCACGGATTCTCACTTGTATCTTAAGCCATCTAGCTGTCACCCTCCCCATACATTTAGAGGGGTTCCTAAGGGATTATCCACGAGAATAAGACGGATATGTTCCTCGGATGAACTTTTTGAAGAACAGAGCAAGATATTGAAAACGCACTTGTGTAATCGTGGCTATAAAGCCCACACAGTTCAAACTGCATTTCATGAGGTCTCAAAAAAAGACAGGACAACCTTATTGCAATACAACGAAAAGAAAGACAGTAATAGGGTTCCACTTGTCACGACATACCATCCTGTCCTCAAGAACCTTAACACCATTCTCAAGGAAAACCTGCCGATTCTTTATGCTAATGAAAGGATGGCGGAGCTTTTCAAGAATCCACCAATGGCTGCATTTAAACGCCCAAGGAACTTGAAGGATATGGTGGTCAGAGCAAGACTAGACAACCCATTACCCAATGGTGGCTTCAAAACTTGTTCAGATGCCAGATGCCTCATGTGCAAGCACAGCTCTGACACAGACAGCTTCATAAGCCCCATTACAGGACGCACCTATAAAATCTTTGGGAATACGTCTTGCCGCACAGACAACTGCATTTATCTCATCAGTTGCAAAGTTTGTTCTAAGCAATATGTAGGTGAAACAGGTGACCTCAGAAGAAGAATCAACAACCACCGTTCCACCATCAAGACCAAAAAACTAAAAGAACCCGTCGGGGAACATTTTAATCTAGCTGGTCACAAATGGGAGGACATGACAGTCGTTGTTATTGACCATAACCCCCATTGGACGGACTCAGAGAGGAAGAGCAAGGAAAAGTTCTGGATGCACAGACTCAAATCATTCAGACCAAATGGCTTGAACAAACAAAATGACTTCCTTAAGATGAACGCCTCATAAGCCATCACCTGTTTCTCCATAAAAGTTGTAACACTGTCAGCCTTTTTTTTTAGTGTTTGTTTCTTTCTTTGATTCCCTTTTAAGCCTTCTATTTTTCCCCTCCCCCTTTTTAAATTTTAAATTCCATATTTTAAAATTCATGTTCTTTACCATAATCGGCTTAATCAACCCCAATCCCGTACGAGTTAACACCCTTTGTTCTAATTCTCTAGTTATTAGTTCGAACATGGATTTTAAATTAGCCTAATTAGCCGTATTAGGTGTGAATCGGACAGTCATACTCAGTACACCCGACTGACCGGACATATAAACCTTATCATTAAACTGTTCTCTAATCAACTCCAAAATGTAGTTTTTTGAAAGTTTAGTTTCGTTTTATTTGTAGTTTTAGATTTAGTGCTATTTTTTCTTTTATGTTTTCTTAATGTAATATATCTGTAGTTTGTCCTGAAGAAGGGACTGGGTGTCCCGAAAATTTGACAATTTTGATTGTTCGTGTCGTTTAGTCATCCTTAGTGCTTTTTATATTCGATTTCGTGACTAAGTATCTACTCGTTAGATCCGACACTTTAGGATTTCTAGTGTTGTTGGTTTCCTAGTGCTTTTATATATATATATATATATATATATAAGATCTACCTTATGATTAAAGAAAAAAAATAGCCTATCCAAATAATGTGTAATTTCATTCCAGTTGTATCTCAAAAAATTGGTATAATGTAATTAAATATATAAGGCATTTTATATTTAATGTAAATAACTATTATGATTAATTTTTCGTAGTTTGATACGGTTTATTATTAATTATAATTATTCCGGAAATATATTGTTTATTGGTGATGTTTCACCCCAGTATGTATAATCTCGCGAGAATACCGCTTGTGTTCATCTGCCCGTGTAACACATTCCTTTAAGGTATCGCACCGGTAATTATTTTCACTATATATTACTATAGAGGGGAAAAATCATTAAAAATCAATTTACAAAATTGATGCCAAATAACGCACTTGGACATGTTCTATGTTACCTCTCTCGTCTGCTGACACCAGAAAAAAGACACCCTATATGGCATTTTCGAAATAATTTTACCCGCAAAGAAGATTACCCTCAAATCCACGTGTTTTTCACATGTGTGTAAACAGACCGAGTGCACCTCGGAAAAAAGCCTCAGCTACCAACATCAAATAGTTCCACTGTAAACAACTGATTATTTCTACAAATTACACAAAATTTCCTAATCGGGGTACAAAAAAATAAGAGAAAAGAAGAAGGGGAAATGAGAAAAATCACGCATTAAAAAAATTATTCTTTTAAATATATGGAACTACAACGGTGTGATACCTGTAGTAGCCTGGTTCCCGAGGCCTTCCGATTGTGCAAGCACATGCTAGTACTGTACCAGAGAGTTTGTACCATTTTACAATTTGTCGTCTTTTTGAGGCAAAAAAGACGACAAAACGATAATTAGTGATTTTTCGCCCAGAAATAACGAAAACACGACAAATCGAAAAAACGACAAATTAAACCCGCAAATTAGTGATCTCATTTGTCGTCTTCTCGCTTGGAGTTTTGTCGTCTTGTCGGGCTTTCGCCTCGAAAAGACGACAAAACGGTAATAGGCGACTTTTCGCCCCCCAAATAATGACAAGACAACAAAACGAAAAGACGACAAAATATAGACGAAAAGACGACAAACAAAACTCACTTATTAGCGACCTCATTTGTTGTCTTTTCGCTTGGCATTTTGTCGTCTTTTCGAGTTTTCGCCCCAAAATAATGAAAAGTTGAAAAGACAACAAACAAATCCGCAAATTTGATAGATTTTTAGTGCTTTACATTTAATTTTTTATGTCCAAACCCAAACCATTTTTTTTTTATTTTTAATGATGAATTCAAAGATAAGCACAGATGCCACTCTTGTAGGTTTCCACTATATAGTCAACCCAAAATTTTAAACTGGCTGAAATTCATGAATGCTTGTAAGGTAACACTTAACCAGTAATTAATTTTCATTCCTTCTATGAAATGACAAATTGTGCATTGGGACAGTCTCTCTCTCTCTCTCTCTCTCTCTCTCTCTCTCTCTCTCTCTCAGTGAATATGTACGTGCAAAGTGATGGTAAATAATTGTGATTCCCGAAGAAACAGCACTCCGGGATCCATTTTTCGACTTTATATTCCCCTTTTTAATATGGTTTCTTTCCAAACGCGAGTCTAGAGTGGGTCTGGACCCCACTCCCTTCCCTGGAATTTCCAACTGAAAGAAAATATAGTCATTTTTCACCCTAGCATCGCGTTTAATATTGCTTCATCAACTCTCTCGATCGACTTCATTTGCTCACTGGGACAATTTCAAAATTTAAGATCATAAGCTTAACACACACACACACACACACACACACACACACATATATATATATATATATATATAATCACAGAAAAAAATAAGAATTATTGATTTAATATATATTGTTTTACAACCCGCCTGCATTTGGGAACGTCACCATTGCCGGTGAAGGGCTGCAAAATTTAGGCTTATGCTTGGCGCCTATGGCCTTTGAGCAGGGGGAATCTTTATTGTGCCCACACCTAATGTGACACGGCCGGGGCCTCGGTTGTTGCAGTCTCGTCCGAAGGACCGCCCCAGCCTATTCTAGCCCGAATCATTTGAAAAACATTTGATATGCCGATCGGATTTAGATATATACACGATTGATTGATTGATTATTTACTGTTTAACGTCCCGCTCGAGAATTTTTCACTCATATGGAGATGTCACCGAACTGCAAGTTAGTCCTATACAAGGGTACTGAGGACCTATTCTAGCCCGGATCCCATCGGGCATAGACAATTCCCGCGATACAACTAGTGACATGTACACCTTGACGTATATTGTGACGTCATGTAGTGTGAAGTGCTCTAGCTTGTCAGTCGTTCTCGGGATAATAAACTAGGCTGAGTTATTCTTACATTGTAGAGATAACCATTATACTGATATTAATAATTATAAATATTTGTAATATTTTCAGTTTGCTCGGCACTGTTGTGTTTTTTATGATATTGGAAAGAGATTTTGATTTTTTGCATGCTGAAGTCAGCAAGTAAGGGGTGGCGGGCTTTATTTTTTGACGTGTCCTTGAGATCTGCACAATTCAAAACAGATTTCACATATTACAGCGTAGAGAGAGCTGGATTATCAAACCAAAATGTTCTGCGTGACATGATTGCCGAGACGCTCTATCGTAGGGACGGCCCTGTCCATGTATCTCCAGTCAGGGTCCATGGGGATGGGAACTGTTTCTACAGGGCGCTGTCAAAAGACCTCTGTGCTCACGAAGAGAGGCATGTTGAACGTCGTGTCATGACAGTGTTTGAGCTTGTCAAAAATACCAAAAAGTATGTGTCACAGACAACATATGATGGCATCCCATCCATCCAGCATACAGTCCTTAGTCTCGGACGAGGCTTTTGTACCACAGAATTATATCTGAAATCGATTCAGAATGAGACAGTTTAAAAATCTATCAAGAGTGGGAAGTATTGTTCTCTCATTCACATATTTGCAACCGCAAATGTGTTAAATCACCCAATTTACAGTATTACCCATCATTCCAAAATGCGGCTATGGACAGAAATGTTCTCCATCAAGAAATAAAACCCCTTCCTAATACGTTAGATGACAAAATTCCAGGGTCGCCTATATATCTCATGTGGTCACAAACTAAAAACGGTGACAAAAACAACTGGGCACCCAATCACTTTGTTGTTTGTTTCTCAAGTTCATCCACCGAATCCACCGATGTAAATGAACCCCCCCCCCCAAAAAAAAGCAAGAGACAGTAAGGAGATGTCTATGGATTGTCACTGTCAGTCTGAAAACGTGGAGGCAAATGTTGATTCTGATGAACAGACATTCAAAGAGACAAATGCGCAAAAAGCCGAGGAAAACAAAAATGGAGAACATATTGAAGATGCCAAAGATGAGTTTGATTTGGGAAAATCGTAAATGGTACAGTCAAACTTAGCTTGATGTCTCTTTCTCTTTTTTCTTGTTTTTTCGCCACACTTAACATTTTTTCAGTTATCTGGTGGCGTCCAGTTTTTATTGGTGGAGGAGAGAACCCAGATACAATGTACCCGGGAAGAGACCACCGACCTTCCAAAAGTAAACTGACAAACTTTCTCACATATGTCGGCGCGAGCGAGATTCGAACCCGCGCCGACTAGAGGCGAGAGACCTTGTGATTTTGAGCGCGATGCTCTAACTACTCGGCCACGGAGGCCCCTCTTAGCTTGATGTCATCAGCTGAAAAAAATTAACTACATCAAGAATCAACCCTTCCCGGACGCCATTGGCAAATTACAAACTGGTCGTAGAATGACTAAGAGCAATGCAGAAAAGACAAAAACACTTTCATTTCAGCCCTCATGGATGAAACAGTTTCCATGGCCAAGTTTCAGCAAACTTCTAAATGGTGGTCTTTGCAAGTTTAGCGTCATGCTTCCTCAGCTGAATATTCAACATCAACATACGTTCGGGTCACAACCTTTCACCGCTTAAAAAAGGTGCTTGGGAAGAAGTCATACCTTTTGAAGCACCATAATTCAGAATTTCACAAGAATGCCAAAGTTGAGAATCAAACAACATTGACATCATCAGAAATACCATCATCGTTCCCTCCATACAGGCTAAATAAGCAAAATCCAGAAATTTAAGACCACAGCATCCAGGTCCTTGAATCAGTTGTGGATGCAGTCATTCTCTGTGGTAAACAGAATATTCCCCTCCGAGGGCACAGAGACGACAAGACAAAGGACACCTCGAATAACGGCAATTTTCAATACTACAAGTCTTAGCGAAGCTCGATAAACAGCTCTCCTCTCATATACAATCGGCGAAAGGGAATGCCTCATACACAAGCAATACAATTCAGAACGAGGTTATACAAGTATTACGGAATCACATCATCAGCAAAATTCTGGAAGGTTTACATGGGAGGGGTTTTATTCCATTATAACCGATGAAGTAACCGACAAATCCACAAACAAAGAAGTGCTTATTTTATGTCTTAGGTTTCTGGACACCAGATAACACCTTGCCACCATCAAGGAGGAATTTATTGACTTTGCAGAGGGAGGACCACTGGCAAAGTGATAGCAAATAAGCTCTTAGAGATCCTCCAAAGAATTGGCGTTCCGATTAAGAACATGCGCAGACAAGCCTACGACGGTGCTTTAGCTATGGCTTCAGAGAAAGTAAGATGCCAGGGACGAATAAAGTCCGTTAAAAAATTGGCTGTCTTTACACACTGCAGGAGCCACGCGTTAAATCTAAGCATTGCGTCAGCATGCCAAGTACCAGCGGTGAGGAATATGATAGATATTCTCAATTCAGTGTTCATTTTCTTTGATATATCCCCTAAAAGACAGGGGTTTCTTGAAAGCGTCCTGGAGAGTGAAGGTTCGGAGTCTTCCCTCAAGAAACTTGGGCTTTGCAAGACCAGGTGGGTAGAGCGCCATGTTGCTTCAATGTCTTCTACAATCTGTACGCATATGTAGTGAAGTGTCTCCAGAATATGCTTAACCCAAGCCTTCACGCGAAGAGCGATAAAGACTGGTCTTGGGACAGACAAACTAAAGTGACAGTACAGGGGTTGTTGACATCAATGACTGCTTTCTCCACTCTGGTCACCTTTGTGTTTGCCAGATATGTCCTCGATACATCAAACCACCTGCCGAGAAACTTCAGAAAAGGGACATCGACGTTTCCACCACAAACAAATTAATATCGAACATGTGGAGAGAGTGAAGGAAATTCGTGGAGAGATTGATGCCGAATTCGAAGCTTGCTTTCGTAATACAAAGAAAATTGCAGGGGCACTAAATATTACTGTGTCGATTCCAAGGACTTGCACCATGAAACAACACAGAGCAAACATTCCTAGAGACAACCCAAAGGAATATTATAAGGTAGCCGTGGCCATTCCATTTCTAGACTATTTTCTCCAGGAATTGGACTCTAGATTTCAAAAACAAGACCAAGTGCTCTTTTGCTCTTTGTTGCTTGGAAATATTACCTGTCTTTCCGACGATGGATTGTCTAGACTGGCTTCAGAGCTACAGTTTTGGGAGACCCCCCCCCCCCCCGATGAAAAGGGATGGATCCGCGCCTGTTCTCTTTCTTCCTCCTTTTCTTTACTTTGAATTGCGCATGTAATACCCGTATTTTCTCCCAAATGTACATTTTCGATTATCAGTCGTGTTTGTATGTAATCATCTATGAATTTTGAATTGTGCATGCAATATATCCAAATAGATATACAGTGTGCATGCATGATCAGATTCTTGATTTCTATAAACTGCAAAAACACCGAGCAGTCAAGTATTCAATACAGGCTTTGATATCTCCCGATTAAAGACGTCCTGACAGGGTGATGTGTGTCGCAGTCTGTATAATGGAGTCACAACGTATTGTAACTGTCGAGATACAAGTGAAGTTTATTATTTTGTTTCATATATTTATCAGAATAAAAAGCAATCTAACATTTTTGTAAGTTCACTTCTCCGGTTTCAGGTTTTAGCTGTCCAAGGAAAGCATGCTATGTGCACGTGCATTACTTGTATTTTGCAAGAATTTAATGCATTTTTTATATACGCTGCTCTCTGTGTATCCATTCTATCAGTATATAATTGGCAAATCGTTTATCCGCGTTTATTTCATGTTAATGACTTGATTGAGTCTCTAATTATCATTTTGTCGTCATTTCGTTTTGTCGTCTTTTCGCGTTGTCGTCTTTTCGCGTCGAAAAGACGACAAAACGCCAAGCAAAAACACAAGGTCGCTAATTTGCTGGTTTAATTTGTCTTTTCGACTTCCCGTTTTGTTGTCTTTTCGTTATTTCGGGGCGAAAGGCCGCTAATTATCATTTTGTCGCTTTTAGTTTTGTCGTCTTTTCGTCTCGAAAAGACGAAAAGACAATAGAATGACAAGCGGAAAAAATAATGTCGCTAATTTGCGGGTTTAGTTTGTCGTCTTTTCTTTATTTCAGGTCGATAAGTCGCTAATTATTGTTTTGTCGTCTTTTCGCTTTGTCGTCTTTTCAAAACGCTAAGCGAAAAGACGACAAATAAGATCGCTAATTATCGGGTATTTTTTGTCGTCTTTTAGCCTATATTTTGTCGTCTGTTCGACATTTCGTTTTGTCGTCTTTTCATTATTTCTGGGGGGGAAGTTGCTAATTATCTTTTTTTTTTCTTCGTCTTTACGTTTTGTCGTCTTTCGTCTCGAAAAGACAACAAGTTGTTAACCGGCACAAATCAGCCACCATTCTCTCTCTCTCTCTCTCTCTCTCTCTCTCTCTCTCTCTCTCTCTCTCTCTCTCTCTCAATATGTACATTCAAAGTGATGATAAATGACTCTATTTTCAATTTTATATTCTCCCTTTTAATATGATTTCTTTCTTTCTTTTTTCTTTTCAATTGTGCATGTACAACCCGTATTTTCACCCAGACGTACATTTTCGATTATCAGTCATATTTGTATGTAATAATCTTCAGAGTTTGAATTGTGCATGCAATATATTCAAACAGATATACAGTGTGCAAGCATATTCAGAAAAAACGACAAAACGCCAAGCGAAAAGTAGACAAATAAGGTCTCTAATTAGCGTGTTTTGTTTGTTGTCTTTTCGCCTGTTTTTTTCTTTCTTTTTTTTTGGGGGGGGGGGGGGGGTCCTCTTGTTGTCTTTTCGTTATTTCGGGGCGAACAGTCGCTGATTATTGTTTTATCGTCTTTTCGTTTTGTCGTCTTTTCGACGCAAGACAAGTAGACAAGACGACAAAACGCTAAGCGAAAAGGTCGCTAATTTGCGGGTTTGATTTGTCGTCTTTTTGCCTATATTTGTCGTTTTTTTCGACTTGTCGTTTTGTCGTCTTCTTGTTATCTCTGGGCGAAAAGTCACTAATTATCGTTTTGTCGTCTTTTCGTTTTAACGTCTTTTCTTCTCGAAAAGACGACAAATTGTAAAATACGGAAGCCCACTTAGGACCTATCAAAATATTTTTTTGAATTTGAAATTATGACGATTTAAAAATTTGAAATATCAAATTATAAATTGTAATAAAGAATTCTGGAGTTCGTAATTTTAATTCAAAAAATATTTTTGATAGGTCCTAAATTGAGTTCCGTATCTTTTCACCTCTATTTTGTCGTTACTTTTTGTTTTGTCGTCCTTTCGTTGTTTTGGAACGAAAAGTAGCCAATAATCGTTTTGTCGTCTCTTTGCCTCGAAAAAGATGAAAAGACGACAAAACACTACGCGGAAAGACGACAAGTAGTCTCTAATTTGTGGGTTTTGTTTGTCGTCTTTTTGCCTTTATTTTGTTGTCTTTTCGTTTTTATCGTCTTGTCATTTTGTTATTTCGGGGCGAAAAATCGATAATCAATGTTTTACCGTCAGTTCGCCTCGAAAAGATGACAAATTGTAAAATGGTACACATCAGCCAACATAAGTATGTCCAAAGAGATCTTGCATTCTAAGTTAACTTGGGCAACGTTATGGTAAATATACTCTACGTGTATGTATTGGGTTCAGGCACTAGGTGTCTTTTTGCAGCCCGTGTGGACTAGGCTAAGTCCTCAGTACCCCTTGCTTGTCGCGAGAGGCGAGTAAACGATTCTTCGGAGGAGACCGCAAAAACCGAGGCCCCTTGTCACAGCAGGTGTGGCACGATACAGATCCCTCCCTACTCAAAGGCCATGAGCGCCGAGCATAGGTCTAACTTTTGCAGCCCTTCACCGACAATGGTGACTTCTCCAAGTGAGTGAAACTTCTGGAGAGGGACGTTAAACAATATACAACCTATCGATCAATCAATCGTGTTTAGAAGTGGAAAGGAAAGGAGGGTATTAGAACGGAGAGAAAGGTTACCTTCATATTTTTCTGAAAATTCTTTTCTGGCAAGAAAAATAGTTCTACCCAAACCCCAAAATCGTAGAGGGGGGGGGGGGGGGGGGGGGCATTCAGAATACTCAGTATATGAGTTCAATTGATATTTACACACCATAAATATATTATTGTGTAATACATTTATATTGACATCTGTGACCAAGATTTTTATCAGATATTCGATATTTGTGTAGCTTCAGTAGAAAGAGCCCCGTGGGGATATGGGTTGTTAGAATAGATCCCCGGTATCCCTTGCTTGTCGTAAGAGGCGACTAAGTGGGGCGGTCCTTCGGATGAAACCGCAAAAAAGAGGCCCCGTGTCACAGCAGGTATGGCACAATAAAGATCCCTCCCTGCTCAAAGGCCATAAGCACCGAGCATAGGTCTAAATTTTCCAGCCCTTCACCGGCAATGGTGACGTCTCCACATGAGTGAACGATTCTCGAGCGGGACGTTAAACAATATTTGATCAACCAAACAATCAGTAGAAAGGTGACGTAACACTTGCCTTGCTATCAAGATTACATAACAGTGCCCTTCATGAATGCTCTAGAAAATTCACTTTTAGTATAAATACACTGTGAATTTTGCTATATTAAGTTGTGGTAGACAAACAATAAAAGCACTGGTGATTAAAAGCATTCAAACCCGCAACGGACACTATTATTGTACACCTACTGTAAGTTAGTAGTTTGTTTTTGTGATATTTTTCTCTCAATAATAGTGTTAAACAGATATTGTTAATTTTTAAAACTGACTTTCTGATTGAAGTCTGCTGAGTTATTAATGGTACATCTTTGTTACATATCCATAGTTACGTTAACTATGCAAGCATGAATGAACTAGGACCAGTAATTACTTCAATATGTAGGCAGCTCCAAGTCTTTTCCCGCTTTGAACGACTCCAAAAATGTTTAAGCTATCCTAACAGAACATATTATTCAGGCTTCGTAGCTGAACCTGGCACTATGTACTTCATATACATAGTTAACATCAACCATGCAAGTCTGAATATGTTAGGGCTAGTAGTTACTACTAGATATGTGACCTGCTCCAAAACTTTAACCTTCTTTAAAAAGGAAAAGTAAAGGTAAAGATAGCAAACAGCGATCATTCTCATAACTCCCATAGGGAATACAAATTAAAGAACCGAGCAAATACGGACCCCTTGATATACCAGAGGTGGGGTCAGGTGCTTAGGAGGAAAAAGCATCCTTTGTTGACCGGTCACACACCGCTTTGAGGCCTATATAACTATATTGATCAGGTAAACGGAACAATACGTAGTCAAAATCAGTGTGCCAAGAACAGCCTAACAATTGGTATGAGACACGTCAGACAGCATTTGATCCAATGACAGGTCGTATTGGCAAACCAGATTGTTATAACGACCATAGAATCTGCGAAATACTGACTTTAAATGAGAGTGCTGAAACCCCTGTGATGTGACAACAAAATGTTTGTCAATGCATGTAAAAATTGCTATTTGAATAAACGTTGTGTAAATTGAAGGAAAAAAACCCCACAAACAAACAAATAGACAAAAAAAAAAAACCCAAACAAACAAACAAAAAACAAACAAACCCAAACAAACAAACACCCCCACCCCCAGCCTTGTTTGTCAGTAGCCCGCTTCGAGTCAAAAACCGATTATACGCAGAACAAGCTCTTGCGTATTGAATCAATTGAGAGACATAAACACCATCTGCAGGTGATACATAGGATCTCCTATGGTTTGTGATTGGATATGATTATTATCCAAGGAGAAAACACACAATGAGTTGGATAATAATCATGTCCAACCACAAACCATGGGAGATTCTTTTGATCACACATTTAACCCTTACCGAATATTAAATTTACAATTCGAAATTTCCTTTCGATTACCTCAGGCCGAACTACAATCGTAACGTCAACATTACGCCGCTACAAATAGTTCGTACAGAATATATATATATATATATATATATATATATATATATATATATATATATATATAAAGATAAATATTGACCGTCATAATATTTAATTAACGAAAGAGCGATCTAACATGAAATAAGGATGACATTGCAGAACGTTTTACATTGTAGTTATATGATTATTTATGAAAATTGTCAGTCATCAGAATCGGTGTCATAGATGACGCGCGGTCTTGTTTTGAATTTGTTTTCACATGTGTGGATGTTGAGGATAAATTTTCCACCATTCGTGGATTTTTGGACCGGTCGCGGTAGCTCAGTGGTTAGAGCGTTCGCTTCGTAACCGGGAGGTCGTCAGTCCGAGTCCCGCTCGTGCCATGGCCGCGTCAAACCTAAGACGAAAAACAGGTAGTGATTGCTCCTTCGTCAAATGCTCGGCATTTAGAAGTGAGAATCAAGGGTCTTTCGGATATGACCTTAAAAACGGAGGTCCCGTGTCACGGTAGGCGTTGGCACGTTAAAGAACCCTCACTGCTACGGCCCTGAGCGCTAAGCATAGGTCTAAATTTGTGGTACTTCACCTACAGCTGGTGACGTCTCAATATGAGTGACAAATTCTCGACCGGATGTAAAACAAACAAACAATCAATCAGGAATTTTTGTATGCCTCCTGTGACATTGACTGTCGTGGAACTTTCAGCGTTAGATGTGGTTGTGTTTCTTACAGCAGTATTAGTGATTATTTTATGTCCAATGGAATGATGCGTACCCCGGGTTCATTTTGTGCGTGTAATTGGAGAGAATGCCAGAAATACTCCATGCTAATTTTCATTGATCCTGCTGTAATTGTTAACGGACGGAGTGTTTTTATGACCGGTAATCTCCGTAATCTGATTTGGAGATACGTTATTTTCGCTTAATTTTTGTACAACGTGTTTTCATGCGCTGTGATTTGTGTATTTGTTTATTTACATTCCGTCACGCGGTGTAGGAATACATACAAAGGATTACGAAAAAAATATCCATTGAGTGATATCCACGGGATAAAGGCATAAATATGTGATAAAATGGAATATTGCTTCATAAATACATGTATGGGAAGTTAACATTGGAGAAGTTGAATAAACCCGTTTATCATAACGTTGAATTATTAGTTAACCGTTGATATCTATTTTCAATAAAATATCCAAGTACGAAGCAGATGTGGAAAAATCTGCTAGGTCTTTCATCTCAAGTTCATTGGGATATATCGAATCAACATATAAATGAAAATGATTATTGTTAATAGAAAAACATCGTCAGTATATCTAAATGACGAGTTGAGGGTCACAGTAATAGATTTTTTTCTTCTTATGTTGAAGCTTTTGATATATCTATATATATGTGTGTGTATTCACTCGTAATGAAGAGGTATCTCATTCTGAAATATGCGACTGTAAAATGTTGATGAAACTCTCACGTTAAACCGCTACCCCAAAAAGTTATGTTGTTTCAGCTACGAAAATGAACTTAATGGGCTATCGTACACAAAACAAAACAAACTTTAGACCCCCCCCCCAACCCCGCCCCCCCCCCCCCCCAAAACAAAACAAAAAAAAACACACAAAAAAAAACAACCCAGAAACACACACACACACACACACACACACACACCAAAAACAAAGAAACAAAATAATAAAAAAAAAAAAAGAAAAGCAAGAAATATAATCGGAGAGACGAGTCCCACAAGCTCTCATTTTTGGCAAGACTCGTATCTCTTGAATCTAAGAGAGAGAGAGAGAGAGAGAGAGAGAGAGAGAGGCGGGGGGGGATGGAAGTTGAGAAAACTGCAAACTTGCATTGATGTCTGTATTTCTCTATCTTCTGGATCCGCCTATACTTTGCTACTTAGTAAGAGGGTTATCGGACTTGGCAATTTTTTTTTTACTACTTCTCGAATAGAGAAGGGAAAAGGAAACTGAGTTTGCGAAACTAAAAGGAACAACCGATATAAGGTACGTTATAGTATAAAGATATTGTAGAGATTTAGATTAGCTTACATCGTTTAAGACGATGGACGCTATATTAAAAGAGTCTTCTTGTGGAATTTGGGATTTTGATATTCATGCTACTTCAGGTTACTTCTGTAACGTTAATAAGATTTTAATTGAGCTAATTACGTCTATATATAAATTATTGTGGATCTGTTTAGATATAACTGAATATGTAAGAACTGCAGCTGATATAAGTTTGTTTAAATCCATACCGATACAGGGTTCATTTATAGTTGCAAAACGTGTTGATTCTTGCACATTCTTCGAGTCATTACATGTAAGCCAAGTCGAGGAAATCCCGAACACTTGCATCGTAAAGGCATGTTATGTCCACAGACCGTCCGATCGTCTGGATATTTAACTTAATGTCTAGATTTTAACGAATAGAAATCATTATTACTAGCCCTATACATAGTGATTCTGATAACAAACGTGAAAAATATTTGAATAAAATTTATAGGCCTATTCATTGTTTAATTTTCATTGTAATTTGTTACTTAAAATTCCATGAAATTTTTCGGGTCAGTAAGATCCTCAGTGTTATTGGTCCAAATGTCAGACAGAGAAAACAAGTTTACAAGAACTCTGGTGATAGTGATGACTTCATTTCGATTGTCTTTATTTGCTGGCATAAGTTGCATTTTTTGAGGTTCCCTGTAGGTGCTGTGCCAGCTGGTCATTATGACTTGCTGAATGATAGCAAGAAAGTATGTTACATTTATTGGATTCAGTGCTTATTGAATTGTCTCTGTGTACATGCAGAGAAATATTTTATTTCTCACAGAGGACAATCATTTCCATTATCAGCATTAACAACAGACTAAAGTTTCTGTCATACATTTTCTGGTTTTGTTGACTAATTTTGTATGGTAGAGTACTCTTTGGTTTTGCAAACTTATTTTAAGAGTCTGATACTATATACTTGCCATCTTTTGATAATCAGAATTCTTGTGTTTTACCAGGGATTCATCCTTGTCCACTGTTTTTTTAGCTCACTAGAGCTGAAAAGTTAAGTAAGCTTTTCTGGTCACCCGATGTCCATCCACCTGTCTATAAACTTGTCACATTTTGGACTTATTCTTCTCCAGAACCACTGAGCCAATTTCAACCAAATTTAGCAGAAAACATACTTGGTTGAGGAAATTCAAGTTTGTACAAATGACGAGCAACATCCTTTTCCATGTGGAGATAATAGTGAAATAGCAAAAATATGCTGACAAATTTTAAAAATATTCTTCTCCAGAACCACTGGGTCACTTTAAATCAATATTGGTACAAATCATCACTGGGTAAAGGGGGATTCAAATTTGTTCAAATGAAGGGACATGCCCCTTTGAAAGGGGAGATAATCACAAAAATGCAACAAAAGGGTGGGTGTATTTAAAAATCTTGTAATATTCTGGAAATTTATAGTGTGACCATTCAAGATCAACAATAATGTTTCAGATGTAAAAATCCATGATGTGGTGTAGTCAAGTGACAAAAAGGTATATATAAAGGCTGTATTCTGGTTTTGAGATGCATTTCAGTGCAGGTTGTTGCACGGAGAAGACATGATTAAAAACATGGCAGAAAGTGAGACAGTAAAGTCTGCTTACAGAAGTGGCTGGCCTTATGGTACAAGGATTCTGTTTAAAAAGTTGTCATGTTTTGGAGTGGCATGCCACATTCAGCTTTCATTACAGTCTTGTGACTAGACCATGTTTCATATAATCCATTGTGATGGTGTTTTAAAAAGATACAATGATTATAGTATTGCTTGTTATTTGTAGTATGAATTTTATGTTTGCATCATATATAAGAAAGTCATTGTGATTTTAAAACTGTCCAATCAGAATTCAGCACATGTGCATGCATGTTGTAACCAGTAATTTTGGCCATAGCAAATTGTAAAGAGTATCAAGATGCATCAACAATGTCAATATAAATTTCAAAAGATTTTGATGAAAAACGAATACATTATGGTATTACAAAAAATTGAATGTTAAAAAGATGATGTGCATGTGCTTTGGCATTTTTTTTCCATTCATCTATGGATATTCACATTTACCTATGCTGTAAATATCTTCTCTGTATTCATAAGAGAGCGTTGCAGACATTTTAGTAATATCCAATCAAAATGAAGTTCATTTGCATGCACGGGAAGATTGGTGACTTTGACCATGCCAATCAGCTTAGAGTCTCAAGAAGTACCTATGATATAAATTTCAGTTGATTTCATGGAAAAACAAAAAGTTAGACTGACTCCAAAGTTAGTGTACTAAAAATCCATTGCATGAGCTTTCAGAGAAAATGAGTTGTTCTGCACTACTATCATCCTAAAAGGCCCTTGTATTTTCTGAGAACACTCCCAGACAAAAAAGTGCAGGAAAAATAATGATAACCAGACAACGGATAGGTCTTCCATTTGATTTTGAAATAATGTGATTAAAGTTTTCTACATATTCTGTATAAATAATTAATTACATAATCAATGATCATTTATCCGACATCAGCAATTGCAGAAGATCTTTTCCACCATTTACCACAACACAATCTAGACAGCTTGAAGTATATTACCAGTATACCATATTATGTTATAGTGCATGGAATTTAATGGAATACAGTATTTCTCTGAATATAAGTTCCATCTTTATATTCCAGTATAAGATTAAGCTCATTCTCTTAGGAAAGTACTTTAAGAAAGGCATGTCAGAATCATAGAATTGGGACCAGTAATTAAAGTGGTGCCTGGGGTCACAGTTGAGGTTAAACTTTAATTTTATGAAAATAGACTTTCAAAAATCATTTTCTAGGGAGCAACAAGCCAGTACCAAGCATTAGAATGGGATTATAGCAGGGATCCAGAATTTTACATGGGAGAATATAGAAGTACTAAAAAAATATGTAGTTTATATTTTATTTATTTTATGACAATTAACAATTGTTTGGAAGAGAAAGAAAAGATTTTCCATGCACATACTTTTCTTAAGGTGACCCTGTCAGCCATGACCTTTGGGCCCTTTAGCGATCAACCTAATTCTGTTTCAACAATCTTTATTGAGGAGTCCATATGCTGTATACAGGGTTATTGTTGTCTCATGTTATTTTTGCCGTTCTATACTTGCAGACAGTTTTGCCCCATTTTAAATTTTAACAGACACAGTTGTATTAAATGGGAGATAAAAAAGAAAACAGTTTTGTCCAATCTCACTGACAACAATTGCAAAAGAACCGGTCGCGGTAGCTCAGTGGTTAGAGCGTTCTCTTCGTAACCGGGAGGTCGTGAGTTCGAGCCCCGCTCGTGCCATGGCCACGTCAAACCTAAGACGAAAAATAGGTAGTGATTGCTCCTTTGCCAAACGCTTGGCATTTAGAAGTGAGAATCACGGGTCTTTCGGATATGACCTTAAAAACGGAGGTCCCGTGTCACGGTAGGCGTTGGCACGTTAAAGAACCCTCACTGCTACGGCCCTGAGCGCTAAGCATAGGTCTAAATTTGTGGAACTTCACCTACAGCTGGTGACGTCTCAATATGAGTGAAAAATTCTCGACGGTACGTAAAACAAACAAACAAAACAAAATTGCAAAAGA
Organism: Ostrea denselamellosa; assembly: GCA_024699665.1. NCBI lineage: Eukaryota > Metazoa > Mollusca > Bivalvia > Ostreida > Ostreidae > Ostrea > Ostrea denselamellosa. The sequence goes on from JAMZEH010000021.1 coordinate 1,808,579, forward strand.
AGCAGAAATAAAACATGGGCAAATATTTCCCTGTATACAGTATGTATAGCTTTTATAGATAAGTTTCCTGGTATTTGTATAATTTGAACCATCATCCCTTCAATATATCTGAGCATCATTTCTGAAAAAAAAAACTCCAGGCATTGAAAGGATATTAAGAACTATAAGGCTTATTGTTGATGCATGTATATGTGAAGCAGGTGTTGTGTAATGTGGATTCAGTTTTGTTTAAACCATGGCCTGAGGTCTATAATAGAGCTTCAGATAGGTCCAAATTCTTAAGGAGCATCATGGCAGTCGAAATGATATGCAATAAACTTCTTGAAGTTTACTTCTGGCCCATGGTTTTAAGTGGGTTGTTCAATTTTTAAAGAGATTCATTTCTTTTTAATAGCAATGACACAGCTGAGCATTTTGGCCTTTAGGCCTCTTGTTTGTTATATTCATTACCTTCTATGTTCAACAGATGTCATATTGATATGATTCTTGATATGGATGACTTGTTTGTGCTTGTTACTTCTGTAAAATGTGTTTTATCAAAGAACATCAGGCTTCTTTTCTGATGCTTGTGGAAATTTAATATGTTATCACATAGAAAACTGGAAGAGATCCAAAAGTACTAGTGATTTAGACAAAATATATTTGTACTTTGAAATTTGAACTAATTTCCAGTGTCAATTTAATGATGGCTTTCAATACATATTCAAGACTTAGAATATCCTGAAAAGTAATAGCGCTTTCATGGTTGATTTAAATTAGATAAATGAAGAAAAAAAAACATTCAAATTTGCTGTTCTTTAAAAAAAAAAACCTACATCAATATTGAAATGGAGAGATTTTTACACTGTAGTTTTATCACATCCCTTTCCCTTTTAAATTGATTAATTCTCGTGGTATTTCATTTCAACCTAAAGCACCTAGTAAGGTAAGCTTGTTGGCAAAGAATACCAGACAAGTATGTACATGCCTAGCTACTCCTATTCATGAGGAATTATGTCAATTTATGTCATTTGTGTACAAAGTGTTAATGTGCTTTGACCAAAGTTAGAATACTCGTGCATGTCTGGGATTCTAGCTAAGTAAATTGCTACTTCAGTGGTAAGGTGATTTATTGAGTATTTTTTTGTTTATTTTTGTTTTGTTATGAAAATGCAGATGTACCGATAATAGACAGATAGACAGAACTTTTATTCAGTGACTATTTACAACCTCACTAACTATAGAATGCCCGCAATTTTTATTCTGTGGCTGTGTTATTATGCAATCAAAATTTAGAACTTCAGTTTGCTTGACTTTTTTTTTAAAATTTTGTAAAAATTATTTAATCTGTTTATTTCAATTTTGTAATGAATGCCACTATTATATGTGCCAGCTTAGGACCAGTAAGCTGATTATTTTAAGTACTCTCATCTGTTTAATTTCACAGGTATTTTACAGTTAGGGACTAAAAAGCCAGGAGCATTTTGTTGACTGAATAGGACTGCACCCCATTTAAATTCTCCACACACCATTTATTACATTTGTGTCAAGAGCTATTGATACCATCAATTTACATGTACATTGAATGGCACAGATTGATTACATGCGTGCTAAATATATTTATTTCTTCCTGTAATACTGTGCTCAGAAAACAATTTGAAAACTCTAGAACTCTGCCAAGAAGTCTTGAACACTGTGTTATTATTTTGTACATGTTGCAGGTGTTTATAATGGTGTGAAGTAAAGAGCAGTGAAATCCCATCCAGTGTAAGTGACAGTAAGGAGACCATGGAGACTCGCCGATCAACAGGATCCTTGTCCTCGCTTTCTGGATCGGGAACCTTTACCCCACCCATGTCCCCACGTGTTGAGAGTCCCAGGGCTACAGCATCAGGAGGGGAAAAACGACAGGGGTCAGGGAAGGGCATTCAAATGCAGATTCAACAGCTTGCAAGTGAGGATGACTTCATATGCATAAATGTTTATTCCATCATTTTAAGTTGTTCCCTTATAATTTATGTAAACACAAAAGTTTATATAAAGTTTGACAATTTGGGTGCCCATTCTGATCACATTTGCTGATATAATATAATTCAAAGTTGATTGGTGTCACATCTCATAAGCATTTGTACCTGCTTAAACATGCTTGGTAATTTCTTTGATACCACCATGTGGGTGCTAATAAAATTAGCTTGATGTCTGCATTACAGCAAATCAATACATGACCAACATATTAATTAATGAAAAGGTATATCAAAACATTTGCAGCTGACAAGTTGTTATTCGTCATATTTTGTCAAATCTTATGACCATTTTTTCCCCTTTTTTCTCAATGAACCCAAGAAATAGTTCGATACTGCCAAGTCAGACAAAACACAGGTTGCCTTCAAACCCATGGTCAATAATAACATATCCAATCAATTTGTTAGTGTAGGTAACTGATATGCCCATCTATTATTCAAGACCTCTGTTTTATACAATATTTAGTGGCTTTTGAATAATAATCTTTCAACAGTGTGAAATTGTTATATAAATGATAAAGTATCATTTGACTTGCATACATATGCGTATGAAATATTTTTGACATTTTATTTCAATTTGCTATGTATTCTAAAGCATGCAAGATAACTCATTTCACTTACTATTCCGATATGTTCATGTCCATAATCATTGGAACCAAAATTATTTACTGTCCATGCCCTTTGGGGCATTAGGGGTGGAAGCAAAACCTGTTGTGTAGTCTTCATATTTAGGTCATTTGAGTAAACCCAGGTAATCTACTACAATTGATCTGCATCCGGCATCCATTGTGCATTAACAATTGAACAATTTTAACTTCTTGATAACTACCATTCCATTTCTTTTCAAATTTGGTGTGAAGTGTCTTGGGGACAAGAGGGACAAAAATTTTAAATTTCAGGACTCCTGCACCCCTGGGTCCTTAGGGACAGGGCAAAAACTGTCAAAAATTGACTAATTTTCAAAAATCTTCTGTACAAATGCACACATTTTAAAAAAAATAAATGCATAGTGATGTACTGCAGGAAGGACTCTACTAAAGTTGTATATTTCATGATCGCCTGGGTAGAGGTTCTGACTCCAGGGCAGAGCCAAACTTGGTATATATAGTATATCAAAATTATGAAATTCATGACCCCAGGTTGGGGGTTAAGGTTCCAAAGTTGGGTCATATAACTCATGATGGAAAATGAATTGCATCTCTAAAAATCCCTTTCTTTATTAACCTTTCAGTTATCTAAAAATAATCCTGTCTGTACATCTGTCTGTATGGTTTGTTTGAACTTAAATCCAACTTTTTGTTTCAATTTTGTAATCATCACTAATGGTGAAATACTGTAGTACAAGCATGTATTTGGCACAAAGATTACCGAACATGTCATATTCCAGAATCCAGGTCAAAGTCACTGGGTAAATAAAACTTAGAGATACCTGGCTATGCCATATCTTTGTTAAGTAGAGGTAGTATTTGTATAAAATGGTCGGAAGCTTTTAAAACAATTTCAACATTTTTAGCCCTTTTCTCCTCACTTTTTGTCCAGCGTTGGTAAACATTTTTGTAACATTTTCGACTTCTTATCAAAAATCATAATTTCAGCCAAACTTGCAACAAAGTATACTTGGGTAAAGAGGATTCAAATTTGAACAAATGAAGTGCCACACCCTTTTTGAAGTGGAGATAATCAAAAATTAGTAAAAAAAAATTTGTGACCTCATTTTAAAATCTTATTGTCAAGAACCACTAGGCCAATTTCAAATAAACTTGGCACAAGTCATCGTTGGGTTAAAGGGATTAAAGTTAATTCAAATCAAGGGCCATGTGCTCTCCAAAGGGGAGGTAATCAAGAAAAGGCTAAAATAGGGTGGGGTTATTTGAAAAGTAGGGCTGAAAAGTTGAAACTTACATGAAAGTGTACTGATATATTGTAGATTCAAGTTTGTTCAAATCATGGCCCCCAGGGGTAGGGTGGGGTCATAATAGGGGATTAATGTTTTACATGGGGATATATTAGATATATCTTTAAAAATCTTTTTCTCAAGAACAACAGGGCCATGTTTAGTCATATAAATATGAAAGCATCTCCGGGTAAAGCAAATTCAAATTTGTTCAAATTGTGGTCCTTGAAGGTAGGGTGAGTCCATAATAGGAGGATCAAAGTTTTACTTGGGATAAGGAAAAATCTTTGAAAATCTTCTCAATAACAGCTGGGTCATGATTACTAATATGCAAGCATTCTCAGGTAGTGTTTGTTCAAATCATGACCCTCAGGGATAGGATGGGAGACACAATAAGGGGATCAAATTTTTATATGGTAATATATTTAAAGATCTTCTCAAGAACAGCAGGGCCATGATTAGTCATTTTTAACTGTAAGCATATTCAGTTTTTGCAAATTTAAGTTTTCAATTTAGGGACCCCAGAGGTAGGGTGGGGCCATAATAGGAGATCAAAGTCTGATATGGGAATATGCAGGAAATTAGAACATATTCTTTTCAAGATCAGCAGGACCACACTAAATCACATCAAAATGCAAATGTTTCTAAGTTGCTTCTTTATGTCCCATGCCCATGCGACTAAATACAGGGGAGGCATATTGTTTGTTCCATCTATCTGAAACTTGAACCTTGCTCCTAATTTTTGAATGATGAGTGATAGGGCACTCTTATTTCATATTTGTATTCTTTGTGACAAGACCTTTCTTTTGGTGTCAAAGTTTTGACCTTGTGACTTTTACCTTTGAGTTTGACCTATATAGGGCTTTTATATTTTGTATATAGATTCTCTATGGCAAGACCTTACCTTTCATACTATGATTTTTGATAATATGGGGTCAAAATTTTTAATGGGAATAAAGATTGCAAAAAATCTTTTAAGAATCTCAATAGCTGAACAAAAGTAGAGCCAAGATGACTCGTGTGAACAATGTGGCCCATGAGCCTTTTGTTAAACACATATACACATTTAATATATATGTATGGATACATCATTCAAGTTTTATTGTCATAGATTCTAATTTACAGAATATATAAAACTAGGTTATTGCACTTGTAAATGTCAACACTGTTTTGTTTGCTCACAAGTCTTTGAAAATTAGTTTCACCATTTGATTAACCTAAATAAAGTGATTAAATAAATGAATTCAATTTTTCAATATGCAATACAGAGTACAGAGACATTCTTGTGGATATTTTAAAATATTACTGGCTTATATGGGAATTTTTTGGAATTTAGTTAGTTAAAGAGAATTTATTGGTATCAAGTTGTGGATACACTTCCAACTCAAGAAACATCACTTGAGGATTTAAATGGAAAAAATGTTTGGATTGCGATTGTCAGCCAATCAAGCTCTGGATGGAGGCCAAATTTGATAAGGATATCTTGCACATTTACATTTTTGAATGTGTATGTACATTTAACCATATAGTAGATAGAGATGAATTAAAATAATCTGTAAGGACTTCGTCCTTAGCAATGTTTAATTGATTTCGTGAACTAGAAAGTTAATGGTATACCTATTGCAAAGAAAAGGTTTTCTTTGAAAGTATAGCTATTCAGTAAAAATTAGGAATCTTCCCCAAAATAACACTTCTCTGACCTGTATTATCATTGAGGTTATAAAAAGTTTTCATGTTTAGACATGTATCAAAAATGTATACCAAATGCTTTACAAACTCTTTGCTGTGAATATCTTCAATCCTCTGAATTTATCTGTCCATCATATCTTGAGTAAAGGATCCCAAACAATTTTTTGGTCCTGACAATCAAACTAAATGTTGAAAGTGGGCTATTGCATTTGGTCAGCATTCATTGTCATGTGCTAACAATTAAACATTTTTAACATTTATAAAATAGTGTTGTAGTGTCCTCCACTTTTCATTCTTATCAAATTTCTCTGGTGTAGTATTCCTCCTGAAGATGTAGTTACTAATAAAAAGCTGTTCAATGAATTTTCACACAGTAGTATATACATTGTTGAGATACATCTGTCAAATTTTCAGATGGGGTTTTTGAGTGGTAAAAAGTCTGTAAACCCATGATCTATGTTAAATTGGTACATCTCCTTTTGCTGCGCATGCATAAGATATATATATATATATATATATATATATATATATATATATATATATATGTATATATATATATAAATTTAAGAAAGAACAGTCTATGTAGTACAGAGTATATACAAATTTTTCTAATGCATTGCATGGGCAGTCAAAGTGGATCTTCAAAATGATTTCATTTGTGCATCCTGCATTTGCATGAACATCTTACATGCCAATATTTGGCACACAGTATGAAAAAACATTTTAGATTGCTCTTTCAATATTCATTTTGATTGTATAATTTAACAAATATGCCAGTGTTTCATGTGTTTTTCAGTAAATGACATTGATCTATTTTCATGTGCCAGATTTAATGTCCCTCCAGACTCTGAGCACTCTAGTATAACAACTATGCTGAATAGACCACACCTAGTTTTCATATAATTGTAGGGTAACAAAATGGGGTCTTTAATAAATTTTTCACTGGTTTTCAGGGAAGGTAACTCTTCCATGCCCATGACTCCCTTCAAGAACCCTCACATAATTTGTATTGAGGGTCTTCAATACTGTGATTTTACCAAGTATGAGGAAAATTCATTGACAAATAATCATAACCCCCCTCCTCCCCCAAAGTTGTGGGTGGGGGTATGGGGTGGGTATACAGGAATCAGGTTGTCTGTCTGTCTTCAGACACAATGGTTTTCGGGATCTGTAAAGTATTATCCTTTTCACCTAGAGTTAACATACCATACATAATGACTCCCCATGGGACAACGATAATCCCTATTGATTTTGGGGTCAGAAGTTTGTACTGTGTGTGTGTGTGTGTGTGTGTGTGTGTGTGTGTGTGTGTGTGAAATCTATTAAGTTTTGTGACCAAAGTGGACCTTGTGTCTTATGCTACCCTATCTAGCAAGCATAATAATTTCTGTTACTGTATTTATCATGCAGGGAACTAAAAATGATCAGAAGTTCAGTGTAGGTGAATTTGGACTAAAGCTGAATAGTTTAATGTGATATGGTGTATTTGTATGTTGGCATTCATCCAAACTCGCTTTTACTATTTATCAACATTGATTTATCTATATCACATCATCCTGTGAATGTGCCTTGTCACCAAGGTGAATCTTATCTAGTAACAATAAGTTGTCCATGCCAAGAAGATACTCATTAATTGACTAAAATACTTTTCTTCATTATAATATTATTTACACTCTACAGCATAAGATCTGTCACTACACATGATTATTTTTTCCAATCAATACAGTTCACATTATCCACACTTCGAGACTTAACTTGTCATTTCTATTGATAAATATTCAAGAAGGCGGTGGTTTTCAGCTCCTGTCTTTTGACTGGCAATTACTTCAAAGTTGTGTGTTTCCAAATGTTGAACTGATTTTTGGCACAGTAATCTGGTGAAGAAACTTGAAAATAATATTTTGAATAACTCTGTGGCAGGATATTTCCATTAAAATTATAAACATGATTTTGTGAGAGACTTGTTAGGAACATTTTCTGCAATGTTTAAATCTCCATCAAGGCAGAAGTAGACAAACTTATTACCAACAGAACAGGTAAACTGGACATACAGAAGACTTGACTAGATAGAGTGGATAACAGAAGGAATAAATTCATTGTCAAAATTCATCCAGATTCTTTTTCTGTGCATTAGGGGATCAGCCAATAATTCAATGTATTTTTCTGACTGTCAAGTGTTTGATTCTGGTGGACTAACAAATCATTTATACAGGTCATTTTCTGGTAGCTAGAAATGACAATGGATAATTAGATTGACCAGCAATTTTCAGAGCACAAAGATTATTGGGAGAGACTCTCATAAAAATGAAGGGAACGATGGTAATAATGCAGAGAATCTTACTGCTGTGAGTGGAATTACCAAAAGTGACAAATGTGTAAAGGCTTGGATTATGTGTCCAGTTAGGAAATGGTTGAAATTATTTGCAAAAAAGGACGGTTTTTCAAATTATCAGACATTGATGAATACAAAAACTACCATGGTAGGATTTCTTTACCACTATGTAAAATTAAATTCTGATTTAATGGTTATTGCTTACTTTGGATCTAATGCTATTATGGTCATTGATTATAGCTCAATAGGCATACCCTCTAGTCACAAATTAATTACCCAACCACAGTCTGCCGAGGCATTTTGAAATGGTGACTGCCATTGGTGGAGGAACACCCCTAGGGTACTTTTGCTTGTACCCCTTTGTGAGGTCCCCCTTCCCCCCATCATAACCAATTAGATTTCCCAATAATTATTTGAAAAATAACAACAGGTCTTATACTTGACCATCAATATGACCATCACTTTTGGGAAATTTGTCCAGAACATAAGGTTCAAATTAAATTCTGATGGATGTAGATTTTGTTAAATTTCAAGCCATTTTTTTTAAGGAGTTGAGCTTGCTCGAGAGCCTTATAGCAATCATGCAAAATTTTGCCTCTACCCTGCCTTTCCGATCTCAATGGGCAAAATCAAATAGTGCCTATTGGTATTGAATGTTTCTTAAGATTCAAGACTTTGAAACATTGAATTTGATATTTGAAAAGCACAATACTACTTGATTGATTGTTGATGTCGTTGTTTATTATTGTATCTTTGTTCAATAGCTAAATAATGATTGTTTGGCAAGAAAAGTTCACTATTTGCGGATGGATTTACTATGAAACAGATTTTCCCACGAAATTTGTGTCATACGATATCATTAAGTACTTACAAAATAACCTGCTCAAATTTGGTTTTCATTTATAGTTATAGTCTCATAATTTCACCAAGAATCCTTATTTCATATCAGTAGAATCAGATAAATATTAAATTGGATTGCGCATTGTCACGGTTTGGTTCCAAAAACACAGACTATTTCCAGTTTTGTTTTTGGTAATCCTCATCCCAATTCTCAATTAAGCAAAACGAAAATAGTGCGTGCATCACGATGAAAATAACAGGTTATTTTGTGGAGAAACCCAAGCTAGATAGCATTCATTGGGAATTGAATCTTGTTCAGAATTTCAATAACCTTACTACATATTACGTTGAACTTTTGAATTGTTAGACATTATTGAAAACATATAATTGTTACATCATACATGAACAGAAGATGCAACTTCTATAAACTAGTAGTCTCACTCTGAAGCAGTTATATTCTTTTCAGCATTTTTTGTCTGCAATTTTAATTTATTTATGAAAGCTTTTGTAAAGTAACTAGTCTTGAGGGGATATTATCTAGCAAGAGGAGGGTACATGTATGAACTTGTTAGGATAAGCAACTTCAGCCCAAGCTCTCTTCTCTATTTCTTTGTATGTAAATAAACACAGTTTGCTGACTTTTTACAAATGATTGTAATGCTTTATTTATGTACTTAAACATGAGGAAATGTCTCCTGTGGCACTCAAACATGTCTTCTCTTACTTTCTCTAATTTACCTGTCCTCTGAATTTATTGAGAACCCAATAATGTATATGATATTGCAGTCGACGCCTTTGTGGCCCTTCAGGCCTTTGATTAAATTATTAGTTTTCCCAAATGGTTGTACAAGATGTTTTCCATCTCCCACTGTGGTATATTGTGTACAAAGAAGAAGAGCACCACCTGTTTGCTATTTGCGAGGAAACAAATTTTGACTTGCATAGAGCACTATTCATGTTTTCCCTGGATTGTGCAGCTATGTGTAATGGTTGTATCTTTTGTTGTTCTGAAGACTTCCACCTCATTCAGTTGTGTATGCCACTTGCAGTCCCACAATCTGATTGAGGAGTAACTTTTGTGAAACATCTAGTACTTACCAAAGAACCACAATATGCTGGATCTTGACTCTAAGAGTGAATCTGATGTAATTGTTTCCATGGGTGAGAATACCATTTGCAATGGACTGCATCTAAGCAACTATTGCATAAAACAACATACATTATCCTCGCATTTGGTTTTGACAGTGTGGAGGCTCTGTCACTGCTACCTGGCTTGGATAATGGCGACATGTTACCAAAAGACCAGAGATGGCTATTGATGCACGATGTGGCATGGCCACCACAATACTCGGACAATAACAGAAGAAAATCTCCTGCATTTCCTAATTAAGACCCAAATTTAATATTACTTCTTAAGGAATTCGAAAACCATATTTTTTTATTTATACATGCATTGATTTGATCAACTGATCAGTGGCTTATGTTTGTTTAGTAAATGGGTGTAATTAATAGCCTAACACAGTAAATGTACTGCATGCTTTTAGCTCACCTGAACTTAAAGCTCAAGTGAGATTTTCTGATCACTGATTCCCTCTGGCATCTATCCGTCTGTCTCTCTGTTAACTTTTAACATTTTTGACTTATCTTCTAGAACCACCGGACTAATTTTAGCAAAACATACCACAAATCATGTGTAGGTGAAAAGGATCCAAGTTTCTTCGAATGAAGTGCCACTCCCTTTTTGAAGTGGAGATATTCAAAATTACTAAATATATTGTGGCATCTTTTAAAGGGACTGATTCATGATTTTCTCCAAAATTTCGTTTTTCACTTTTGATGATCAGAATCTACTGTCTAATGTGTTTAAAAAGTTTCACAAAAAAATTAAGGTTATACAATATGTCAAAAACTCATTGTAGAGAGTTCATTGTTTGTTTTGTAAACAAAGATTGAGGTATGTTATTGTTTGCCAAGTTCAGAAGGTCCAAATTTTGGTTATCAACTTTAAACAAGTTATATTTTTAATGTTTAATATAATAATTGATTGATTGTTAGTTGTTTTCCGCCACAGTCAACAATTTTTAAGACATCGAGCTTGCCAATCTCAATTGGCGAAATCACAATAGTGCCTATTGGTTTTGAACGTTTCTTATGACTCGAGACTTTGAAACATTGAATTTAATTGATATTTGAAAGGCAGAATAACAAATCCGTTGTTGATGTCATTATTTAAAATTTACATTTGCCAATGTTTTGCCTTATATGACACTACTAGCGAAATTGACATTCAATTTCCCATAACATGAAGTCAGTCTAGTGATCAGACTTTTTTTTTTGCATATGAATACAATCACTGCTTCAAAAGTATTTGAGTCAATTGTACTAGGTACCTTCACCTGTCTTGACATAATGAAAGCAAGATAAATGAAATGCATCAGAATATTTACAGAGAGTTTATTTTGTGAACAGACAAGAATTTCATTAATGAATAAAACAGAAACATTCACCATACAGTGCAGTTGTTTTATCTTTTAAAAATACTGTCTGCAACTTTAACTACAACTTCTGAAGTATGGCAAATTCACACGATGTCTTTGATATTTACATTATGGCAATCTAATAATTGATTCACTTTATGATGATGGTAACATGTTGTTTCCGGGCAATAGCCATCACCGCCATGAGCAAGGCTGTTTTCGAGCTCGAAACATTCTTCAAGTCAGGGCACCGCTGCGAGTCTTTATTTAAATCCTACAACAGAAATTTCTCAATTGAACGAAAAGTCTTTTCATTTTGTGTTTATCTTCTCTTTCACACCCTGGAATGGAAAATTAAAATACAACGTACCTGTACTTTGTCTAAATCTGTCAGTAAATTGCTACAACCATGAGTCCTAACGATGAACATGCCATTGTTCCCTGACGTAGAACTTAATATCAACTTGATCCAATTTTCCTTTATCATATCTCTTAGGTCTGTTATACAGTTGTTTTCCTACAAATTGCTTAATGTTGAAATTCACATTCCAATTTCTATTAGCATTCATTATTTGGAAATTAACAAGTTCAACATATTGAAAACCACCTACATTTAATATTGTCTTTATTTCCATTGGGTGGGATATACAGTTTAATATGTCACATAAGCAAAGGCACCCTAATGGCTTCAGCTTTGTTCGACAATTTGTAGGAAAACAATTGTATAACAGTAACTATACTCATATACTTTACAATTAAAGCATTTATACTATTTATGAACCATCTGATACAATTTCCAGAATGATTGTCCCTTTTTGTCAATGATTGTACCTTTTTTGTGGGTGATTGTGGTAATTTTACTATGATTGTGGTTTTTCCTAGCACTGCCGTTTCTCCATCATGGATTGACTGGATGTAGTTTACCCCCCGCTTCCTGTTTTCAATTCAGTTAACCTGATGCTCTTAATTATCTTTATTTTACATTTGTTTCATCTTTTTTAATCCTTTTAACATAAATATTTTTATATTCTTCTAGATATTGTTCCCAATTATTTATTCGATCAAACTTTAATGAACTATATCTTGTGTTGTACAATCGTCTGCCTACACAAGTATGGAAGCTTGATGAGAACAACACAAATCAAAACAGAAATATAAATATAAGAAGTAAGATATAATATTTTGAGTGTTATTGGGATATGACATGAAGTTGGTACATGATCAAATCTACTATAACGCCCTTTGGGTGTTATAGGATTTGATCACATGACCAACTTCATGTCTTATCCCGATAACACTCAATAAATGATATCTTATTTCTTAATTATCAATATATTTGTCCAGTAGTTAAATAAAGATTGTTTGGTAAGAGAAGTTCATTATTCGTGGATGGATTTACTATGAAACGCGAAATTTGTGCATTAAATACAACTTTACCAAATAACCTGCTCAAATTTGTCTTTTATTTGAATCTTTAGTCTCTTAGTTTTATCAAGAGTCCTTATTTCGTATTAGCAGAAACAGATAAATACTAGGTAAGAGGCCTTGTGAGTTTGAGCACAATGCTCTAACCACTCAGCCACGGAGGCCCCCTTGTTTTATAAAAAAAAAAAAAAAAAAGAAAAATATTATTTTTTCAAAATTTGTGGACTAGTCCCTTAAAAAATATTCTTCTCAAGAACCACTAAGCCAATTTCAATCAAATACTGCACAAATCATCCTTGGGTAAAGGGAATTCAAGTTCATTCAAATGAAAGGCATTGCTTCCTCCAAAGGGACAAAAAGAAATGCAAAAATATGGTAGGGTCATTTAAAAATCTTCTCAAGAACCACTAGGCCAGAAAAATTGAAACTTATGTGAAAGCTTCCGGATGAAGTATAGATTCAAGTTTCCTTTTAGCTCGCCTGAGCTGAAAGCTCATGTGATCTATTCTGATCAACTTTTGTCTGTTGTCCATCTGTAAACTTTTCACATTTTCATCTTTTCTTCAGAACCACTTGGCAAATTTCAAACTTCGTACATATCATCCATTGGTAAGTGGATTGGAGTTTGTTCAATGAAGGGCCATGCCCCCTTCAAAGGGGAGATAAACATGAAAATGCAAAAATAAGGTGGGGACATTTAAAATCTTCTCAAGAACCACTGGGCCTGAAAATCACTGCTCCCTCCCCCCTCAATAGTGAATGAAAGTTTTACATGCAAATATATAAGGAAAACCTTTAAAAATATTTCTTGAACTATTTAAGCTAGGGCTTTCATATTTTGTATGTGCATTCTTTACGGAAAGATCTTTCATATGATCAATGGTGTGTAATATTGTGCCTTTGACCTGGAAGTTTGACCTTTTTATAAAAAATCTGACCTTTAATACATATTGTGAACTATTTAAGGTAGATAGTTCATATCTCTTATATATATATATATATATATATATATATATATATATATATATATATATATATATATTATGGCAAGACCTTTCATTTCATATCATGACCTTTGACCTTAAAATTTGACCTACTTTTAAGAAAATTTAACCTGTTAAATATCTTTAGAACTTTCATATTTTATATATAAGTTCTTTTTTTGACAAGATCTTGTGATTTTATTGTATTTGATCTTGTGAACCTGACTTACTTTTTTTTTTATCAATTCTGACCTAATCAATATCTCCTGAACTATTTAAGGTTTAGCTTTTATATTTTGTATATTGATTCTTTATGGCAAGACCTTGGTATGCTTCAGTGTTTGATCTTGTGACCTTGACCTGGAAGTTCAACCTACTGTTTAGCTCACCTAATCTGAAAGTTTTATATAGCTTTTCTGATCACCCTTTATCTGTCGTCTATCTGTCTGTTCATCCTTCTGTCCCCTTAACATTTCTTTACAACTCCACCTAAACTCTTGAAGGGGAGGGGGAGGGATTTGAATGATACTTGGTACAAAGAAAGATCACAATGTGTAGATGTGCATATTACAAGGGGAACACTGTTCATATATTTTTAAAGGAGTCATGGCCCTTGGACTTATTTGTTTGGTTTTTTTTTTGCAAAGTAATTTGTATTCACAACTTCTCCTAAACTCTTGGGGGGGATTTGAATGAAAATTGGTACAAAGAAAGATCACAATGTGTAGATGTGCATATTGCAAGGGGAATGCTGTCTCAAAACGTTTTAGGGAATTACAGGCCTTAAAATCAGATTTTTTTGGTGTCAATAACGTATGCTGGCATATCATGTGCCGGTTTAGTGGTGCTCTATTTTTTTTAATTCAAAATAAAATGTATATGGTTTAAAATACAGTTTCCTGTTAATTTTTTCAACACGACCAGTTGGACTAATAAAATGGACATAACCCAAATGGACCTATCATTTAGTAGACTCATACAGTTGGGATGTGCTTTTATGTTAAACCCTGCTTTATAATATTTTTGTTTTCCAACAAGTAATATTATTGTCACTTATGGACATTCATTTCACTACCAGAATTTGATGAATGAGTTACTGATCTAAAAATATACTGATATACACATATATGTGTCAAATATAAGCTACATGTGATCATATTGAATAGAATCGTATGAATAAATCTTTTACAAAGTAAAATTGACACTGCTACCCCATTGTTAAAAAAAAGCAACTTGTCCAGTGAGCAATTTGGTTTTATGAGTCTCTTGGTGTAGCTCATGTGACCTTTTCTGACCAGAGAATTGTCCATATTCTGTCAGATGTCATCTGTGAGCTTTTCACATTTTCAACTTCTTAGCAAGAACCATGGAGCCATTTATGATCAAACTTGTCTCACATGGCTGAGGTGGGACCACAACAAAAACAAAAAAAGTTCAAACTTTTAAATAGGAATAAATAGAGAAATTCTTTGGAAGTCTTCCTTACAAGAAGCACAAGGGTACAAAATTTCAAAATCATATGTAGGCATTGTTATATAATGTGACTTAAGTTTGTTCATGCCTTAAATGACTCCTGGTACTAGTGTGGGGCCACATGAAGAATTAATATATATTTTGTTGGAATTTTCTTTCAAAAGATCTTTTTTAAGAACCACAAGGAGAGAATATGTCATGTTAATTTTGAAGCATCTTTATGTTTACTTACTTTATGACCCTGGGGCTAAGGTGGAGCTACAAGAGGGTTCAATGTTTTTACGTATGATTACATATGAAAATTCATTTCATGAAGAACCACAAGATTACAGTATGTCTAATTAAGCATTCTTGTGTACTGCAGGTCCAAGTTTGTTAATATCATGACCCTTCCTCTCCAGGGGCTGGGTGGGTCAAATGCTGAGGCAGCATTTAGAGAGGTTGAAGATGTTAGATTGGAATACTTAGTACATGTTTATATTAAGTAAGATTTGCAAAATATTTCTCTAAATTTTCAAAGTGATGCAAAAGCAACCTCATATATAATGTAGATTCAAGTTTGTTCACTCTATGTGAAGGTGTTGAAGGTGATTCCCTGAACAGGGAAGGGGCATGAATTTACACGAGAAACTGTAATAGTTAACTGAGCAAGGAGTCTCAGGAATTAATATAGTGCAAATGTTGATAGTTACTCAGGCATAAAATGTAAATAAATATTACTGTTGTTTGATTAAGTACACCTGCATATATTAATGACTACAGGAAAATGATGATTCAGAATTAAACAATTTTAACTCAAGCAGAAAGGAAAATAAAGTAAAGGATTCCGATCACTGTTGGTCAGGTACTCATGGAGGTGTATTAGACCATTGTAAATGAGGCAGTGAACTATGAATGGCGGGAATGATTTACCACAGGTAGATATATTGATTGCTGGGACCTTTAATAGCCTACAACAGGCTGTATAGATCATGTTGTTCTGATCCATTCAGGGACAAAGACAGCAAGAAGAACAGAATAGCAATTTCTTCAAACCCAGCCCCAAGGGAACATATAGGAGATCGGGGGAACTCCTATATGTACACTGCGGGGCTTGGGATCAACATTGAATGTTTGGATAACTCAAAAGTTTGTTGTCTGTGAAGTGTTTGTTAATCTAAAATGTGCATTTGAAATATTCATGGAGGAACATATACTTTGGCACTAAAAATAATCAACAATGGAAAAACAGAGCATGAATTTGACTTATCAAACCCAAGTGTTTGCACAACGTGTACTTTCACTTAAAGGTAATATATTTATTTTCTAGTTTCACATATAAAATACATAATCATGGCTTAAACCTAATTCTTTGTCTGAATATTGTGGATAAAGAAATGAAAAATTATCCAAAGAAGATGGATTATCTTTTGCTTTTATAGTTGTATACTGTTTGTACAAGTTTCCATAAATCCAGTGTAATATGTGGAGTTCTCTCTGAATGATACCTCCAGATCTGGAAGTGATTCCCTTATACTGTATTCTTGAGTGTAATGACATGTTTACACTGTAGATTTATAATCAGTTCAGGCATTGAGACAGTCCTGCATATAGGTAGTGTCTGTATTGGAATCTTTCCAGATATCCCAATAATTTCAGAACTTTAAAGTGAATGAAGAATTTTGTTCATAGTGTTTGCTTATGGTACAGGGCAAGTTTAAATGCTCAATCCTTATCATGTTCTATCTTGTCTGATATATTTATTTATTTAAGTTAACTATGCCATTAAGACTTTAATTTTAACCCTTTCTCCATTTCTAAATTATAGTATTCTTTTTGATAGCCATTTTATCATTAGCTAGCTATAGTTAACTTTTCTGTTGATGTTTAGTTGCTCTTTATCTGAAACATTGAATGCAGTAACCTATTATGACATTGGTTTTAACACAACCGTTAAATTGATTCATGCATAATTTATATTATAGATGAGCAAGAAAGAGTTCAGAAGAAAACCTTCACCAATTGGATGAATACATACCTTAAGCAGGTAACATGATACAGTCAATAGACCTTGGTGGTCTGAGGTGTGAAATGATGGGCATGAATAGCCATTTCCTATGGTTAGATTAATTATAACATGACAGCTTTATCAGTGTTCCAATGTGTATTGTCACACTGAGTGTCATGTTAGATCTATCATGCATAGGCCAAGCAAATCATGAGATAATTTGCTTGCCAAAAACATTTTCATGGAAAAAAGTCCCAGTCATAAAGGATTGATTGGAAAGTAATTTAACTATGTATTTATGTACCTCACCTGATCCAGGAGAGAAAAATCCATAATAATAACCTCATCATCAATAGCCATGCTTACTAGCATAGGTGATGTTACAGTGTTTTCAACAATTTATCTCTATATTTTATTCCTTTGAAATTAGCAGAAAATTTGCACGAGGTCTTGAAAATATATGCGGTATGCTTAAGGTTCTGCCACTTAAAAATGGCTTGATTTCTTGACCATTATTTAACTCAGTTGCCAACCCTTTGCAACATGTCAGTATCATGTGTTAAGCATGAGAAATAAAGTTTATTTTTGAAAATAGAGGAAAGTATGAACTGCGATGCTTCACATTGACATACATCATAAAGTGCATTAGCACTTCATGAAAAGTATGCCAGTGTGAAGCATTGTAGTTCTTGCCCTTATTTGTTTTCGAAAATGAAGTTTATTTCTTATATTTACATTCTGCTTTTATTTCTATTGGAATTGTCAGTCATTGAAATAGATGTACTGTATTTATCTGTATTCATACATACATTGTGTACAACAGTAGCACATTCATGAGGAAATGGCTATCATTACAGTTTGTAGAGTTATCAAAGGCTGAATATTGAACATATGAAAATTTAGTATTCATTTCTTGTTCACTGAAATTACAAATGACTGGCAAGATTCTCATGCCTTAATTTTTATAGTTAAAAAAATTCACATATCAATTTCCAAGAAGTAGAATAAAAATTTTCTAGATGACTTCAATACCTGACAAAAAATGGTTTTTTTTTAAGTGTTAATGTTGAATGAATTTATAGTACTACACATACAAATCATGATGTGATGATTCAATTTATTGTAGAAAAACATGAAAGTGGAGAATTTATTTGAGGATATAAAAGATGGAGTCTATCTCCTGTCTCTGCTAGAGGCCCTCTCTGGTGAGAAACTGGTGAGTAGTAAATCAGTATGATGAGAATAGTTATGTATGAATTGTTTATATGCCTGTTTGTAGGTACAGTGTATTCAACAATCAAATTTCAGTTTTGAAAATACTTGAGGCTATGAACTGTGATGCTTCACGCCAGCATGTCATTTTTTTTTGTGCTGCCATTTTCAAAATATTTCTAAGTGTTAAAATCTCTATGACATTTGTGTTCTGGGGTCAGTTGAGGGTCTACAGTTTATTTCTAGCATCTGTATTTCTTCTTTCAATTTTCAAATGTTTCAAATTTGTCGCCATTTCATAATGGCTGCCAGAAAAGAAATATGAGCTGCAACTGTGCTGTTTTAACACAAATGTTCCTGAACGCCTCTACATGTCTGAACACCTCTACATGTCTGAACGCCTCTACATGTCTGAACACCTCTACATGTCGGAATTGGACCCAGGTCAATTACGTAATCACAGAAACCAAATGTCATTGGAATCTGAAATCCTTATATTTTTAATAATTTTTTTCTGGCATTCATTTTTAAGTGGTGGCCATTTTGAAAATTTGAATGGGAAAAATATTAATACAGAAATAAAAATCAGTTAACTTCACAATGAAAATTTTGTTAAATCTTTATATAATGAAATATTTTGGGATATAGCAGTCATGTTTATCCTCAATTCACCCTAAAAACTAAATTTAGTTGAAGTCCGACAAATTTGATAGCTCATTTTTAGTTGGTCTGACAAATCTGATAGCTCGTATTTCTTTTGTTTTAATTATCTTCTTTAGGGCTGAACTTGTTCAGGTGATTTTATGAAAATGCTTCAACAGATCCAATTCAAATTTTGTGGGCCGATAAGGGATAAAGGGGCACAATCGCTTTTCAAAATATCTTTTAGATAAATTGTCAGATTTCGACTAAATTTTATATCTTGGTAATTTGATTACCTCGAGTCCATTTCCAACATCAAAATTTTTTATTTTTTTTGCTGCCCTTTTCAAAATGGCAGCCATATACAGAAATATATAGAAGTGTTAAAATCTCTATGACATTTGTGTTCTGGGGTCAATTCAGGGTCCTAAGTTAATTTCTAGCATCAGTATTTCTTTCCATTCAATTTTCAAATGTTTCAAAATGACCACCATTGCCAAATAATCAATTTTGTCGGATTTCAAGTAAATTTAGTTTGTAGGGTTAATTGAGGATCCCATGTCCATTTCTGGCTTCAAAATTTTAACCTGGGTACATTTTCCACATGGGGAGGTGTTTTGGGAAATTTGTGTTGGCATCTCAATGTAGTTATAGCTTGTTATTATTTTTCATACCAGTTTTGTCTGAGTGGTAACTTGAGAATCCTTTGACATCAAGACTTCAAACTGGAAGAGGTGGTATTAAGGAGGGGGGCCTTGACCAATGTATAAAATCAAGGTCAATCTTTTTTTATCAGAATCTGGTCCAGGCCATAACTTGTGAACCCTTTGACATTAGGACTTCAATCTAAATACATTGAAAGAGGACATTAAGGCTGTGTTCCAAAATTTTGACCTCAACCCATTTCTTCATTCAAGTTCAAGTTAAGAAAAATGCATCCCAACCATAACTTTAGAACCTTTTGACATGAAGACTTGAAAGGTCAATACCCATCAATGAGATTAAGCTGAGATGCACTGCATTACAATTTTTGACCTTGACATATTTCTTCAAAGTAAATTTTAACAGAAAAAAAGTCAAATGAATAAAAAATGTGTACATTTATAATTAAATGATGTGCTAACCCTTAAACATCAAGACTTTATACTGAGGAGTACAATGAGTAGTGCAGTATTGATGTAAGATGGGTGACATTGATAAGACAAGACACTGGTCCTTGATATTGCCCACATCATACTCTTGCATTCATTATTGTTGCCCAATTATAAGAAAACCAGATTTTGAAGGGGAAACAACTGTGTTTATTTAAAAAAATAAAGCAATAGTTATTAGTTTGTATGTAGATTCCTGATGGCAAGACCTAACATTTCATACCATGATTTTTAACCTTGTATGATGGTTATGTCATGACCCAATGGGGCTAGGTTGGGGAAAAGAATTTAAGAAAAATAATTGTTGAGCAGCAGTGAGTGTTCTGTATGGATGGCTGTGGCTCAGTGAGTGTTCTGCACAGGTGGCTGTGCTCAGTGAGTGCTCAGTATTGTGACTGTGGCTCAGTGGGTGTTCTGCATGGGTGGCTGTGGCTCAGTGAGTGTTCTGTATGGTGTCTGTGGCTCAGTGTGTGTTCTGCGTGGGTGGCTGTGGCTCAGTGTGTGTTTTGTATGGGTGGCTATGGCTCAGTGAGTGTTCCATATGGGTGGCTAGGGCTCAGTGAGTGTTCCATATGGGTGGCTGTGGCTCAATGAGTATTCTGTATTTGTGGCTGTGTCTCAGTGAGTGTTCTGTATGGGTGGCATGGCTCAGTGAGTGCCCTTGGGCCACTTATCATTGAAGCATTATACAGGGTATGTCTGCTGCTTGTACAAACTCATGGAGATATCAGTTGATATTATGATCAATATACTCTTTTTTGAATATATTTTAACAAAGGAATTAACACCTAAAATATTTATGAGGGATGCCTGAAGTCAAACAATACAAGAAATTTGTAGAATGAATTGAATAAAGGTGATTCTCATGGAAAAAAAGAATCATTATAGATTATCATAGTATAAATGCATTGTTTGATGCATTTGGGGAAAGGAATTAATTTGTTAAATCTGTAAATTCACTACATTTGAATTCAATACAGATTCAGAAAACATTTGTTATGCATATCTGTAATTTCACTGTATCCATTTATTGTTCATACAAAATGAATTGCACTGTGTATTGAAACGTTCAAGGGAAAAGACAAATGTATCATGTATTAGCTTATCCTTCACTTTGTTGTATCAAACACTTAAAGTTTTTTCATGTGTTCAAGATTTTAAAAGTTTAATCTGCTGAATAGTATGTACTAATAAAAAAAAAATTAAAGTTTCAGTATTATAGGTATTTGAGGTGTTGAAGTTGGGGCCTGTATTCACATGTATTTGTTCTTCAGTGTGAAAATGATACTATGCCATTGCCTTATTCTTGATTGTATTATAATAAACAATGTTTTATTGTTTAGTGCAATGTTCGATCCAATCACTATTGTGCACTTAGTATGTCTGTGAAAATTTGAATGTGTATTAATTTGGAGTAAGGGAACAATTTTAAGTACATGTAACATGATCTGTTTATACAAACAACAAACATTCTTTCTGTTTTGATAAACAGATTGGTGAGGAATTCTGTGATTTATTGATTGCCCGATTTTCTTGTCTACTTTAAATCCCAGTTTATTAAAAATTCCCCTCATTGATCTACACTGTGCCCAGACTTGTCTGATCCAGCTGCCTTTATTGAATATGAGGGCTAACATGTATATTACAAATATTTCCATCACCATTATGGTATCTGTAGTAAAGTGTTGGTGATTGTAGGCAAGGTGCTCTGTACTGAATATCTTTGGAGATGACTTCTGATTAGAAAACTTCTATTATTTTGAGACTAAGTTGCCTGAGCATATGATGCACACAAGTCCTGAAACCAACTTTTGTTAGCTTGCAAGAATTGTCTGTGAGACTGAATGAGCTCATTTCTCATGAAGATTTGTTTACATGGACCGGTCAACATCTATCATTCATCATGCGTTAACAACTGAACTTTATTTTTAACTTCTTCTTGATAACTACCATTCCAATTCTTTTCAAATTTGGTATGAAGCATCTTTGGGACAAGAAGGACATAAATTGTAAATTTCAGGACTTCTGCACACTTGGGGCCTTAAAAGTGGGGCAGAATCTCCCAAAAATTGACCAATTTTCAAAAATCTTCTGTATAACCTCATATCTTTAAGAAAAACTAAATGCTTAGTGAGGTTCTGACTCCAGGTTGGGGCCAAACTTGGTATGTATAGTGTATTTGTGCAAAATTTTTAAAATATCTTATCTTCTTTAATGCTATTGATACTAAATTGAAACTAAATAGATATTTAGAAGGGATAAGTAGTCTTTCACCAAAACTGAAATTTTATGATTCCAGGAAGTTAGGGTTTTGGTTCCAGGGTGGACCATAATTATTATAGTGGTTAATGTCTTTAATGTTTGAAAGACTTTTTTAAGTTTGTTGATATGGTATATAAACTAAATGCATATATAGGAAAAGTAGAAAAGGACGTACCAAAATTGTGAATTTCGCATCTCCAGGGTTTTGACTCTAGAATGGGTCCAACTTAGTGAAATCGTGTTAATGTTATATATATTATGTTAATGTAAAGTCTTTCATCAGTATAGGCACTTTCAGTAGCATTTAAGTTTTTAGAACACATCTTGTTCAATACTGTTGCGGAATAATAATTTAGATTAGATATGCTGAACAGGAATTTTTTTTTAAGTTAATTTAATTAATTATTAAAATATTTTTTTCATACCGTTGGCACTAGTGATACTTTTAACTCAGGTGACCAATATGACCTAAGACCTGTGGATAGTGTGTGCACTTGTTCATGAATGTTACTTGTCACTAACATATTTCACACATCAGAATTCAATCCACAGGACTAACTTCTTGAGAAGCTTCATAATTTAATCCACAGAACTCAAAAAAAAAATCAAAAAAAATCCACACACACATGCAAGGTTAAGCACTCCCTCATATGAATGTAATTTAATTCAGATGAATTAGACAATAAGTATTGGAGAGACACTTCAATTTTCTTTTTCTATATTTGTTATTCAGCAAATGGAGCGAGGGAAACTGAAACGTGTCCATCATGTCAGCAATATATCTACAGCTCTCAAATTTCTGGAAATGAAAAAGGTTAGAAATCATCAAAATCTAACACAAGTTCAGATTATTCAATATATTAATGAATGAGACATAACTGATCTGACAAGCAATTTTTTCACAAAAATTTTGTAGCATAGAGAGTTAAATTGATGAATAACGTATTTTTCAGATCAAACTGGTAAATATCAATGTTTCGGATATTGCTGATGGAAAGCCATCCATCGTTCTGGGTTTGATTTGGACCATTATTCTGTACTTTCAAGTAAGTATGATAGTAATCTACAAAAGGGAATGTATTTTGAAATGAAATACATGTAATTACTGTGTGTACATGTAAATTTAAAAGATGCCGAAGAACTGTATAAAAAAAAAAATCTAGCACATATTTTATGATTTTTATAATATGAATTAATTTCTCATTTTCTCAAGCTTATTTCTTTCGTAGTTTGAATTGTTCATTGTGCGATATTGATATCTGTCATTATTAAGTATTTTATGTATTCTGTATAATTTTGATTTGCATTTTAGTATAGTGTAAAGTGCTTTAGAGTATATTCAGATAAGGTGCTATATACGAGGGACACTTTTTAAGTTCGTAGCATATTTTAAAGCACCATTCCCATAAACCTTTTGCAAATCAGCATGAATTCTCGTTGATGGAAACCCGAGGTGTGCTCGAATCTTACAATATATCCTCTGTTCAGAGATTTTTCCATCCATATTGAATGCTATATTTGACTATAATGTATAAAACCATGTGTTGAAAATACCCAGCACAGCGCTCACATGGACCTCGTGCGCTGCATACCGTGATACCGTTAGAGAGATTACGCAAGTTCTGTGAAAAAAATCATGCAACTTCATAATCGCGTTAAAAAGTTAAAGGCGTACTCTATGAACTTAGAAAGTGTCCCTCTTAAGTGCATTATTATTGTTATTATTATTATGGTTTTAGTTTACATGATAGATAGGCTTCAATGAACTTATTTTATCAAAATTTGTCCGATTTTCATTGTACTTGTCTTTAATGTGGTTGTTATCTCAGTCAAAATGTTTGAACTAGAAAAGATGGAGGCCTCATACTTATGATCAAGGTCAAAGCAATGTTACCAATGTATATCAAGGTCAGTAAAATTTTACCACAACAGGACCTGGGAGGGGTAAACAACAGAGGCAATGGCCCCACTCATAAAATGGTGTGGCCATTTTAAAATTTTGGGGGGCCAAGAGAGTATATACACTGGGATCATTTCAAAAATAGCAATTTTAAATGATCATTATTTTGCTATATTACTATAAAAGATTAAAATCCTTATATTTCTAAAGAAATTTGTGCAAATATTTAATAAAAAACTGAAGTGGATTCTGAATTGATGTATTAACAACAGTTTGTAGGCTCATCATGATCTTTTTTTTCTCTTCTGTAATTTTAACCCAATACATAAGGGTGGAGTCAAAACACAAATTTTCCATATCTTGATTTTTCAGTCGTTTTTAAATTTTAGAACCATAGTTTTTATTGTTGTATGCAAACTATATGTATTGGTATCTTTACTTGACCTTTTAATGTGTTTTCTACCAGTTTTTGAATTTTGGTAATACTCTTCGATCAACAATGTCTGATGATGTGCTCTCAATGGTTGTTTCATTTTGGATCAAAATAACCCTCATGTGATATCAGAAGGGATGCTATCTGAAATACATGTAGATGTTCAATTGTTGTTTTGAATATCTTGGATGCTTTTATAGACCATTGAGGAAAGTTGCCAATATCACTGTTAATAAACAGTAAAATCATCCATTTATCTAAATACTAGCGGGTGCATCAGATGCATGGTGCATCATTATCACATTGCGCCATTTTACAGATGGCACATCCCTTTCCCAGGCTTTGCCACAACAGAATATGGCCATGGCTGGAGGCATGGCATTTTGCAAACATTTTGTAAGCTTTTTCATAACCAGTGGAGACAAATATCAGTAAAAACTTATCACAAAATATCCTTTTTTATTCAATTGAAGGACCAAGGGGAGATAATTAGGGAGAACTGAAAATAAGGTGGTGTAATTTGAAAATCCTTTTCTCAAAACCATTGGTTTTGAAATAAGAACTTGGTAATAATGTTTATCAGGTGTGGTCTAACATTTGACCACCAAGTAAGAGTTGCTTTTGTGTGTCTGACTGGACAAGTGGTATTTTTTGTTGTTGACGTGATCTATAAATTGAATTATTTCTCAGTAAAAGGTAATAACATTGTATATTTTCAATGTTGCTTGACTTTACCTTGCATTGTTTCATATCATAGATACAATATAGACATGTCAGAGTGAAAATGGTCAGAGGTATTCTGTATAAAGAGTTAGGGAAATGAAAGAAAAACATAAGTAGAATGCAAATTTGAAAGTAAACACTAGAATTTGCTTTGCAAAATCTGCATGTCTTTGAAACTTTTTCTTGAGTAGTGGTATTTGAATCTGGACAAAAGGGTTATACTTACTCTTGCCCACTTGCCAAATGTGAGTAAAATTTCAGATGGGTGCGTAATATTGAAATCTAGCTAGTCCACTTGGTGAGTACATGAATCAATTTATATCCGTGGTCTTCTTTGGTAATTTCAAAATATGAGATGAATAAGTATTTTATATCGGGTTCAGTATTCTGATAATCAATCTTGAAAAAACGTGTATTTCATTTGGTAAGCTAATGCATTGCAAAACTGAAAGAAATGACAAAACAGGTAGGGTTGGGTGCATTTTACATAGGTGTTCCTGAAAAAATGCTCATGATTAAGAGATCACGATGAATATTTCAACCAATATAACAAGAATAGGAAACATCATCATAAACTAGAATGGAAAACAAACCATCCATGTTTGGAGGAAAGTGTGGTTCAGATGGTTTGCTTGTACTGTGTTGCACATGAATTCTGCAGGTTTGGCATTTACTAAAGGCTGCATTTTATTCAGGATCAATTTGTGTGGATAAACCTGTACCTGACCCTCAGACTTTATGACTCCTCCTAAACCCTTGGAAAGATTTTAGTGAAACTTGGTACAAAGAAAGATCACAATGTGGAGATGTGCATACTACCAGGGAAACACTGTTCAATTTTTTAAAAAGGAGTTATGGCCCTTGGACTTGGTTTTTTATGGGAATACTTTGTCTTTGCAACTCCTCCTTTTGAGGGGGTGAGGGGTAATGAAACTTGGTACAAAGAAATATCACAATGTGTAGATGTGCATATTACAAGGGGAATGCTATTCCAAAATTTTTGAATGAGTCATGGTCCTTGGCATGAGTCAATAACGTATGCACCAGTTTAGCAGTGTTCAAATTTTTACAGTTTAAACCCTTGACAAGTATTTCAGATGTAGACATATTGTGTTGCAGCTCTTTAATCTGCCCATTTATATATCAATCCACATAATATTGTCTACACTTTTCCTCTGTAACTATTATAGATTCAGATGATTTGATGTGGCATATAATATTTGTATTTGTGCATATGAATTTATGTCTGGCCTCTGGGGTAGGGGGAAAGTCAGGGCCTAATTTTTTCTCTCTTGCTTCTCTTATAATTATGATGAATTAATGATTTGATGGTTGGATATGATAGAGTATGACTTGTAGTTATGTTTTGAATTTCCAAACTTTATGTCTAACCCCTTGTGGGAAAATGGGTTTGGACTCTAACATCTTGTCTGCACATATTGTCAATCTGTAAGAATCTGATGAAGAACAAGAAGAGTACAATTATTAAGAACAATATTCATTATCCTTAGGGATGAGCTCAAAAGATCAATGTCAAATAAAAAAGTTGTTGTTAAAAACTTGTGCAAATTTTATTTATATGGCAATGGTTTTATTACAATACAATAATTTTGGTACAGGTTAACTTTTTGAAACACTCCTATTCTTTACCAGCAATTTTTTGTAGCAGTAAATATAGCTATTGCATTGTTACCATGAGTTACAGTGTTTCAGCAAGGAGATGAATAGAACTGGAATGACTACAATGTTTACAATTTGCATGAATTTAATTACATTTTAATAAACATTTATTGAAAGTGACATTTAAAAACTTCATTTTTGAAGATACATGAGGGCATGAACTGTGATGCTTGTGCCAGCATGCTTCATGAAGCTCATTTAGCACTTTATAAAATGTATGCTGGCTTGAAGTGTTGATGTTCATACTCTCTTGTATTTTCAAAAATGAAATTTATTTCAGCTCATTTGAACTTCAAGCTCAAGTGAGCTTTTCTGATCACCTGTCAGTCATATGTAGTGCTGTCCTTCCATCTGTCTGTCCATAAGCTTTTCATGTTTTCATCTCCTTCTCCAGAATCAATGGGCTAATTTCAATCAAACATAACAATCATCCTTGGGTAAAGGGGATTCAAGTTTGTTTAAACAAAGGGTTATGCCCCCTTCAAAGGCAAAAGGCAAAAATAGGATTGGGTAACTTTTGAAAATCTTCTTAAGAACCACTGGGCTAGAAAAGTTGAAATTTACTTGAAAACTTCCTGACATAGTGAGTTAAAATTATGGTCCTTATGGGTAGGGTGGGGCCACAATAGGGGATCAAAGCTTTACATGCTAATATATAGGAAAAACCTTTAAAAGTCTTGTCCTCAAGAACCACATGGTCAGAAAAGTTGAAATTTACATGAAAGATTCCAGAGATAGAGTAGATTCAAGTTTCTTCAAATCATGGTCCTTGTGGGGTAGTGTGGGGCCAAAGTTTTATATGCTGATATTTAGGAAAAATCTTTGAAAATATCTCTTGGAGCTAAGGCTTTCATATTTTGTCTATACATTCTTTACAACAAGACTTTCGTATGATGTAATGGGGTATGATCTTGTGATCTTGACCTGGAAGTTTTACCTACTTTAAATAAAATTGTGTATATATATTTCTAATGGCAAGACCTTTCATTTCATATCATGACCTTTGACCTTGTGATCTTGATCTTGGAGGTTGACATACTTTCAAGAAAACATAACCTATTAAATATGTCCATATGTTTGATCTTTTGACCTTGGAGTTTCCTACTTTAAACGAACCCCTGACATCTCCTGAAGTATCTAAGGTAGATCTTTCATATTTTGTGTATAGATTTTCTATTGCAAGACCTTGTTGTATTTTGGTGTGTGACCTTGACCTGGAAGTTTGACCTACTTTTAATAAAATTCTGAACTATTCAATATCTCTTTCACTATTTAAGATTGAACTTTCATATTTTGAATATAGATGGTAAAGTCTTTCATAGCATACTGTGATCTATGACTTTGTGACCTTGTTCTTATCCAGAACAGCAAGTTCATGTTAGTCATATTAGTGTTGATGCATCCCTGTGTTATGTGAATTCATTTTCATTTATGTTTGTGATCCTTTGGAGTTGGTTGGGACCATAGTATGGGGTCAAAAGTTTTCAACAATGAACCTGTCCATATTGTGCTTAGCTCGCAATGGTCATTACAAATATCAAAGAAAAACTCGTGTCAATATATATGTAAATAAACATATCTGTTTATATAGTGCTCATAATGAAACAAATTCTCTTTATTTTAAATTTTAGCTTTGGAATATAGGATTATGTTGTTTGTAGAACATTTTCCAGGACATATGTAATTTCAAACAAAACGAGGAAATAAAGAGGCTCATGTCAAGTCCTATGCAATGTATTCATCCAAGCAGTGTGTGATGGCCTAGGGAAAGTCCCACTGCTTCTGCTGTTTTCTTTTGAGAAGTGGCAAATATATTAATTAGCTACTTACCAAGCTTTGGAAAAGCCTGTGCCTAATCAAAGAAAGGATCATCTATTGATGTGGAGTTACCTTCATCCATTTTGAAACTTTATCTTCGGAAATACATACTTGTATAATGTAGACAGCTGTTATAATGTTCAGACAGTGAAAGTGAGAAATATTTTTTGGTGTTTATAGATTGAAGATACATTTGCTCAACAAGACCAGGATCCAGACAAACCCTTGTCAGCACTGGAAAAATTCCGTATGAATGCCAAGAAGGCACTTCTAGCCTGGACAGGAAATGCAATTACAAAGTATATGCAGTTACAAAGTATTTTCTTAGATAATTTGCCCTATTTAATTTCTATAAATACTGTTGAATAATTAAGAAATTAAGTCTGTGTTTTGGTGGATATTGCAGGATAACCTCATCGATCTCAGAATGTTGTTTGAATATAAAACATGAGGTGTTAACATTCAAACAACGAGACAGAGGAGGTTATACTGCACCATCCACAAAATCACAACTTTTTTCTATTCTACCATGGCTCAGAAATGTACAGCCAATCAGCCCTATCAGACCTTTACAGCTATGAATTAGGTCACTTTGTTTTCTGTTGATGAAAAAGGTGAGATGGTAGGGTATACTAGATCTGATTTGAAATATTTAGTTTGATGTTGATGGTTCATATCAGCTGCTTTGAATACACAGTCCAAGAGAACTACACAAACGTGGAAGAGAGTTAACTTGTCCTTGCATCACCATGTTTGTTTACATGTGTAATCTTGGAATGCAGACGATTGATATATATTGAATGACAAATATTCTTCAGTCATTTATAAATTTGTTTTGCACCATATATTGATTATTTTTAATGATTATAAAATTGAATAATCAGTTATCAACTAGATTGTATATTAGCAATACATGAAGTGCAAATGAGATGTGTTTCAATTTCTTCATAGTCAGTTATTTCATATGAAGGTATATTGCAGAATAATGACTGAAGCATTTCTTTGATCTTTACAAGAACCATGGTAGAATAACATATAAATGTCAGCTCACTATTTTATTAGAGAGATCTAGCTCCTTCCTAACAGAGGGAAAATCCTTGCAATGAGGATTGTACAATCATAGATAAAATTAAGACTTAATTCATTATATCCAAAATTGATATCCATTGATAATCAGAGAGTTCATACAAGATGTTGTTAATATGTATATGACAGGAAATATGGAATACAAATCAAAGACTTTGGTAAAAGCTGGAGGGATGGTTTAGCTTTTAATGCCATTGTCCACACCATCCGCCCTGATTTGATAGATTTTGAGAATGTAAGGAATCAGTCAGCACGAGTCAACCTAGAGCAAGCCTTTTCCACTGCAGAGGATCATCTTGGCATTCCACGACTGCTAGATCCTGAGGGTAAGCACCATGTAGCTTATTTGGGACTTTGTACTAGATGAGAAAACTTAAACCACAAAGTAATACCTAGCATTAAATTGTTTAATGAGAGATGCCTGAAAATAGGATTTTACTGTCATTTGGCAGCATTCTTACATCAAATTTCATCCCATAATTAAAGCATTATTAGCTGTAATTTTGGTGTCTGAAATTTTTGTTGTGAAATATTTCAATGACAGAAAAAAAAATTAGGTTTATAAACTTGTGCTATCAGTATTTGTGTTATAAAACTTATTCAGAGACTCTGAAGGAAACAAAATTACATTATTGTCTTCCTGTACAAATGTTGATTTCTCTATAATGCTATATATTCAATAGAACTGGACTCTTTATTTTGATAAAATCTTAACTTAATTTTAATTTTATTACCGATTATGGTCAAAATTACATATAAAACTATCATAATAGCACATTTTTTACAACAAAATCAAATTTTCAGATTTGGAGTTAATATTCCTTTAAAGAAAACTTTCAGAGTTAAATGCTTTGTCATATTTCTGTCCACAATTATCACAGAATTGTTGACAACACTCACATAGAAAGTATTTTGTGTAGAAAAAATTTGTGTTTAGGACAGTGTCCTACATAACTGCAATAATGTGGCCCTTCCTGGTTTTTGATGGACTTGCATTTTCAGGGGAGGGCTACAAATTGCTGTAGCTTAATATTTCCTAACATTTTAAAATCTGAATGCAATGGAAGTGAAAATAATTTTGTCAGATGCTAGTAAAAGTTTTGTGTTATTCCTTTTCCAGATGTTGATGTTGAAAAACCTGATGAGAAGTCGGTCATGACATATGTTGCTCAGTTCTTGAAAGCTTATCCTGAGGCTGGGGAGGACCCTGCAGTAAGTAGTGAAGAAGTTCAGCTGAAGTTTTATACATGACTTTGTCTTGGATAGTTACAGATCAAGTTTGAGTTTCATTATGTTTGACCTACTTTTGACTGAATTATGCCCCTTAGTGAATTGCAAGAATCAGTTTCCCCAGATTTTTCTATGCATTGGATGAAGTTATTCAATTGAAATTTGACATGTGGCTTTGTCTTGGATAGTTACAGATCAAATTTTAGTTTCATTATGCTTGACTTACTTTTGACTGAATTATCCTACTGGTATAGGACTTTGCACTGCCTGCAATACACTAAGAGTGCTTCATAACTTTACTATATGTTCTTTTGGAACAAATATAAAGTTCTCAACCAAAAATTTGGACCTTTGTAATGTAAGGATAAAAGCAATATTTTAGCCTTAATTCTGTGTTATGTAAACAAAACTCAAGCCTTGTTTATGTTTATGTACAAACTCTGGAAATGTTAATTTTGTAAGTTAAAGCATCCTAATTTTGCACAGATATGGATCTAACTTTCATATTGCACATTTTAACTTAAGAATACTTGAAATGTGACATATATCATAAACTGAGATCGATAACCATATTGTTGTCCCCAGGTAGGGGAGAAGACAAGTTCAGAGGGCAACAGTTTCCCAGGTCTTCTCCCTAACCAAGGACAACAATTTGACTGTTCAACAAGAAGCCATGCAAGAAGAGTTTTATTACCTAACCTACTACATAATATTATTTCTTTATTTCAGCAATAAAAAATCATTTTTTAATTCAATTTTGTAACAATATCAACTGCTTTTTGTTTGTTTTTTCATGTAGTGGTAAAATAGAAATACATTTTAGAAATGAGAAAAACAAATACCAGATAGCTAAATTAAAAAAAAAAGATATTAAATCAGAAATGAAATTCAGGCCCACTACAAGAACATGTAATAATACACTATAATTGCATACTATAAAGTACATTTACTGCTTGTTTTAAGCAAAATAATTATGATTTTGATTTCCTAATACTTCGAGCAAATCATTGTTTATGATGTCACTGAATCTAGCCGTTTTGAAAGTGAAACTGTTGTTTGGTAAAAATCTTGATCACTTTAAAATCTGAGATGCTTTAACTATCTAAAGTTTCATTATGTGACTGGGAAACATTTCAACTGTTTAATGATGTGCAAAAACATAAACAAAAGTAGGGAAACAGTAAGAAAATGACTAATTACAATATATATAGACCTATCCAGTATTATGGCCGCCACATTTTTTATAAGAGTTATCATTTCTAATCGGTTAAAAGCCACTTTCAGTTTCGTTATCTAGCTATTTTATTCTGCAATAAATTTTCAAGTTTTTTACAAACGCTACATACGCGAAGCAAATAAATGATTGAAACAGATACTTATTATAATGATGTTATGACAAAAACTTACTGTCTTGCTTCGAGACGCC
The DNA here is from genome assembly GCA_024699665.1 of Ostrea denselamellosa. Lineage (NCBI taxonomy): Eukaryota > Metazoa > Mollusca > Bivalvia > Ostreida > Ostreidae > Ostrea > Ostrea denselamellosa. The sequence continues at coordinate 1,841,242 of JAMZEH010000021.1, forward strand.
TGAAAAGGTATTTTTCACTATTTTTTACCCATAAAATCCTCCTTGATCAGCTGATTAGTACTAAATTGTATTAATTACTGTACAAAGTCATAGTCATCATATGCATAGACCATGATCTGAATGGGAACAACTTCTCATTTTACAGACATAATATGCATATCATTAAATCATTGCTGGAATAAAAAAATATATAAGTTATATATAATTCTGAATATGTCTTGGGGATTTAAGATAACGATTTACACATTGTTTACTTCACCATTTGATATTGTTATAACCAGAATATTTGGTTTTAAATCAGTGTTTGTAAATAACTGTCACTTGGCCATTTTAATGCATATTCAGATGATAAATCAAGTGATAGTCATGTGTCCAGTTCAAACTTTGAGGGTAAGATTGTGATGGTGGTTTTACCTGTGTGAAACGGTGTATTTTATTACTACTGTACTGTGTCATAATTTTAAGAGAAATGAAAATATTAAATACCTTTTAGTATTATGTTGTTTTATGTTCTTTGAAACCCAAGTTTTGAAGTTACTTCTGAGTTATTTATTCATGTTAGGATTCCCCTCATGTGAGTGGAGCTATTTATAGACGGCTAATACTTAATGATCAGCAAATGTATTTATGGGTTCCCATTTATTTACTTATTTAATAATCTTATCGATGTTTTCTTTTATGTGCATATGCTTTCAAGGCTGTAGTTAAGGGAAAGTTAATAACTCTTTAAACTAATTCATTTGCTTTAAAGTAATTCTGTACAAAAAATAATTGATGAACATATTACCATACAGCTTTAAAAGTGAAAAACAAAATTTTGGGAAAAATAGTGAATCAATCCCTTTAAAGTACATGTATTACAGAAGATATTTGTAAATGGGAAGTTAATTATGGTGTTTGTAGTTTTTAATGTTACACATTTTCATTCTTCATGGAATGAGTCCAGTATACTGAATGCAGTACAGTTTATATCAAATCATCGAGATTTTCCTTTAAATTTCAGTTGGGGCGGCGAAGTAAGGACCCTGCTACACAGGAGATGAATGACTATACAGACCTGATGACTTGGTTAAGTGCTGAGGCTGAAGAAGTTCTACAGATCGTAGATCAGCCAGTGACTGACCGCCAGCAAGAATATATGGTACATATATATTATACACTTTATGAATCATGGTGTATGTGTTTATATATATATATATATATATATATATATATATATATATATATATATATATATACACACACACACACACACACACACACACATACATACATACATACATACATACATACATACATATATATATATATATATATATATATATATAAGAAAAATCAGAATGCCAAGAATAATTGAACCAGTTTCATTTTAAATGTTTCTTGAAGATTGAAATTGAAAATGAAACCATTTGAGTTATTTTCACATTCTGATTTTTTTTTTTATACTACTGTTTGTGTGGATATTTACCTAGAGAAACACGAAGATATTGTACAATATAAAACTTAAAATTTGAAATGAAAGTGCTAAAGCTTTACTTAATGTCTTTGTGCTTCTTTTTTATTTTTCTACCTATACTTTTACCAATCATTGTGAAATGTGATTATTCTCTCTCTCTCTCTCTCTCTCTCTCTCTCTCTCTCTCTCTCTATATATATATATATATATTTATATATTGTAGGACTACTTGGCATTTAAAGCTGAACTTGACAGAAGAGAAGCTGTATATAAGAAACTAGCAGAGAAATGTTTGGCTAAAAAAGCAGTAAAAATCACAGAACCTATGTGGATTGAACTGAACACAAAATGGTGCAATGTTGCCAGACGGACTAGAATGTGGTTGTGGAAATTAGATGCCAGTCTTCCAGGAAAGCTAGGAAAGTTTGGGGACTGGTTAAATCAAGGAGAGGAAGTCTTAGAACAACAGCCAGAAAATGCGAAGGACAGATTGGATTTGGCACAGCAGCTAGCCAAACTGCTACAGGAATCAGTGGTATGTAGACTGCACACTCTTTAGGAAGCATTTTAAATCCTCCAGAATTATCTTACTTAGATGCTTATTATGAGGGCGAGTCAATAAGTAACCAGCCTATCCCATTTCCGATTGACCAAGATGGTCACGATTTTCATGCCTTGTTTCAATACATGTTTTATACCTGGGTACAAAATTATATGCCTATCGAGTCATTCTTTAATAAGATATTGAATGCCAAACATGGCTAGTGATGCAAAGGCATGCTTTTCATCTAAACTTGAGTACTATGCAGTAATTTGGTACTTGTATTTAAAAGGTAAAACAGGCAAGGAAATACATGGCAAGTTAGATGATGTTTATAGGTCTTCTGCACCATCTTATGTTTAGTTTAAATTCCGGGTAGGGGAATTCAAATGTGGTAGAACATCTTTAGAAGATGAAGCCAGGTCTGGATGCCACCAACGAAGAAAAGTGCAACAAAGTTCAGGATCTGGTATCAGGATCTGACAGGCGAATTCAGGTGGAATAAATAGTGCAGGCATTAGGCTTTTCACATGGTAGCATTTCAGCAATCTTATATGATTGTATAGGTATGTGGAAGCTTACAGCCTGTTGGTCCCCAAATCCTTTAGCGATGAGCAAATGGCAACCAGAGCATTAGTATGCAGTGCCTTGTTGAAGCGTATTGGGTCAAATGATGATTTTCTTTTGCATCTGGTGACTGAAGATGAGACTTGGGTTCATTATTATGAGCCAGAGAATATAGCTGAGAGTCATCAGTGGGTAGGGCTGGGGTCCCTGAGGCCAAAGAAGTTCAAAACGCAACCATCTGCTGACAAGGTGATGGCCACAGTATTTTGGGACGCAAAAGGCGTTATTATGTTAGACTTTTTACCCAAAAGTAGTACAGTAACTGGAGTGTACTATGCAAACTTGCTAGACCAGCTGAGAACACCATCTGTGAAAAATGGCGAGGTAACTCTTTAAAGGTGTTTTGCTGCAACAGGACAATGCGAGAGTCCACACTTGCAAAGTTGCAATGGATGATGTAGAATGAAATGGATATGAATTAATACCACATCTTGCCTATTCACCTGACCTAGCTCCTAGTGACTTCTTCCTATTTCCAAAGTTGAAAAAAGGTATCTGTGGATGTCATTTCCGGTCTGATGAAGAAGTTGTGATGGCAGTTGAGGAGGGAGTCAATGGAAGGACCCTGATTTTTTCAGTTCTGGGCTGATGGCACTTGAACACCGTTGATTAAAGTGCATCACACTAGAGGGCAAGTACATTGAAAAGAAGAGGTTGATCTCAACCAGAAATAAGTTAGGCTGGTTTACTTATTGATTCGCCCTCGTATTTAGCAATGCAGTTATAATTCCATGTGCAAAATGAACTTTTTAGTTGAAGGCATTTATTGTTTTATGTTAATGGAAAATCGAAAATTAACAGTTCTAATAACTTTGAATTTTTGACATGTTTCATAACATTGACATTTTTTTTTTTAGTTCTGTACAATATTATAATACCTTTTTAATTGTATATTTTTAGGAATATTTTAAAGATGCAGACTCTTGGAAAACATTCTTTTATGAAGTTAAGAAAACTGGTAAATATGAGGGAGAATTCCTGATTCAACCCCAGATGGATTGTTTAGCGAATCGTCTCACAGCACTGTTGAAAGAATTTCCTCGCCGTGAAAAACGTTTAGAGTTTGAGGAGTATCAACAGAGGGTTTTGGCCCTGCGAGAGTCTGCAGAGGCGAAACTGCAAATGTGGACAGACAAATTGGGACAACAGGAGGAAGTGGAACAGCTAATAGAAGACTATCAAGATTTTGTCAGTACTCAGCAATTGTTCAACACCTACAGTAAATTGTCCACAGAACTAAAATTAAAGGCAGACGTGTGGAGGAAATCAGCAGGTATGTATTTCAATGTAGAATGGTTGTGCAACAGTTTTATATAAAAGGGTATGTGAAATTAAGGCAGGGGGTCTAGTGGCTGCCTCCAGGATACAGCTCTAGTAGGGGTGCAGGCGTATTATGCTATACTGCTGTTGTCTGTCTGTTCCTTTTGTCTTTGCAACTTCTCCTAAACCTTTGGGGGGATTTTAATGAAACTTGGTACAAGAAAGATTACAATGTGTAGATGTGCATATTTCAAGGGGAACCCTGTCCAATTGTTTTTAAAGGACTTAGTTTTTTCTAAGCAAAATACATGGTCTTCACAATACCTCCTAAACCTTTGGTGGGGGGAGGATTTGAAGGAAACTTAGTACAAAGAAAGATCATAATGTGCGTATTACAAGAGGAATGCTGTCCTTTGAAGGAGTTTTGGTCCTTAAACTTAAGCTCTTTTGGACAAAAACGTATGCAGTCATGTTTTATAATGTACACACACAAACACACACACACACACACACACACACACACACACACACACACACACACACACATAGTATATATATATATATATATATATATATATGTGTGGCATTACTTTAATTCAAATCCACTGTTTTTCTCTGACATGGCTACAACATCTTTAATAGATTTGTAAAATTAGGTAATTCAAATGTTTAGCTTTAGTTAAGTATCTATATGAGTTGTTATATTTACTTTTCAAGAAGTCAGATTGTTTAACATTATTTTCTATTGTCTTGAAAATCTTGTACACTCAGGAACAGGTTAGTGCAGAACCACAGTGATCTCAGAATGAATTCCTTTTTTTGAAAGCATAACTTGTAAATATTAGAAGGTATTATGAAATATGAACTAGTGGTTTTTTTGTATTTATTTAATATAATGAATCACATTTATATTTATGACCCACCCCCTCCCTGCACAATAAATTGACCAAATAATTAAAAATAGAAAAGTGCCCCCTCCCCCCCCCCCCAATAAAAAAAGATTAAAATGAAATATATAGGATTCAAACACAGAATGTGTGTTTCAAGTGTAAGATTACCAAGCACCTAAACCATTAGATCATGCAGGCATATAAGTTTAAAGTTTCACGTTTTACAGATTGATAAATTTCAATATAAATTTTTTTCTCATATTTTAGTTACTTTCAACAAGAAGGCCACCTTAAAGAGACACTACAGCTCATTTTGTTCAAAAATCATAAAATGACAATTTTCCCAGAGCTTTCTCTAATTTTGCAAAAAGTTGAAAATTCTCATTTAAATGCAAAAAATAATAGATTTTGAAGGCCCTTTATTAACAACATTGAGACTTCCTTTTTCGGTCTTCGGACGCATGCGTACGGAGGTTAAACAATCCAATGAGAGGAAGCATACAATGGCAAAACCCAGAATTTTGACAGACTATGTGAGATAAGTTTTAAAATAGAACGAGATACAACACATATGCAAACTAGAATATACATGGGGATATCGCTATGACCCTCTAGCTACGACACACACACACAGGGCTTTAAAAGTAAAAACCACAGGGCCAGCAAAGTGGAAAGTTACATGAAAGGTTCCTGACATAGGGTAGATCCAAATTTGTGCAATTCATGGTCGCTGGGTGGGACTCACAATAGGGGATCAAATTATTATATGCTGATATATAAATTAATATTTAAAATTATCTCTTGAACTATTTAAACCAGCACTTTTATATTTTTGTAAATAGATTCTTTACAAAAATACTTTCAATGTCATGCAATGTTTTGTGATTTTGTGACCTTGAACTGGAAGTTTGACATACATTTAATAAAAATATGACCTATTCAGTATCTAACTAACTAATGATCAACTATTTAAGATAGAGCTTTCATATTTTGTATATAGATTTCTTATAGCAAGGTCTTGTATATCATACCATGATCTATGACCTTGTGACCTTGGTCTTATCCAGCAAGATCATGTTAGTCATTTTAGTGTTATGTGAATTCATTTTCAGTTATGTTGTGATCCATTGGGGCTACAATATGGGGGCAAAATTTATTATGGAAATAAAGATTAATTTAAAAAAATCTTTTAAAAATAACATCAGCTTAACAATAGCAGGGCAAAAGTGACTTATGTGAGTAATGTTGCCCATAGGCTTCTTATTGAGATGGCTTTTATTTTCTGTGTAAGGTAAGGAACACATAAGATTCTGATTGGGATTTTTGATTTCCAGTGGGTGTATTTGTTCAGGTTTGGAAAAGTTTTACCTTTCCATTTACAGTTCTCATGAAAGGAAATTGTTTTGTAGGAAAAGAGGGAGAACAAGAAGTAAAGAAATTTGTTGAGGAGGAAAATGTTCAGTGGAAAAATGTTTCTGAAGAGATTAGAAATGTGCCATCAAATTTAGAAAGTGCTTTAGAAAACTGGAAACAATACAACAGTGGTATTGAATCATTGACTGCCTTTATTAATGAAGGAGAGTCTGTAATGTCACGGTCCAATGAAGAAAAGCAGCAGCATTTCAGTGAGATTCCTGAATATCAAGAAAAACTCCAACAGATCAAAGACTCTGGAAAATTTCTCATCAAAGTTTGTCGTGAACCAGTGGCAGAGGAAATTCAAGAGACCCTGGCACTCCTAGATACAGAATTCAAAACTGTCACAGAGAATTTTGAGGAATTCAGAAAGACAGAAATTATTGGAAGAGGAAGACAAGAGTATTCAGAGGGAGTAAACAGAATCTCGGAATGGTTGAAGAATGCAGAGGACCTGATGATGCAGCCAATTCCCTGTATTCACATAAACCTTAAAGACCATTTACAGGACATGACTGTAAGTACTTCAGCCTGCTCTTTGCTATTGATAAAAGAGTAATGACACACATAAAAAAACTTTATCGAAGTTCACCTGCTTCCTTGATAACTCTCAAAGAAGATAAATGTCATGTTTTGGAAAAAGGTCAAACCCTTTCCCTCTAAGTTCATGAAATTTACAATATTGGTAAAGGACTTAGTGCAGTAATTGACTCCTTCTAAATTTCCATTTAGTTTCAGTTTAATATCAGTAGTATTAAAGATGTTATTTAGATATTTTAAATATAAATATTATATATCATTTATTGTTATTGTGAGTTTTAATGTACAAGCATGACAGTGTGAATGGGGATGTAAAAATGTGCAATTTTGTGTACATATCACATGTAGGTATCTTGACTTATTCTTAAAATACTTTTTTCTGTTGTTTACAGTGTGGTTGAAAATGATGTCTTTTTTCAGAAAAATTTATACTGGTCCAATTGGGCTAGTGCGGGGAAAAATTTCCTAGTCTGACAAAATATTTTACAAGAAATTGGGTGTCAGTCTAGAAGTTTTTGCCCAGACTGAGGTTAACTCAGCAGAGAAAACTAGTGTGGATGATCAGTGGAGAAAATTTATAATAATAACTGGAAATCATTAAATTCACCTGACTGAATAAAATTGGAGTTACAGTAGAAAGTCACTTGGAAAATATTGAAATCTCTGCAAGACTCAAAAAAATCATGATCTACAAATTGGAATCCTTATATGTTACTGTGGATTAAATTTGTGGGGGCTAATTTTTGTGGATTATCCAAATTTTACAGTTTTGTTGGGATGTAATTTCATGGATATGGTTTCTGTACATTGAAACATTTTTGAAATTGTGTATTTCTTTGAGGTTTGAAATTTGTGAGATAAATCCATGAAAATTGATCTCCCATGAAATCTAATGATTCCACAGTAATGCACTGTGCTACTCAGTTAGACAGGGCGATTTGAATGAACATAGCTAGAATATATTACTGATATTTATTTTCTATTTTGTTTTGAAAGGACCTTATGACGATGACAGTATGTTATTCCTCTTTATCTCATTTGTGTGGTATATATCGCTAGTGTGATATACCAAATCTTTATCAAATGTCCGTTGTATAAAGCACTTCTGGTCCAAACTACTTTTGAGATCATCCCTGCTTCAATATTCCCTAGTTTGCTTTCCTGTTTATCAATAGGGCAAATGAATAAAAAAAAAACTCATAAAATTATTCTTTTTTATCTTTTCAAAATTATTCATCGAATTAAAGTATGAACAATAACTATAGCCATTCTAGATGTAACAAATATGAACATACAGTATACCAGGCCAGGCCTTGTTGTTGTCTTGGAAGTCCTACTCTCCCCCTCCAATATCCAAGAAAACATGTGAAATTTGACTTTTGAAAATATTTAACTCCATTAACAAACACTTTGTTCACTAAAATCACTGTTTTATCAAAAATATCAGTCCACTGTCATTGATCATTGATGTGATTTAAAAATGTCTCAATCAAAACTTTTTCCATGTATATCAGGATGTTACGTCAGCAAAATAAATACTTGGTAAAGAAATATAATAGTTTAATTTTTAAAATATGGAATAATTAAGTACTATGTTTAATCATTTAAATGCGTTCCTAGAAATTCATTGATGGGCATAAATAATAATCTATGTAACTGTATAATATTTATCGCACTATATTTTTTCTCACATAGGAACATGAACAAACATGACTGTCAGTAATGATGCATTAGGAATGATTTAAATCAGCTGTTTTGTTGTATTGGGGATCATCGCAAAACTAAAGTGATAGAAAGAGTGAATGAGATAAATGGAACATCTATAATTGCTTAATTTGATATTTACTCAATCCAACTCCTTGAAATGGTGATTTATTCGCTCGGCAAACTTCGCAAATAAATCACTAGTTCAACTCGTTGGATAGAGCAAATAACAAATCATGCAATATAGATATCCTCTATTTAAATATTGTGTGCCAAACAATACTTATGGTTATTACTTTCTGATATTCAGTTACCTTCAAACATGGAATGTCACTTTTCTTCATATTTATACAGATGTGCAGTGATCAGATACCAAAGATGGAAAATGACTTTAAAACGACAACTAAAACAGCACAATCCCTGGTCAAAGACAGCAGTCAAGATCTTGTCAATGATATGCTACAAACTCTAAATGTTCAAAAAGAAGTTATAGTGAGACTGAGAAAAGAGATCCCTGAGCGCATCAAATTCCTCAAAGCAGTGCTTCCCAATGTTGAGTCTCTGGAAACAGGCATCTCTGATCTCAATATCTGGCTAGATAAAGGAGAAAACATTCTTAGTACCAACAAAATGAAGGGCTCTCAGAAAGGAGCAGAAGAGATGCTAGAAAAGCATAAGGTATGTTTATTGATTTTGATTTAAGAAATGAAAGTAATTTCTGCACATGTCATGTGATGTAAAGTAAGACAGTTTATGCTTAATGTTCATAAACCATATTAGTTTATTCTTTATGATCCAATTTTCTAAATGATTTGAACAACATATTTAATGAATGACTACCAAGGAAATTTTGATTTTATATGTCACAGAGCAATATTGCTGTAGCAACAAAATGGAAATAGGAGCTAAATGTATTGTGACATTATTCAGAGCCCTGGACACACTCTGAGTTTGCCCTACTCTTAATTTTTGTATTCTTCATAGGATTTATGAGATTGATCACTGTTCCTTATCTTCACTTATCCATTGATGAAATAATGTTTTGACTGTGATTAATTGAGGGGGGGGGGGGGTCACCATTACTCACATCACTGGGTATACCAAGGGGTTGAAACTGGATACTCAACATGAGAGATTGCTATTTTGGTGAGGAAAATCCAGAAGTTTGTATTTTTTGTTGCACATTTAGATCCGCCACTGCAACATTTCTTTTATGACATCAAAACATAGACCATGAAGTCACATCTACGATTGTCTTGCCCCAGCTATACCTTATACGTTAGGCCTATTGTGGGGTGCTGTATTTTGAAAGTGAAATATAAGCAGTTTAAGTTCATAATCTAAGGTCAAGGAGGTATGACTTTGTAAGATTAAAGAGGACATTCATTGGGGTTATGGGTCTGAAGTTGTTTTTATTTACTTTGAACATTCATCAGATGTATGTGTCAACTCGAATTTTCTCTTTTATAGATTTTGCCTCTGCACCGCCTTTCAGCCAATCTCAATGGGCAAAATCAGAATAGTGCTAAATGGTTTTTGAGTGTTTCTTAAGATTCGAGATGTTGAAACATGGAATTTGATATTTGAAAGGCAGAATAACATTTCCTTTGTTGATGTCATTTGTTATCATATCATTCCCTATAGTTAAATAATGATTGTTTGGTAAGAGAAATTCATTATTCGCAGATGGATTTACTACGAAACAGATTTTTCCCGTGAAATTTGTGCCACATGATATCTTTAAATACTTACAAAATAACCTACTCAAATTTGGTTTTCAATTATATCTAGCGTCTTATAGTTTCATCAAGAATCCTTATTTCAGATCAGTAGAAACAGATAATTACTGTAGTGGTAAAATTATGCAATGTCACAGTTTGGTTGCTTATTCCAAAAACACAAAGATTATTTCCGGTTTTGTTTTCGGTAATTCCGATCATGATTTTCTATTAAGGAAAACGAAAGTAGCGTGTACATCGTGAAGAAAATAGCAGGCTGTTTTGCAAAGAAACCCAGGCTAGGTAGCATTCATTGGGAATTAAATCTTGTTCAGAATTCCTATACCCTTTCTACATAATACGTTGAACTTTTGAATTGTTAGGCATTATTGAAAACCGAGAGTTAATACTGTATAATTGTTACATCATACATGAACAGAAGATATCACTTTTATGAACAAGTAGTCTCACTCAGAAAAAGTTCTTTTTAGCATTTTGAAGTTAATGATTATAGCCTTTGTAAAGTAACTAGTCTTGAAGGGATGCTATATAGGAAGAGGGGGTTGGGGGTATATGTACTTGTTAGGATAAGCAACTTCATCCCAAGGTCTCCTCTTTTTTATTTTCAAGTAAATAACACATTTTGCTGACATTTTACACATGATTTTAATGCTTTATGTATGTACCTAAAAATAAGGAAATGCCTCCTGCGGTATTCAAGCATTTCTTCTACTTTCTCCAATTTCACCTGCCTCTAAATTTATTTAGAACTCTGATGTATATGATATTGCACTCGATGCTTTTGTGGCCCTTCAAGCCTTTGACATTAGTCATATCTATTTGAACATTCCTTTGTAGGCATTTTTTCAAGAAACAACTTACCAGAAATCCATCATTGAAAGTAAAAACAAGGTTCATCAAAAAGTGACCAGTACAAAGCCCAAACTGAAGAATGTGGATTTCAGTCCAGTGGATGATCCCATGTCTGCAGTCAATCAAAGATTTCAAGTAGATTTTATTTCACTGCTTTTAAATTTCTTATACAGTGGAATCAAAATCGTTAATTTACACAGTGATGTAATTCTCTTCTTATTCATTATTTTATTCTATGCTTTGACAGGATTGTATAGTATGTGCGAAAGACTGGGAAAAAAGGCTGGACAACCTCACTCGGTTGTGGAGAGTGTATCAGCAGAAGGAGGCAGCTGTGAACAACTGGTTACAACAGGCCAGAGTGGTACTGGATGATCAGGCAGATGATCCAGAAACCTGCATACGCAAACACAAATCATTTTTTGGAAAACTGGACTATAAGATAATGAATGAATGTTCGAAGGCAGGGCAAGACATAGTAGCTGTTCTGGAGAAATCAGACCAATTGGAAATTCAGGAGAGCATGTCCGATGTTGATGCTAGGTGGAAGGTGCAGTTTTTATAGTTGTCTTTATTTTAAGTGTAGTGTTGAGCTTTTTTATGTCTATCATTTGCTGGCTGTATGATAGTATAGACTTTCCTGCTCATCTATCTATCTGTCCATCCTTCTGTTAGCTTTGTTATGTCTAGGTCATATTTTTCACTCTGTGAGGCTTAAGACTATCAAACTTAGTCAGTTGATGCATCTGGGTTTGGAGGGGGAGGTGTTGCAGTCCAAAAGTATGTCACTATATCCTCATTATGGAATTGCAATTGACAGTGACTTAAAGCAACAAACATAGATATGTATCATGTACATGTAGACAGGCATAACATATACCCTAGTGATGCAATGTTTTTGGGATTTAGGTGGCAGATATTTTTCTCAACTCTCTACTTTGTAGCATTGTCAAAATCACTTAAACTTGTGCACAAACATGTGCATTCAATTTTGATGGGGGTAATATTTAAATAACCTGTATATCTGTAATGAATGAGAAAAATGGAATGATACTGACACTAAGGTACATACTACAAAAACTGAATGTAATGGCACCACTTTTTAAAGGAGTGGGTCATTTGGGGAACATCTGTAACTATCCCCAAAGGTTAATGGAAAACCTTATAGTGATTGTATTATTTCTTTTTATTGTTATTTCCCCCCCCCCCCAATTTTTGTGAGGTTGATTTCTTAGGATTACTACATAGATTTTGATAATTTTTGGCTGTGTTACACAATGTGCATCCAGCTTATAGTATGGTGAAATTCCAGGTTGGACGGTTGGGTAGGTGTCCTCATATAGGGTACCTACTTTGTGCAATCAACTCATTACTCACTTCTAGCTCACATTCCCCAAACTTTGCACAGATGTTATGGACACATTAAAGATGTACATGTGACTTTTTGGAAGTGCCTGGACATTTTTCGAAAAATTTACATGTAGTTGAACTTTGTCATTTTTTCAACATCTTTTGAATAGGTGGTATCTATATTGTGTAATCAATCCTCTCACACCTTTAGGCTGACATTCTCCAAACATTGTACAGTTATTATGGACAGATTGAATGTGTGCATGTGACTTTTTGGAAATGCTTGGACATTTTTTGAAAAATTTACATGAAGTTGAACTTTGTCTTTTTCAGTGTCTTTTAAATAGATGGTACCTACTTTGTGTAAACAACTCCTCTTACAGCTTTGACTTGGCATTTGTGCATTTGTTATAGACACATTGAAGATGTTCAAGTACCTTTTAGAATTTGCTCAGACTTTTAAAAGAAAAATTACAAACAGTAGAACTATGTCATTTTCTCTTCATACTTTGGATAGATGGTACCTACTATGCATATTCAACACCTCACACAGGTTTCCCAGAAGACATTCCTTAAAATTCAACTTGGTAGCAAATGAGTAATATTACTGTCTCCATCAAAGATATATATTTAAAGCAACCCAGTCATTGAATCAGTTTTTGGCATGATTATATGAAGTTTATGTAAAACTCCGTCTTTTGAAAAAAACACTTCTGGTCCAGAGATATAATCGAGTTTTGTTTTTAAAAATTAACTTGTGATGATTTTGCTCTTTGTAGTTACTGACTGTGAGACTTAGTTAGGTTTGAGAAATTTGTCTCATAAATATGTACATGTACATCTATTTCAATGTGAGAAAAGAACAAATAAATGCATAAACTGTAAAAACCCTTTTTATTTACACAAGATAAAGCTCTGTGTTGTTGAATCAAGTTAGATACCTAAAAATGTGAAGGACAATGTGTCAAAACAATGCCAGGATAAGTTATGGCCCTTAGACTTAGAACATTAACTCATATACTCAGTTTTCCACACTTTTTTTCATCATGCATGCAGATATTCATTTGATATTTGGTACATTTCTTTTCTGTGATAAGTTACAGATCAAGTTCAAATTATGCTGATGAGCCATAAGGCTTAAGGCCAATAAACAATACAATACAAATTTTGTTTTGGTCCATTGATTTTTTGCTGAGTATTAATGGCCCTTGGACATAGGAAATATGGAATTTGAATCTATCATATATGGCTTTTATTTTATGGGACCTGTTATTCTTGTGCATAAACTTTTGACATATTATTCACACTATACTACTCAGACAATTTCACCTAAGGTCAGTAGGGGAGCTGCATTGTAATAGAGAATGCTTGTTATTTTACCTTTTCTGCTTTTAGATGACACTTGCAGAAGCCCCTGTGTGTCTTCTAAAGTTGGAATTTCTCGTACCAGAAGAGAAATATGTGTCAAGTGTAGATGATGCTGAGAAGATATTACAGCAAGAAAAGGAGCAACTTCGACGAAATGAAAATGTGAAAGCTACACTTCAAAAACACAAAGTATGACTGGAATGACATTTGATTCTAAGAACTTGAGCATTCACTATATTCATTAGTCACCTTCAATTTTGAAGCCAATGAGTGAGTAATTAGGATAGCAATTCTGAATTTACTGTTTATTGATATTATAGAGAGAAGGTGGGGGATGTTGAGGGTTGTGACCTCTAGTTGAAATTTTCAGGAGAAAGTTTCTTATGGCCAAATTCTGCACAGGTGTATGGGAGGAATAATAGAACATATGTTCAACTCTTTCAAAAAAATCAAATATTCTCTAAAACAAAGATAAAATAATTCAGTCATATACAAACACAAAAACGAGCCCATAGTTGTTTCATGCTATTTTAAAGTGATGAAGGAATTTATATTTGCACAATTTTAAAATCACCAGGTTAGGACAATGGGGAAATTGTAGGCAAAAATAAAATGGGAATAAAATGACTTTGTTTACAGTATGTAATAATAAATGCTGGAATGGGGGAAAGCCATTCATTGGTGCAAGGTAAACAATAGAAGGTATGTGAATGTTGTCCCTTGGTGCTCTATATGTATGTACCCCTAATTTATTTATTTATGGGGATTTTGTTTGGATAGCATAGTGATTAATGCATTCACTTTTCACCGCTGTGATAAGCAGTAGTTGTAAGAGTTTATGATGATCTCCCATTCGGACAGGTGGGATTCCTCAGGGTACACTGGATTCCTCCCACAAAATGATCCCCTAGTGACAACATCTAAGCAAGTCAGTAAATAGCTAGTGTATATAGTGTTCATTGTTTGTATGTTCCACTTAAAAAATAAGATCTGGAAAATCTTCTGCATATTTCAAGTGAAGTGAAAGACAGAGAAATTCAGTGAGGGGGATAAGGGATTAAATCCATAGAAAATACTTCATTTCTGAACAAATTTAGGGGGGGGGGGGGCATACATGTGTACCTCCTTGATAGAAATTGACTATTAATATAATATAATATAATAATAAATATGATTTTTCGTTATTATCGTAACTTAAAAGTAATTTTAAAGAACATTTTCAAAGTTTATATTTCTTTATGATAACAATATTGTATAACCAGGTTATTTTTTTCTTTTTGGAGGGTTTATAATTTTGGCCTATATTAGAAATTTCCAAAGATTCACCAAAGTGTAAATGCTAATTTTAAGTACATCAGTATACAAATACATTATTTGTATAAATAAATTATTATGAGTTCATCTAATTTTATGCACTAAAAATAATGGTATACTTTGTACTGGTCCCCCCCCCCCCCCTCCCACAACAAAAAAAAAAACCCACAGTAGTATATGCCTTTGGGACACAGACACAACCCTCATTTGGATATCCTGGTAGGACAGCTAAATTTCCATAGATATTAGTTGTCCCTTAATTTCAAATGCACTTCCATTTTGTTTGAACAGCTCACTGACTGATTGATAGGTACATGTTGCTTAAATTTTGTAATAAAATCCCATATTGTTGTCGGAAAACTATGGCAGGTATGGCTTTTGAATATTGTCCATCAATTGAGTTCTGTTTATGGGTCGGAAATTGAACCCTAACATTGATTATTGTAATCTTTTTCATTCTTTGTGTTCCATTGTTTAATTTTTGGGTATAGAGTTCATTATTGCAAGGGATTGACTGTAAAAATTAATATTCTTAAGCTTTATTGCTTTCTTTTTTTACTTAGCAAATATTCAATGAAGGCCAATTTCGACCAACTTGTGTCAAATGTCTTGAGACTATGCAGAAACTGGCATTGGATTTAAACCAGCTTGATCCAAAGGACCACAGTTTACAGAATCGGTATGAGGACCACAAGAGTCGGTGGGACAAGCTCGTATCCATCATGGACAGTATCTGTGTTGAACTGAAGCAGCTCCCAGAACGATGGAAAGACTACAATCAAAAGTAAGGCCCCCAAACTGTCATTGCTTTAGCAGATATCAAAGTTCATTATGTATAACACTAATTGTAAACATATTTGTAAACTAATTGTAGACTTGATGACTTTGCTACAAGTGTTGCCACCCTTCAGGATTTGATGACACAGCTGCAAAAGGAAGATTTATCTAATGAAGAATATAAAGATCTACAGGCTAAATATCAAGTAGTTTTTCATTTATTATTATTATTTATACATTTATTTTGTTACTGTTGAAAAATTCATGTGAACTCTTGGATCCCACTGGTTCTGACCAGACACATTTCATATGGTCCTGAGTTTATGATTAAAGCCATTACTGTGTGAACTTATTTACGGAGGGTAATCATTTTCAAAAATCTAAGCATATAAACTTGTTAATCCAAACATGCAGACATGTTAATTTTTCAGTTTCAGTTATGTATGTGTGTAAGTCAGGGGGTGTAAATTATGTTTTACAGAAATGTATACTTCAGTGTTGTACTCTTCATTTGTGTTAATCATTGTATTTTTTATTTTACATCTTTCTATATAAAAATGTATCATTGTTTCCTAAGTTCTACGTGGTCATCCCTACTGTATTTCTGTTTGTAGACTTAGTATTTACATCTATGTACCTTACAACATCACATCTGACATGTTGCATTTCAACAAATGTCAAGTATATATGTCTGTCAAATTTTGATATGATCATATTTAGAAAGACAACGGAATTCACAAATTATTGCCAAGAATCAAAAGAAAATGTGCTACACAAATGAAGACAAACAGTATTCCCAAGAGATTATATGTACTTGGGTGAAACATCACCAATAAACAAAATATTTCCGGAATAATTGTTAACGAATTAAAATTCAAAAAAGTAATCGTAATAGTCATTTCCATTAGATCTAAAATACCTTGCATCTACATGTCTAATTACATTACAAATTTTACAAGGTACAGCTGGACTGAAATTACATGTTTGTTTGATAGATTATAGTTTTTAGTCTCCTACTGGCTTTGTCAAAGGGGACTTTTAGTTTACCCTCAGTCTTTCTGTGTCTGTCTGCTTGAGGTTGAGGGGGGGGGGGGGTGTTCTGCCAATATAGCTTACTTTGCATGGGAAAATAACAAAGCACATAAAAAACATCAAAATTAAAAGTGTTCCCTCTCAGATTTAACATGCCTGAGTATATGATGGATGAAATCAAGGATATCATATGCAATTACCCAGTAAAACAACATATTGGAGACTAACAACTGCTTTCTTTTAAGTCCATGTTATGTGTATGTATCATATAGGGCCAAAACCCCTGTAGAAATATGTGCAATTAAAGAAAAGTTTTGTGCTTTTGCATTTCTATACTATTTTCTGATAATGCTAATGATGAATGAAAGAAAGTCCTACATTTTTGCAAGTTAAAGATGAAATATCATTCATGTAATGTTACAGAGGGCTTTAAGGAACATGGGTAAACTGTCAGATGATGCCAGGTGGTTGCAAGATAACTTGAATGAATTGCTTCAAGATGGTCCACATTCTGACAGAAAGAGAGAGGAGAAACGTCTAGAGGATCTATTGGCCAAATTCTCTGGATTACAGCCAAATCTGAATAAAGTATCAGACAAATCATCTGTGTTTTCCAAAGCTTATGACTACAGAGATGCTCTGGAAAAGCACACTAATTGGTTGGAAGAGACCCAACGGCTGGTGAGCGATGACCCGGGTATCGATGGACTGGAGGATGCTGTAGCTTACCTACAAGAACATGAGGTAAATGTTGATGAAGTGTTACATAGTTAGATATCAGTAGTTTTTCTGGTATAAAGGATGGCTGTGGATAAGAATTAAAAAAGGCATTCTTATCATTTTATCATGCAATTTTATCTTATATACAAGGATTTATAACTAATGTTCATTTAGTTTATTATATGTAACGGCAGTCATTGTTTGTAGTTAATGATTTTGGTGCTGAAATTTGTTAAAATTTTGTAATTTTCGTTTTTGTTTTTGTACAGGGCTATGTTAGTATTTCACAGGATCTTTGGTGACAAATTGCATTCTATCTATTGTTTCACTATTCTGTTTTACCTCTCCTTTATTCAGAAGTGTGTCTTTTAATTATAAATTTCATTTTAATTATCAGAAATTTGTTTTACAAAAATCGAATTGATTTTCCTTCCAACACAAAGCCTCCTTTGCATGTTACATTCTTATCAATGTGGAAAGCAAGATGTGTTAGTATTACATGCACATCTAAATTCACAGATTGTTCTGCAAAAGCCTTTCATGAGGAAAACTTTATGTTTAACAAATTGAAATTCTACAAATTGATTTTTAATTTATCAATAAAATCAGTATTAAATAAGGAGATGCTCTAACTTTTAAAGAAAATTATTCTTAACTTTACTGAATGTATTGGAGTATGCCAGCATGTGAGTAGGTGCTAAGTGGTGTGAAAAGGGTAATTTATAATATAGGTAACATTTAAGATGAGATATACAGTCAACTCCAGATAGACTGAAATTAAATTTGGGGTTCCTGTTCAAATATGTCCAAAGTTCAAAATAGTCAAAGTTTACATCTTTTGTCTGTTTTGGAAAAATGAAATTTTTAATGAATCTCTGTATACCTAAACTTATTAGTTAGTCACATATTTACTAGTTTGTAAAAATAATGTGCATAAAATGAAGGAAAAGTCAATTAAATTCAAATTACATGTGCTGTATATATAAGTACAATAAACCAAGACTATGTTCAGTATCAGAATTTAAAATTCAGGCTACTCTCCTAATTGAGACATGCTTTTAGTTAACAGCAAGATCCTTTCTAGAATTAATTGTTATTATAAAAGCATGCAATATCTGTGGTATAGAGCTATAATCTCTCGACACCTATCTACTTCATGACTCCAGTTTACTGACCGTGGCAATGACCAATGTGGAATATTCAGTAGAACTATTATGAAAACAAGTCATCAGCTCAGCAGACTGTTCATTATTTCAAATTTTAATTTAAGTAATTTCAAATTAAAATATAATTTAGTACAAAAAAAAAAATAAACCCATAAAACAAAAACAAAGCAACAAAAAAAAAAACCCAACAAAAGTTTGGAAGTTATTTATATTTCTGAGTAACTAAGTTCTCTATGTATTACAGAAGAATCAACACAAAATTTCAAAAGCCTCTTAAAATGAAAATCATTTTGCTTTTCACAATGATGCAAACAGGTTTGGACATTCTTCTTTGTGTGTCTGTAGACTAGACTGGTGGGGGGGGGGGGGGGGGGGGGGAGTGAGAGAGAGAGAGAAGGAAGGAAGCTAAAGTGTCCAGGCCTGGTTATGGAGGAATCTGTGTTGTTTAGATTTTGTGCTGAAAAAGATGCAAGATACACTTACACTACTAATCATATTGCAAGCATGGGGGTAATTTATGTCTTACAATTAGACAAGGAATAAATATGGAGTTATGACTGAACTTTCATGAAATTTAGACTAAGTTCATTTTTCATTATCTTAAAGCATTAGCAGGTGTGCGGAATCATAGCATGCTGTGAAGTTCCCTTTAAAGAGCAAGCTGAAAGAAATTTTTTGTTGTAATCACAAAAGGGAGATAACTCCATTTGCTTATTATTCATGTTCTTGTTTTACAACTCCTAAATTTCAATGTTGTCTTAGTCAAGAGCAAGTTCATGTAGCTTCAGTCTATTCAGGTTACTGTAAACCAACTTTTTATCTTGTGCAAGGAATACTTTGAAGTAACAAATATTTCTCACGACAAAACAGTCCAGTACTCTCTCATACTTGTTTTAGATTATCTCAGCTGGGGAAAGGACCAGAACCATGTTTGGTTGATTTGGCCCTGTGGTTTGGCAAAAACAAAATAAAAATGAATTCTCAAAATGTTATATTTTTTAATAAGTCTACACTTGGTATTGATACAAAGTGCATTTGAATTCCCGCCAAAACATCTGCTGTCTGAGATATGTAAATGTCAAAACTGGCCCGTTTTCTTAAAAAAACAGCACCTTTTTACAACTTTGGACTACCTTTTCCTCCATATCCCAACATTTGATCTAAAATGTAATAATTAATACAGAATGTGTAAATCAAGCAGTAAACCCGTTTATCAATTTTGAATCATGAAATACAGTTGTCACAAATAAAAGCTGGTTTACATTACTTTTATTGGACAGTATATTGAAAAAAATGTCTCCTGGAAGAGCAGTCATTGCATAAGTGGTGTGGAACTATATGTATACTAAATAGAAAATTTCTCTCTAGAGTTTCTAAGTGTAGGGTTCTTTGGAAAATTAGGGTATTTATGTCTCCTCTCTTGCGTGGGGAGACATATTGTTTTTGAACTTTCTGTCTGTCTGTCCTTCTGTCAGTCTGTCTGTCACAAAATGTGAATGCTTCTCTTCCTATATGGCTTATCAGATAGACTTGAAACTTTGTTCAGTGCTTCATTCCAATTTGTAGATGTGCATATTGTCGGGATGGGAGGATCCAAATATTTTTGTAGTAGTTATGATGAATCTAAGAGGGGTGGAGGATGTAAAATAGTTTGTGAACATTCTTCTTTTATATGGCTTATCAGATAGACTTGAAACTTTGTACAATGCTTCATTGCCATTTGTAGATGTGTATATTGTTAGGACAGGAGGATCCAATTATTTTCCTAAAAGTTATGGTGAATATAAGTGGGTTGGAGAATGTAAATAGCTTGTGAACGCTTCTTCTCCTATATACTTATAGGATAGACTTGAAACTGTGTACAATGCTTTATTGCCATTGAAGATGTGCATATTATTAGGATGGGATGATCCAATTATTTGTTTGAAAGTTGTAGTGGATCTAAGAGGGATGGAAGATGTAAAATAGCTCATGAACACTTATTGGATAGACTTGAAACAATACTTCAATGCCATTTGCAGATGTGCATATTGTAGGGACAGGGGGATCCAAATGTTATCCTTAAAGTTATAGTGGATCTAAGAGGGGCAGAGGGTGTAAAATAGCTTCTGAACACCTCTCCTATATGGGTTATCAGAGTTCATTGTGTCTATGCTTTCTCCTCCATACCATGCAGCACATTAAGGAGAGGTTTAATTTTTTAGCACTTTCAATTTAGAGAGCTGGGGAGACATTTGTTTTTCAAAAAAACAATCTAGTTTTCAAGGAATGTTATATATGTACTTAATTTATATAGTCAGAAACACTTAATATGTGATGTTTTACTAGTAACAATATGTGCTGCTTATTCTTAAAATGCATGACAAAAGTAATGGTAATAATTTTTATTTGAGATGGCACTAAAGAATGAAATTATCCATTGTTTTGCTTTTATATGACTAGTTATTTGTTCTTCCCTTCACCTACAACTTAAGATGAGATATGATATGTAAATTCATAATGATTAAAGATAGACTGAAAACTTATTTCAACAATTTGTGGAATATGGGGAATATAAGAAAATTCTGTGCAATGGAACCAAAATGGACTTTGACTAAAGTTCTTCAGCAACCACAAGGGTATCCTGTGTGTTGCATCTCTCTGATCAGGTCAATTCAAATCTTACAGGTTGATTTAATTAAATTTAGTATCATGTTTTTCCCAAATAATCACAATGATACAATATTGCTGTGAAATCAGAAAATTATGACTGATAGTATTTGAAATTAAACATTTTGCTTTTTAAAAAACTGCTTTCTGAGTCCTTTTGCCTCTGACACAAAAACAAGACTGAAACAATAAATAGATTATTTGAAATATGAAATGTATATACATTGTACATCTGAAAAGGCTGAGAACATGTGACATTGATTTATGTTTTGTAATTTAGTAGCATTAAAAAAAAATACTTACATCTCAGAACATGTATTATAAAATTTCTGTTGTGTAAATTATTAGAATTTATTTTGTTGCTGCAATCTGTGTGGCTGTCTGAAGTGTAGGTCTTTGCTGTTTCTATTTTGGAGCTATCAGATTAGATATGGAAAGGAAAGACTTGTTTAATATAAACATTTCTCTATCCAGAATATCATGAGGAAACTTGAGTCTGAGAAGCACAACATCCAAGCAGATATAGATACAGGCAGACGGCTTCAGAAAGAAAAGAATGCGCCAACATTTGTAGCTCAAAAGGTGGATGATTTGGACAGGAAATGGAGGGACACTAATGAAAAAGCTAAAGCTAAACATGAAAAGCTTAAGGTAAGGTAGACAAGGTATAAAACAAAAATATCTATTTGTGTAGTTCCTGTAATGATTAGTATTTCAAAGAAAATGTAAAAAATTATTTATGTACAGTGAACTTGTGTAGTAAATATGCACTAGGAAATGAATTTTGTGCCAGAATGATATATCTTTAGACAATGCTGATATTTCATTAATACAATTCATCAAATAAAAATGTAAAGTAAGTTGTGTAGATTCAATATTTTCAAAACATGAACCATGGGGCCAGGGTGGAACCTTTGTTATGGGTCTGAATCCCCATAATAATGAGCCGAATTTTATAACTGAGACAATTTAAAATTAACGAGATTTATTTACAATTATTGAAAGAAAAACAAAATAATAACAAAATACTAACTTACAATAGGTGTTCAATAAATCCACAAACAGAAAAAAATTACAAATCTATCAAAAGTAATTCCTGACGTCTCCCAGTTAAACCAAAAATTGCTTAAAATGCTTGTCTGACAGAGCTTAAAGTCACATAATTCACAATGTATTTAAACTAAGAATGAACTCTCTAGACCATTTGTCCTGTGGGGATCTGGGTTAGAATAGATTCTCAGTACCCCTTGCTTGTCGTAAGAGGCAACTAAATGGGGTGGTCCTTCGGATGAGACTGCAAAAACTGAGGCCCCGTGTCACAGCAGGTGTTGCACATTAAAGATTCTTCCCTGCTCAAAGGCCATAAGCACCGAGCATAGGCCTAAATTTTGCAGCCCTTCACCGGCAATGGTGATGTCTTCATATGAGTGAAAATTCTTGAGCGGGACGTTAAACAATACATAATCAATCAATCAATCTAGACCATTTGTGAAGGACACCATTAGGTAATCTTGGCAGCTAGACAAGTGTTATGTTATCTTTCGAAAACATTGAACATCCAGAAAAATCTAGGTCATAGGTGTCATCAAGTTCAAATGTATTTACCCTCTACACAACACCTGTTTTAATATGAATATATTATGCAACACCATAATTTTTAGGTCGCCTGAGTAAACTCAGATGACCTATTGCAATTGGTCTGCATCCAGCATGCATTAACAATTGAATATTTTTAACTTCTTGGTAACTACCATCCCAATTCTTTTTGTATTTAGTATGAAGCCTGAGAGTAGTTTTGAGACAAATGAATGTTGCCACTAAATTATATGGGGATGGTCTGCTTTGTTTGTAGACTTATTGGGTTTACCAAAAAACCTTAGAAGAAATTTGAATTTTTCATTTATTATCATTAATTTATAATGAAATCTCTTTATTTGATGCAGCAAAAAGTAAAGGAATGGGAAGAATATGAAAATGAGAAACAAAAGGTGTTGCAGTACCTAAAGGAAGCTGAAAAAGAGCTTGAGAAGCCATCAGCTACCACAGGACAAGATCTAGCAGAAAAGGACTTCAAATCAAAAAAGGTAATCTTGATATCCAATTTGGTAGATGAATTATTATTGAATGTATCCTGTCTGTTTTTTCTGTTTTTTTAACTCACCTGAGTCATAGGACAGTGTGGGGGTATTGCTGAATGTTGTTCAACATCATTGTCAATTTTTTTCGGAAAATGTCTGAAAGTAATTTAAAAAGCACATGGTCATGAAGCATTTGTTTTAGAGACCCATTGAAGTTATATATGTTTATACAGTCACTAATTGTTTTTTTAAATAGAAATATCTTCTGTACTTCCACTAACATATGATTGCTTTACATTTAGCAATATTGATCCCCTTGAGCTCATTCAGGATATAAGAACTTTTTTTTTTGCTCTGCAATTTTGAAATTTGTTTCATGGTACTTCTGAAATTTGTATTCTTGTGAGGGTTCATTTTGAAATTCTTAACTTAGAACTATAACTAGAGGGAATACCACACTTACTACATCCACTAGAATCAAATCACCATAAGTGTAAATGACTCCAAAATCCACAGCATATGATAGAGCAACAGAACTTTGAAATTTAAAATTTTACTTCTTTTATAATGTAGAGATATTTATTGTGTTGATATAACATTCAGATATTGTTTATGTTGATGTTCATTGAATAGGAATTGCAGAAAACCTTGAACAAATTAAAGGGCAGTTTATCAGATATGCAAAGGCTAAATGAAGCTCTCTGCAGTGGTGCCAGTCGTGAGAGAAGAGGCCCTCTCAAAGGAGAGATGACTGACATGGATAAGCGACTTGAAAATGTTTCAGTCAGACTTAATGCCAAACTTAATGATCTAGAAGCCACCATTGCTAAATGGACAGAATATTACAAGCGGCTGAATCATTTCTGTGATTGGTTGAATGAAAAAGAGGCTAAATTGAATAATGTCTATGGAAACAAGTCCGATTCTCCAGAGCAACAGCTTGAAAAAGCAAAGGTATGCAAGGAGAAACTATTTTGTTGGCAATATCACTTTTCCAAAATAATACAACATCATTACATCATTGTAGATTTTTATTAGTATAATTCTGCTAAGGGCCAATTTTTTATTTTACTTAAAATAATTTTTTTAGAATTTGAATAAAGCTCATGATTATACAAATGAATATTGGCAACTTATGAATTTATTGCTGAAATCTTGGCTCCTTACAGGCCATAGCCGGAGAAGTTGCAGAGAATCATGTGACTCTTGAGACTCTAGAAAAAGATGCCAGGGGAATGTCTCAAAATTTCCGCTCAAGAGAAACTTCAGCACTAAAGACCAAGTTGTCTAGTGTCCGAAGACAATGGGAAAGCTTGTGTTCCCGTGCAAAAGATCACAGTTCTGCATTAACTGGAAGTGTAGCTCATTGGCAGATGTACCAGAATCTTAGCCAGCAGCTGATGCCATGGATTGAAAAAGCTGAAAAGTACTGTGCCACTGAACTTCCTAAGTGTTCCTCAGTTGAGGAAGCAAGAGACATACATGAACTACACCAGGTTAGCTCACATCTTTTTTGTCTCTTTGCTAGAATGAATTCTGTGTGGTATGATTGAGTCATTTCTTACATTCACGTCCAGTTCACATTACAAATTCAATATTGTCAAAATCGCAGTGTTGACAATGTTAAATCAACATCATCTTCATTGTTATCATTCCTGTATTGTAGACATCATGATGTCAACTATGTTGATTTGGCATTGTGTTTACATTGTTGTCATGCGTGATGTGGACAATGTAAACAGGATAGCCGATACGATCTTGACATAATGTCAATTTGATATTGTCCAGCATTGTGATGTCAACATTATGGATGATGTAAACAGGATAAATGTAAGATGTTGGTAGACTATAAAGGTGTTATATATACATTGATTTCAATGATATGAAAAAGACATCATGCACTGGACATAGATCATTTCATTCAATCCAATATTTTTCTCTATCTCAGATATCCAACTGTATATTTTGATTGTAGGCTTTCCTTCATGAATGTGAAGAACAATTTCCAGTGTTTGAAAAGCTGAACACAGAAGCGGGCTACTTGATGGAACAACCAAACATGCAGCGAGATATAGAATCCCTCCAGAAATGCTGGAATAAAATCATCAGCAGTTCAGAAGACAGAAGTCACAAAGCAGACAAAATGTATGGAGCTTGGTCTGCTTTTGATCAAGAAATCAACAATTTTGATGAAATTTTAGAGAAATTTCAGAACAAACTTTCTGAGGAACCAAATATTACATCAACAGATGTTCAAGTTCTAGAGCATGAGCTTGCACTCTGCAAGGTAATATCAGCTATAGTGTGTATCCTTGCTTGTTTCCAAATGATGCATACTGCAAAAGCTATTGTTTGATGTGAGGTCATAAGAAAAAACTTTAAATGATACAAGATATATTTAATTTGATACTAAATGTAAATCAGTGTTGGTACACATGAAAAGCTTGTGGTTATCCATAGATATTGTTACATAATATATGTCTTTTTCTATGATACCCCAGAATTGAATTCACTCCATCAATTCTATCGAATTTGAGATCAATATAAAAATAACAATGAATCAAAACTGCCCCCAGTATACTAAGACAAGTAACTTCTATACTCCCTTTTGGTGAAGCCATCAAGAGTCACTGATATATATTTTCTGATGGCAGGGGCTTGGATTTTCATCTGACCACTGTTATTGTCTTAAGTTTGTATGTCTTTATTAGCAAGATGAGTGGTGTTATTTCCAATTAATTTTGTCATTTGAATATGTTTTTATGCCCCCGGAATAAAAAATTTGGAAGCATAGTTTTTGGCCAGTGTGTCTGTCCGTGGCAAAAAGCTTTGGTCATATCTTTTACAACATATGAGGTAGACCTTTAATATTTGGTATTTGTATTCCTTGTGGCAAGACCTATCCGTTGACACCAAAATCTTTGACTTGGTGACTTTACATTGACCTTTGGCCTACTTTGAGAAAATTCTATCATAAGCCATATCTTTCAAATTGTAAGAGGAACTGTTTTCGTATTAAGCTTGTGTATTTCTTGTGAGAAGACCTCTTCCAACATTGCCAGATTTGTTGGCCTTGTGACCTTGATCTTGAAGATTTGCAAAAAAACTTTAAACTTGTTGTATCTATTACAACTTAAGAGGTAGAGCTTTAATATTTGATGTGTGTATTCCTTGTGGCAGGTGGTGGCCACAAGGAATACACATGCATTAGTACAAAAATCTTTGATCTGGTGACCTTTAAATTGTTCTACTTTTAGAAAATTCTAATGTAAGCCATATCTTTTAAACTGTAAGGTTTTAAAAAAAAAGGTGAACAAAATGAACATTGCTCACATTCTCAGTATTGCTACAAAGGTATCAACTACAATGTCTTACAGTTCCACATTGTTATAATCCAGGGGCATCAGTGTTTCACAAACACATCTTGTTGATATTGCAGAATTTGCAAGAGGAAATCAAAGGTCAGCAACCCCATTTAAATGCTCTTCAAAGACAATATGAACAAGTCGCACAGCATGCATCACCAGAAGGTGTCAAAACACTCCAGTCAAAGGTGGATGCTGTCAAAGCAGCATATGCTGATATAACAGAAAATGCTGCAGAGAGGCAAGCAGTGCTGACAAATGCTGTAAAACATCGTCAACAATTTTATGGTCAACTCCAGGACTTTGAAAAATGGCTGAAAAAATCACAACGCAAACTTGATACTGGCAATGAAATATATGCTGATGAGGTTCCTGACATGCAAACAAAGTTAAAGGTATAATCATTATTTATTATTATTTTTTAATTTTGTTTTTGTGTGTGTGTGAAGGGCAATGGATTACTTGCAAATGAATATACTGTTTTTTGGGAGAGGGGTTACATTGGCTTTGCCTATTGGCTGATCCTTTTGACTTTATCAATAAAATATGTTTAAATTTTTTAAATTTTAAAGTAGAGTAGATAAAAACAAAAACAAAAAATCCTTATACAACACTTAAATAGTTTTGCCCACTCTTAGTTTCTATTTGAAAGTCAGTTTATTATTGAGTTATGTCTTTTTTATGTATTTTTTTGTTCTTTGTTTTATTGTCTTACATGTTAAGTGATTTAGGGTAATTGTCTTAATTAGATAAAGTGCTATATAAATATAGAATACTAATAACAATAATAATAATAAATAGTTCATGTTTACAAAACTATCACCCCAATTTTGAATTGCAGGCTCTTAAAGAGGACAGTGAGGCACATGAGCCATTGTTCAGTCAGCTGACACAGGAATTTAAAGATTTGATTCAAAATTGTCCAGAAGAAGAAGCTGCTATTTTGAGAGATCGTTATGATCATGTGATGGCTAACTACAGCAGATTGGATGACTTGATGAAAAACAGAGAGGAGATCTGTGAAAATTGGTCTAAATATGCTGGTGATCACAAAGATACGCAGACTAAGTTAAAGATGTTGCAAGCCAAACTTGCTTCTCCTGATATTCAGCAGGAAGAAGTAGAGAAAATAAACAAAGAAGTTGCAGCTCTTCGAAAAGCCATGTTACCATGGAGCAAGCAGGCTAACAAGTTGGATGATCAGATGGGTGTTGCTCATATAGTCATTAAGGATAGAGCCACACTAAGAACTCTGCACTTCAATACTGAGCTACAAAGTCTGGAGGCCATGTGTGACAATGTATGTGCTAATGTGGCAACAAAGCAAGGTCATCTGTCAGAACTGTCTCAGTTGTGGGAGGAATTTGCCAACAGAAAAGATAATCTTCTTGCTGTGCTTCAGGAGCTTGCTGAGAGAACAAGTGGAGCAGCAGTGAAAACATCCAGTCTTCAAGGTTTAAAGGAACTTGTGAGAGAGGCTGAGGTAAGTGCATTTTGTGATTTGCAGAGATTTGTTCTATCTGCATGTAATTCTACAGTAATTATAAAACCATATTTCACTTGAGTTAATTTCTTCTTTCAATGGTTGTATAGATCAAGGTTCGCAGCCATTTTTAGATCAACTTAAGTAAAAGCCCAAATGAGTTTGTTTTTTTTTAATCAAACATTTACCTGTCATCATCCTGTTTCCTTGATCATTGTTCAACTAAACATGTCACAAGGCAACCTTGGTTAAAGGGTACACTTTCTTCCAAGGGCAGGTAGGAAATGATAATAGGATGGGGTTCTGTAACTGTTAGATGACTGCTTTAGAAATTATGAAACTTGCAGATGACATTTATGGAGTAAAATTGATGTCTTGATAGAGGTGTGAATTATTAGTTATTAGTTATGTAGGAAGTTGTCTTTGCAATAAACTGATAGTTTCTTATTCAAAAAGGACAACAAGGATGTTGGTTTTCAAGATGATATGCAAATATCCAAATGTAGTGCAGTTTATTATGGAGATAAATAAGAGAAAATCTACAATTTAATAATAATAATAATAATTTGTCAGTAATATAGATTTTATTCAAATTTGTTGAATCTTGCAGAAATTTGAATTGACATGGTTGTCCAGGCACAGGCTTTGGCCTGTATCATATTTGTTTCTAGAAAGCATAAAGGTAATCAGTTGAGCATTATGACTCATGTGCATTATGTTAAATTTATTAGGATGCTAGAGATGATCTGTACAGCCACAGTCAGGAATATGAACAACTTCGAGAACTTGGCCGTCAGATTATGCAGTCAGATGTCACCAAAGGATCCACTGTTCAAGGCCATTTGTCAGAAATCAACAAGGCGTGGGAGCGCCTGACCACTTTATTGGGAGAAAAACACCACCAGTACAGTAGCACTACCAGTCTCTGGCAGCAATATGTAGATGCCAAACAGAATGTGGAAAGAGTCCTTGAAGGTGTAGCTCCGTTAATCAAACAAGACATAGCCTGTAAATCTCAACCAGAGGTTAAGAAAGCCCTTGACCAACACAAGGCAAGTAACTATCATTGAACATATGCAAACTGATCGTGCATTGTTCCCAGTAATAGGAGTGGTATTGAATGAAGGTAGATATAATATTTATATATTTTCAAACAGAATGGTGAATTTGAATTACATGCCAACCAATCACAGCTGGATCAAATGAATACTCGAGGTCTACAGCTGTTGGAGGAATTAAAAAGTGTGCCAAATTTTGATGTCTCAGTATTAGAACAGGATCTGGATGCCATCAATCACCAATGGGAATCCTCTAGTGAGGTACATTTCTTACAATATGCCCATCCATTTGTTATTTCATTATATAGGATTTGTATGTCTGTCCTGTTGTCTTTTCATCTCTAATAGCTTTTTCATTTCTGGATCGTATTATTTACAATGTTAGAGCTAAGATAGCACAGCTTAGGAACAAGGTATGTCACAGCCCAAATAAGGTCATTGTGATTCCATTTTTCAGTAATATGATCTTTTTGGATTTTTGTAAAGCTTCTGTTGAATTCCATAGATTGTTTGAAAGTGTGTTTGTTAATATCTTTAGCTTGTTGAACAACACAAAGAGAACCTGGAGGCCCAATTAATTTGCTGGGATCAGATACAGTCTGGGAAAGAGGAGGTCGAATCATGGCTTAATACCATGGAAACTAGGCTTGATGACAGTCTCAACAACTTTGATGATGCTATAAGTGTAGAATCCTGTCTCATGAAATTCAAAGTATGTGTAAATTAAGTTTTTTTTTACAGAATTGGTGAACATTCCTAGTGAAACTTTTCCTTTTGTACAATGTATGTGTTTCAGGGATATAATTTTCATCTGTAAGTTACATCATAAGGATATACGACTTCTTATTTAGACAGGCCAGGAGTCTGGAAGGAGGAGAGACAAAATATATTGTCTGTTTAGTGTACATATGATGTATTTTAGGCACTGGATTAATTCAATTTCAATGATTCCATGAATATCATAATATTTTCAGTATACTCAACATTGAAAAAAATCATCCTTTTTACACATTACAATTTTGAAGTTCTTGATTGGTTTTAAGTAAGTTAGCTAGTTTACAAAATATTGTGATGCTCTCCAATGGTTTCCTTTTGAAGCGACATCTTTTTACATATCAGTATTTAAAAAAAGCAAATACAGAATTTTAAATTCAGTCAAATTAATTTTTCTTATGAAATAGCTGCATTTACTGTATTATATGAAGTTGGACTATCTTAATATTAAATTTTTTTTTTAGCACATCTGACCTTAAAGGTCAAAAGTGAGCTTTTCTGTTCACCCATCTTCTGTGTGTCTGTAACTTTCACATTTTTTTTAATTCTTCTCCAGAACCACTGGACCTATTTCAACCAAATTTGGTACAAATCTTTTGGTCAAGGGGATACAAGTTTGTTCAAATGATGGGCAACACCTTCTCCAAGGGGAGATAACAGTGAAAATACACTGAAAAATTTTAAAAATCTTCTCCAGAACCACTGTACCAATTTCAATCAAACTTGGTACAAATCATCCTTGGGTGAAGGGGATTCAAGTTTGTTCAAAGGAAAGACCATTTCCCTTTTAAAGGGAAGATAATCACAAAAATGCAAAAATATGGTGAGAGTCATTTAAAAATCTTCTCAAGAACCACTGGGCCGGAAAAGTTCAAATCTACATACAATCATCTTGAAATACTGCATATTCATAGTTGTTAAAGTCATGGCCCCTGTGGGTAGGATGGAGTCACAATAGGGAATCAAAGTTTTTCATGCAAATGTGTAGGGAAGAGCTTTAAATATGAGCCAAGGTTACTCAGGTGAGTGATGTGGACCATGGGCTCTTGTGTTTTGTAAGAAATACAATATCATTCTGATAAAAGTGACATGCTTCTTGTTGGTAATAATACTGTAGGCCTACTAGTATTATGGTTTTTTTGTTTTTTTTGGTGTTTTTTTTAATGTGTATTTTTTGTTTGTTTGTTTGTTTGTTTTGTTTTTGGTTTTTTTGGGGGGTTCTTTTTTTTGTTTAAATCAATAAATTGATAAATTGCTTTTTAATTTTTTTTTTAAGATATATTTTTAAGTCTAGCAAGTCTGACAATTGTTAAGGACTAAAAAAGTTGTTGACAATCCACAAATATGCAGGAATTTTCAATAACTTTAAAATGTTTCATTGTAGTTTAAAATCATCAAAATGTTCAAGTCCTGCATTATACAATGATTATCTTCAAAATATTCAAAAAAGTCCAGCATTTCATCATTTTCACCATTGAAAAATTCTAATTTGCCATCCTCAAAAGTTTTCAAGTCCCAATTTGCCATTATTTTTCATCACTCAAAAAGTTAAAGTCGATCTTTGCCATCAATTGCCTTCAATTTTCATCTTTTCCATGAAATATTTTAGCAGTTGCCATAAAAATGATGGCAAAAGCATGCCATTTCTTTTTTCATGGAAAGTTTTTGCCATGAATTTCCAGACTTTCCATTGGTTTTTATATTGTCTCTGTCCCTTTTCCATTGATTGCCATAGAAATTAAATGGAATTCATAGAATGACATAGAAATTCAAGGGATGAGTAACTACCATTCTAATTCTTTTCAAATTTGATATGAAGCATCTTTGAGATAAGGGTGACATAAATTGTGAATTTTGGGGCTTCTGCACCCCTGGGTTCTTAGGAGTGGTGTGAAAACTGTCATTCATTGACCAATATTAAAAAATCATTTTCTACATTTGCACATCTGTAAGAAAAACTAAATGCATAGAGATGTAAAACAGGAAGGCCTCTACCAAAATTGTAAATTTCATGATCCTTGGGGTAGAGGTTCTGACTCTAGGGCATGGCTAAACTTGATATATATAGTGTATAATTATGTGCAGAGCATGTTAATATCTTCTTTCATATCATTGATACTAAATTGCAAGTAAACAGATTTTGATGAATAAGAGTCCTGTAACAAATTTGTAAATTTCATGATGCCAGGGTTTTAGTTCCAGAGTAGGACCAAAATTATTATAGTGATTATTGTCTTTATCATTTGAAAGACTTTTTTAAGTTTGTAATTATTTAGATTTTAAGAACGCATCTTGTTTTATATTCCCGTGGGGATCCGGGATGTTAGAATAGATCCTCAGTACCCCTTGCTTGTCGTAAGAGGCAACTAAATGGGGCGGTCCTTCGGATGAGACCGTAAGAAACGAGGCCTCGTGTCACAGCAGGTGTGGCACATTAAAGATCCCTCCCTGCTCAAAGGCCATAAGTGCCGAGCATAGGCCTGAATTTTGCAGCCCTTCACCGGTAATGGTGACGTCTCCATATGAGTGAAAGATTCTCGAGTGGGACGTTAAACAATATACAATCAATCAATCAATCTTGTTTTATATATATATTTTGAATATTAGAAATTAGCTTACAGATGCAGAACAGAATTTTTTTTCTAGATTTCATACCCCTTGGGACTAGGGATACTGATAAGGCATGTGGGCCTCTTAATATTTGAACAAACGATATCTAGACCTCAACAGAAACAAGCTCAGGTTGTGAATGTTGAAGAGCTAAGTAGAAGCTGAAAGCCAATCTTATATACTTCATTATTCAGAATACTGGAGGTAAGGTTGTTTTAACACAGCCACAGAACTTGAGGTTGAGGATATGAATGAAGCATTGTTAAAGTAGTCCTATCATCATTCTATGTCCTAATCCAAATGAAATGTGGAATCACACTTCCATTTTCCAAAATGTGGTATTTTGATGACATTGGTTATTTTTGCATAGTGATATGAATATCCATAAACGATACAGCTGTGGCTAATTTCGTAAAAAGGGAAAGTTCAAAATAATTCAGGCTTAAGAAAAAAAATATGTAGGAAAACATGAGAGCATGCAAATTGCATTGTACTTGCCGTGAGGCATTTGATGTACATTGACTATTCATCATGTATGTAAAAGTAACAATGATTTGAGTTAATGCACATGTTCTCCAACATATGGAATTTTGGGTGCATTGGAAGGTTGGGAAGATGGATGGGAAGGGGAAAGGGAGGTGGGGGGAATAATTTGACCAATTCAGATTTCCATCAGCATCTACATCATATTATTTCTTTTTGTTGTTAACCAGATGGCACAGTAATACCAAATCATATTATACAAAAATAACTTGCATTCCCTAATTTGAATTTGACCAATCAGAGACTAGAATACAATAAGAATTAAATAATTTAAAGTGATACCAAAACCTGTAAACACTATTGTTTTCTTTCAAGGATGAGTCTCCATACTATGGGGATGTTTTGAATGAAGTTCAGCAGAAGATGCAAGATTTACAGGAGCTTAACAACAATAAAGCCATTCCCACACTGGTTGAATCACAAGAAATTTTACGTGAGCAGTTTGATCGAGCAGGAAGTATGGCCAGTCAGTTGGAAAGTGTTATTGCCAACTTTTCTGATGAGAGGGAAGGCCTTCTGAAAGTAATAGGCCAGGAGACTGAATGGCTGAACCAGATGAAAGACAAGCTGGGAAACTGTGATGATGTTTCTGGAACAGATGCAGATGTTGTCAAGAGACTTACTCATTGCAAAGTGAGTTCACTTAAACTTTAAAATCAGATGGAATGAAAAGTTGTGTTGGTAGGAAATAAAATAAGTAAATTAACATTCATTATTCTTATCATCATGCTTATCAGTTTTCCATCCTCAAATTTTTATATAAAGAGTGAATAAAATATTTTATGACATAGATAATACTTGTAAGTTCTAAGACTATGCACTTAAAACTAAACCATACATAGTCAACAAAATTGCTAATGTCTTTAAGTCATAATGTGTGAAATATCTTCAGGGTCAAATAAAAAATAAATCTAGGTCATACCTTGAGAACCTTTTTATATATGGACTTCAAACTTTGAACATGGAAAGATGAAATTAAGATTAAATGCACTGCATGAATTTTTTGTACCATGGTTCATTTCTTGGGTCAAGGTCAGATTATATAAAAAATGTCCAAACCATAACTTTGACTTTGTGACTTCAAACTTTGAACATTTAATAATGTGATTACTACAATCCTTCACAATTTGTAGTATTAATTTCATGTCACTTTCCCAAAACATTTGATCTTCCTTTAACTCTTGTAACAGTCAAATGATTTTTAAAAAAGTGTTTATTTCTCAATTAAATAACTTGTTAATCCTTAAACATCAAGACTTCATACTTTGGAGGACAATTAGTAGTA
This sequence comes from Ostrea denselamellosa, assembly GCA_024699665.1. Taxonomy (NCBI): domain Eukaryota; kingdom Metazoa; phylum Mollusca; class Bivalvia; order Ostreida; family Ostreidae; genus Ostrea; species Ostrea denselamellosa. Next base: position 1,875,839 of record JAMZEH010000021.1, read on the forward strand.
CAATATTGATGTAAGATGGATTACATTGATAAAACATTAACTCTGGCCTTTGATATTATCTGCATCATGCTCTTGCACTCATTATTGTTGCCCCATCATAAGAAAACCAGATTTTGAAGAAGCAACATCTGGTTTTTGTTTTTTATTTGTTTAAAAAAAATACCTACTAGTTTATAATGCATACGTTGTTGTATCTTGCCATTATTGACACATCAACCATGTTAATTTGGAAACAAGCAAAAACTAATTATTAGTACATATGTACTATTAATGTGTGAATAGTTTAATGATAAATATTCTGAGAACATGTAATTATTCTGGATATCATAATGAAAAGCCTCATACGATACTTATATCAGGAAATACAGAAAGAACTGGTGGCCAGAGATAAAAATTTCAAAGCTCTGATAGACAAAACAAAAGCATTGCAAGAGAAATACCCATCTGCTGAAACACAAAGTCTGGCAAAGGATGCTGTGGTTTTAATGAAGAAATATGAAGCTGTGCAAAATCGAGGAGACAAGATTGCTGATCTTCTTGAAGCTTCATTGGAGCAACACTGCCAGGATTCACAGCTCCAGGAGCAGCGTTGGATCAGTGCTGCAAAAGAAAAGGTTGCTTGGTGTGGAGATATTGCAGGTGATAGATACAGTATGGAAGCCAAGCTAGCCACAATTAAAGTAAGTCTAATTAAGTGAAGTCAAAGACTCACACACATTGAAATGCCTTCCAAGAAATTCATTGATAGGCATGAATAAAAATGAATAAAAACAGTTACATAACTGTATGATATTTATCGCACTACATTTTTTCTGGCATAGGAACACAACCAAGCACGACTGCCGCTAATGATGCATTAGGAACGGTTTAAATCAGCTGTTTTGTTATATTGGGGAACATCTTAAAACTAAAGTGATAGAAAGAGCAAATGAAATAAATAGATCATCTATAATTGCATGATTTGATATTAGCTCTATCCAACTCGTGGAAATGGTGATTTATTCGCTTGGCAAGCCTCTCGAATAAATACACCATACATCATTTCAACTCGTTGGATAGAGCAAATATCAAATCACACAATATAGATATCCTATATACGTGTGTGTGTGTGTATTAAACCCAGATATAAGGATAGAAGAGTGTGTGTGTGATTGAATCCAGGATTTCAGTGGGTGGCAGTCAAACACTTTTTAAAGAGTGTTTTTAATTAGTAGCTAACCTATAATACTCCATGCCGATAATAAAAAGTACAAAACACAACAACTTAATCCTCTGGTTTCCCCCTCCCCCTTGAAAATTTTCTAGATCAGCACCTGAATACTATATAGTAAACATTTCCCCATGAGTGTTGATCAACATTATTCATGCTATTTATATACATGCACTCCATAAAAATTGTTAATTAAATTGTATTCTGATAAGGGACACATAATGTCATTAAACTTTGAAAATTAAAGGGGGCATTTTGGATTTAGGAATTTGTGTAGCAAATAGTTATAGCACTTCACCTGTGAATTAGAACATTTTGTCAGATACAGTATTGTATTAAATGGCAAACACATTTGAATGACACATATGAACAATTTGAATAAAGAGTTTCCATTGGCCAGTTCCAGCCACTTTCTCGCTTCTTACTTTTGAGACAGATAAGAAACATCAGAATATTTGGGAGAGTTTGTCAAATTTAGCCGTAAAGAATAACACGATGTTCAAATATTTAATTCTGTATGCTGTTGATAGCTGAGGATACTTCCCGAGGTGCACTCGGGCTGTTCGTGAAAAACGTGAATATGAGCAATTTGTTTGCGTAAAAAAAAAAAATTGAAAATGCTGTGTATGATGTTGTTTCTTCGTTGTTGGCAATGTTAAAATAAAAAATGAACTGTTTTCAGTCAGCTACTGCTACTCAAAGATTCACTGACACTGCATAATGGCTAGGTTACATTGTAGCAGCATTGGAGACATGAGTGAAAAAAAAAGTACAAGTTTTATAATGCTTGTGTCATCAATGACTGTCAATGCGGACTGGTTTGGGGGTGGGTGGGTTGTTTTTGTTTTTTTTAATGGTATGAATTTGGTGCATTATAAGTATGTCTGGACACCTGTCTTATTTACAGATTCCATAGGAAAATGTTTAATCATCCCTTGTACAAAAATATCTCTGCATGCTATATTATTAATGCATAATAGGTCAATTCATACTGCATTTACTATACAAAACGATGGCAGATGTCTGATATTTGGCTGAGGTTCTTGGTGAAGGGTATAGATTACTTTCTAGCACATTTCATTGGTCAAAATACAGGGTCATGAACTTTTGTGGATCAGTGTATTGCATTTATCAAATACTCAACTACTGCCGTAAAAGGGAATTTGGACCAATAGGAGTTTTTGTTGCATTTCACAATTTTATTGCAAAGAGACTAAATTGTGTTGTCACAGGTGAATTATGGTAATAGAACAAATAATGGATTTATCATTTGCATTGCAAGGTTTACATTTATACTTATTAAAGAACACATTACAAACTGACAACTTAAAAGTTTTAAATACACCTTCAACTGATTATGTTTTGCATAACATTTACACTCTCATTCTAACTTACTAGATTAACAATGCACTAATAAGTACTATAGTTGACAATTCTACATTTGCCTTTGATATTTCTACATTTACAATGAATGAATTGAGTAGTTATAAATACACAGTTACAAGGGGGAGAATTTTGACCCCATGATGTTCCACACGCGAAAGCTCTTGGCAACAGATTTTTTCTTGGATCTTGCTAAAATTCTTTTTGCTAAATACTCTATCATTTCTGTTTTGTTTTTTGTTTTTTTAAAGATAAGGGCAGGAGGTAAATTTGCTGTACAGTGCAACTTCTCCAAACTGGCCCCTCAGAAAACTGATCTTCCTGAAATATGGGCTTATTTTTAAAGTTCTGGCAAGAATCTTAATATTTCCTTACAAATAAATAAATTCTCACAGAACCTTGCAACCAGCCCTGAAAACTGGACACTGGCCACTTTCTCTAAATAAAAGTAACAGGTAACAAACATGTAATTTCCCCTCATATCTTGTGTGAAAATGACCAACTGGAGGTATGAAAAATGCAAGTGGCCACAATGATTTCTATTCTAAATTCTGAACAAAATTTATTAAACAGATATTGGATATTATGAATTAAACACTATGTTTTTGCACTATGCTTTTTATAGAAATAAATAGTGAACCAAGTGTTAAAAATATATCAATTTTCCTCATCTCCATTGATTGAACATTCCTAAGAAAAACAAATTTGTTAATCATATATGCAACAGATAATAAACAAAGTATAGGTCAGAGGAATGTCAGTAGGAAAACCTCTTTTCTGTAATTATGTTTTCTGTCATCTTTTAATTTAAGTATTGATATTTTAACAAATTATGGGATGTATTAAGACCACCTTCATAACTGTGGTATTAATTAGATCTATTATGTCCTCTGATAATTGTTCATGATTTTTAGATCACTGGGATCATAGTAAACAGACTTACCTTTTGCATTCTATCTACTTGAACAACTTGGCGATAATTACAGCAGTGGTACAAATTGTATTTATATCCAAAATCAAATCATTATCAGAAATATTTATTTCAAGATTGATTTTATAGAATATAAATGTTTGCTATCTTTATCGAAACATGGTATGAAGAAGAATGATAAATGAGGTAAACCATCACTAAATGCTAAGTTTTTGGTAAACCAGCAACCCCTCTGGCTGTTTCATTCAATCCAGCTGCTGGCCAGTTTAGAGAAATTTCACTGTAGTTTGAATAGTCAAAGTAAGGAATGGAAATTTACAATTACTTTGAAATTTTCAATCAAAATTTTCAGTTCGAATTAGCTTGTGGTATATTCATAGTGAGTTGTTTTTTTTGTCTGCTACTCCTTATAAGATTAATCATCTGGTTCTCAGGCCCACTCACATTTATTCAAATGGTGCTGCATACCATTTTATTGCTGTTTTCAAAAAAAAAAAAAATCCAATGTGGCATATTATTTCGAAGAAATTTCATTTTGGAATCTAATTTTAAAATGTTTAATACTTAGTCTCAGGAATGTTTGAAAGGAAAAACCAGTAAATGCTAAGCATTTGTGGTACATAGGTTGTCAAGCAGGCAATAAATGTTTCTCAGGTGTCTGTTCAAATATTTCCATGGCCTGGTTCTACAACTGTACTTTCATTGAACATTGTTGTCAGGTTTTTGTATGCATGTAGAATATCAAAATTATATTCAGCAATAACAAAGCATATCTGTTGAATCTCTATCAATGGTATTGTGGACTCGAGCCAGATGACATCATTGGAGTGCGGAGGATATTGTCTTTATTGGATAAGGTTTTTTGTGGTGAAATTTGACTTGCAAGTCTAGCATTGAAGTGGTGTAATTAGTTTTGGATGTTTTTCCACAGATCTGTTTCTTGTGTTTCTAACTTGTTTAGTACAAAAAGTCCAGAGTCTGTAAAACCTTTACCAGTAAAGAAAACACTATGTAGCTACCAATAAAGCAGCTAAGAAATGAGTGACAGATCTACAGTGAGCTATTATTTCATGTACACAAGTTATGGAATATGTTTGTCATCATGTAAAAATAAAAGAGCCTCCTGCATCAGTCTTATTAAAAAAGAAAAAAAGTCTCCCTTCTGCATCAAATATTGTAAAAACTGGCTTGAGAACCAGGTAATTAATTTTTTAAGGACATAGTTGATTTTTTTTTCAATAATGATTGCTAATGTAGCTTCCTGCTCATCTTTTGTAGGATTTAATGCAAAGTGTTAATGAGGGAAAAAAGAAGAAAGATTTGGCAGCAGCTAAAGTAAATTTAGCTAGACCAGTTCTTCCACATGACAAGCAAACAGAACTAGAGAAGCAACAGAAGGCTGCAGAAAGAGACTGGAAAGACCTGATGGATCTGATAGAGAAGACACAGTATGTAATTCATGTTGTATTCATCTGTGGTGTGTTCAACAACATCCGGATATTAGAATAATATCTTTCAAAAATGTTTTGTTAAATAAGATTTACAAAGTGTTTTGTTAATACCTGATTATAGATGGGAACTCTGCTGATATGAAGTGATTCAGCATAGAATTTCAGAAAGTTCAAGCTTTAACATTTCTGATGTCTTTGTTCATGAAGTCACATGTAATGCACACTTTTTTTTTTAAAATCACATGAGTCACTTGGATGACATGTGTCCTTTGTTCATCATGCATGAACAATGGAATACTTTTAAATTACTCTTTATAACTACTATTCCAGTTCTTTTCAAATTTGGTATCAAACATCTTTAAAACAAGGGGGACATAAATTGTAAATTTCAGGATTCCTGGGGGCCTAGGAGTGGGGCAAAATTGATCAATTTTTAAAAAATCTTCTTTAGAACAGCACATCTGTAAGGAAAACTAAATGTGTAGTCATGTAGAGTAGGAAGCCTACTACGAAAAGTGAATTTCATGATCCCTGGGTTAGAGGTCCTGACTCCAGGGTGGGGCCAAAATTGGCATGTAGTGTTTATGTGTTAAACATTTAAATTGCTTTAGATACAAAATTGAATGTAAATGTTATTTAGAAGGAACATGTTGATAAGGCTTATTTACCTCTTGTTTGTAAAAAAAAAAATGGGGGAGGGGAATACACTATCAGTAGAACTGAAAGATAACCCCTTTTTAGTTCAAAGTTCAGATCACTAATATAACCACAACTGTTTTTGCTGTTAAGCTTGCACAATACTTAATATTGTCAGAGGTACAATCATGTTCAGCAGTAAATAACATTTAGAAGACTTTGAGGACAGACAGCAAAGAACAATAACCAAGAAATAAATTCATTTTGTCATTGTTATTTTTTACTTACTGACATTTCCATTAGCTACACTGCCAGTGTCTAATTTCTAATAAAACCAAAAAGAGGTATCAGTAAGTACAGTCGGCAGAAAATCAGCGGTACACTACATGCCTACAATTTTACTGAGCAGACAAATAATAGTGACTCTTGTAAACTCGAAGTTCAAGGGACCTTGATAAAACTTAAGAGATTGAGAGTGAGAGATCAGAGGTTGACTCAAAGCTGGAAATTAAAGGTCTGACCATTATGATTAAGATTTTATAGCAACTAGAGTGCATATTTACAAATCCTAGCTTTGTTTTAACATGTTGTCCTTCATATTTTTAGGTAATTGACTTGATGGCAACAAAACATAACTTTAAGTTAACTTGCTTAGATAAAAAGATTTTTTAAAACTTTATGTATTTTTCTTTTCTCATATTAAGATGGAAGTACATGTACATTTACTAGACAAATTTCATGTCCATAACGAAGTTATGCAGTCACAAACTACACAGAGCACAATTGTCACAATTTTTAGTCACTTTACAAAAAGCCACATTCTAATAGATAATGTTGATTCCTTGGTATGTCTCTAACTTATGTTCTGAAAATTACTGTCTCATTGTCAAGTTCAAGCAGGTCAAAAATTTGACTATAATCAAATTATATAGCTTAAACAAAGTGCAGGTGATGGAGGGTTAAATTGACCAATTAACTATCCACCCCCCAAGGAGCACAGTGGACATGTACCCTATATTTAAAATATTTAATTAATAGCCAAGCTAACCCTTGGCATTATCCAGGTAAGGTCCAAGCTGATATTACTCTACCATCACTTCAAATAATAATAACAATACCATATTTATATAGCACCCTTTTCAAACATTTGTATGCTCAAAGGTGCTTTACAGTACATAAAACAATTAAATAAAACATTGAAATAAAATGATATAAACATAAGATACAATACATATGAAACATAAGATACAATACATATGTATAAAACATCAGTTTCAGGGCATATTAAAGTAAAGATGATGAGATAATGTTGATGAGATTTTTTTTTTATGGATGAATTAAAACTATATATAAAAAAAACCCATCTCAACTTGATGGAGGCTAGTTACTGAAAACCTGATGGAAAAAAAAATGTGTTTTCAATGACTTCAAGAGATCAAGACTGCAAAAACAATGAAATATGTTTTGCAAGACCCAAATTTCACTTTGACATATTGAAAACTTGGAGAGATCGAACGTTCAAGAGTAAAGCTGTTAGAGATCGAAGTTTGAACCTTCGAGAGATTGAAAGTTCAAGCCATCGGGAGTCATGTGTGTGTGTGTGTGTGTATACATACACACACACACACACACACACACATATATATACATATAATACAAGAAACATATTAATGCAGCATTCTTAATGTAGCATTCTTCTTTATTGCCATTGATATGGAATTTCATGTACAAAAAATCAAGGCAATCTAGACAATTTAGCTGGAAACCAAAGCATCCAGATAAATGAGGGTTCACTGTATAACATAGTTGGTTTAAAGCTCTTGTTGTGTTCTGAGGTACCTTTAATGCCTATGAGACATGATTCATGAATGATAATGTAATAATTCCTTTGTAGAGTGAAATTGGAGGGTTCAGTTGATCAGCTGTCAGCATATGATAGCAAGTATGAGAAACTCACCAAATGGCTGAAAGACACTGAGACTAAGGTCAGGAATGAGGCAACACTTAAACCAGATCTGACAAGTAAAGTGGATCAGTCAGAGCTCTTCACAGTGAGTGGAAAAGGTTTCTTGGAAGAAGTGGGCATTTTAATTTCTTTTTAAGAAGGAAGGAAGTAATTAAATTTTTGAAACAAAGGTTCAGTTTTATTAGATCCCCATAGTTAGTGTTTGCAATGGCAAATGTACAGTTTTATTAGAGATATTTCGTTTGGGAGATTGTTGATAATGTATAAATGCACAAAATAATCTAAGTTTAATAATTTTACAGGAAATACTAGTGGATGTAGAAAATCAAAAACCAGAATTTGACCAGTTAAGAGAAGAGGCCCAGAGCATTTCAAAAACAAGTGGTGATGGTAGAGCAGCAACATATGCTACACAGCTCTGCAATCGCTACCAAACCCTAGCAAGCACTGTAAAGGTATATTTACACATGTTACATAGCTGTGTAATCACTACTAAATCCTAGCAAGCACTGTAAAGGTATATTTACACATGTTACATAGCTGTGTAATCACTACCAAACCCTAGCAAGCACTGTAAAGGTATATTTACACATGTTACATAGCTGTGTAATCACTACCAAACCCTAGCAAGCACTGTAAAGGTATATTTACACATGTTACATAGCTGTGTAATCACTACTAAATCCTAGCAAGCACTGTAAAGGTATATTTACACATGTTACATAGCTGTGTAATCACTACTAAATCCTAGCAAGCACTGTAAAGGTATATTTACACATGTTACATAGCTGTGTAATCACTACTAAATCCTAGCAAGCACTGTAAAGGTATATTTACACATGTTACATAGCTGTGTAATCACTACCAAACCCTAGCAAGCACTGAAAAGGTATATTTACACATGTTACATAGCTGTGTAATCACTACCAAACCCTAGCAAGCACTGAAAAGGTATATTTACACATGTTACATAGCTGTGTAATCACTACTAAATCCTAGCAAGCACTGTAAAGGTATATTTACACATGTTCCATAGCTGTGCAATCACTACTAAACCCTAGCAAGTCTGTGAAGTATATTTATGTTTCCAAGACAAAGTTTGGGAACATGTTGTTTTTTCTGTGTTTCTTTTTGTTTTTCTCTGGTACTATTTGTATGGGAGTGTTCTCAGAAACTACACAAGAGATCAATATGAAACATTTATAGGATGATAGTATATCATTTGTAGATGTGCCAAATGATAGTCATTTTGTCTGAACAAGCAAGCATGCACATGCATGTGTATTGGATCTTCAGAATCAGTTTTTATTGTTCATTGGAATCATTTGATAGTTATATCTTAGGTAGATATTGAGACCCCTGACTAATCTGCATGGTCAAAATTACCAATCTGCATATGAATGCGTGTGTACATCATTGTGATTGGATATTGCAAAAACATCTGAAACTTTCTTATAAATGAAGTGAATGAGTTGATGTTCACAGCATAGGTACATGTAGATGATATATCTATCTAAAGATTGGTATAATAAAAATGCCAAAATTTGTATATGCATGCATGTGCATCATCCTTTGAATGTTAAATTTGTGAAGGACGTTTTTGTTTTTCGTCAAGTTGTTCAGAAGTGTAGGTTTTGGGTGTGTCTTGATAATTCTTACAAATTGTTATAGTTTCAATTTTTGGCCAGCACATGCATGCACATGTGCTGAATTATGATTGGATGATTTTAAAATCACCATAACTTTCTTATATATGATGCAAACAATGTGATACTGATACTGTAAGTATATGATAGAAATGCCCGTTGAATGACATCAACAAAAGTTCAGGTGCATTGCTTTCTTCAATTTTTTTTTGAGCTGAAATGGTCATAACTTTTTAATTAAAGGCTGAAATAAAATGAATGTTGCTGTAGGTTTACACAATATGAATGCCTCATAAATCAATTGGCATGCGTGAGAATGCACGTGTAACTTCTTTCATCAGGTATTGATCTATCGTATTTTGCTATTATTTAGATAACCGTTAATTTCTTATGAATGAGAAAACTGGACTGATATTGACATCATAGGTACATACTACAAAAACTTAGAATGTAAGATGTTGTGCAGAGAAACAATGACACTACCTTTTCATTTGGGGGAACATCTGTAATGATCCCTGTTATAAATAGAACTAGTAATATATGTTACACAGCTATGCAATCACTACCAAACTCTAGCAGGTGCTGTAAATGTACTTTTTTCCATGGGGTCATAATTACACAAAATAACAATCCATAGGTAGAAAATGATAAAGATATCTTGGATTGCTGTTGTGTGTCTTAAATGTGCATTAAGTACTCTGGAACAAATTTCCACACAAAATTTATAACTGCGTACATGGCGTAAATTAATTCCTCATGGAAAAAGTATGTCTATAGTGTATTTACATGTATTGCACAACTGTGCAATTGGTATCAAACCCTAGCAGGCTCTGTAAAAGTAAGGAAATAAATTTTGGTGCTAATAAAGTAAATGTGATGTTATTTCCACTATAATGACAGGAGCAAATGGAGCGTTGTGATCAGAATGTGGATGATCATGAGGATTATCAGCACAAGACAAGGGCATGTGAGGAGTGGCTTAAATCTGCTCACCAACAGCTGGAGGAATCTAAAGACCGACCAGCTGACCAGGAGACTCTGCAGTTCAAGTTGCAAGCTGTGGAGGTAAGACAGCAACTTTACAAAACTACTATGTAAACACCATATATAGGACAGAAAACAGTATTGACAACATTTTTTGTGAAATTATTACTTTTATACAAAGTTTCAAGATATTTTTATATGAAAGGACTTAATGGAGAGGAAAGAGGAAGGACTTGGAATTTTCAATGCTGCTCTTGAGTCAGGAGAGAAACTTTTCCCTAATACATCAAACGATGGTCGAGAAACAATACGTCGTGAACTTCGATCTCTGAGGGAAAATTGGGAGTTGTTTACTGACAGTCTTAATGACACACAGAGAAGTCTTGAGAGCAGTCGAATGCAGTGGTCTACATTTGATGAAAACTATGATCAGCTACTAAAATGGGTCACTGATATGGGTTGTCAGATAGAGCATGATAGTGAACTACGCAATACACTTCAGGAAAAGAAAGCTATGCTGCAGCATTACAGGGTATTTTGAAGTGATATTAAAGATTTTCTAACACATGTGCAAATTTGCTTGATAGGCCTCACTTACATTAAATGATATATCAGTTTAATGGTGGTTGAAATTTTGATATTTCTGATGGTGAAGTTTTAATACTTATGGTGGTGAAATTTTAATACATATGGTGGAAGCAGTTGCTTTTAAGCTCACCTGAACCGAAGCCTCAAGTGAGCTTTACTGGTAAAATTTGTATGTCATCTGTTGTTGTGAATGGCATTAACTTTTCACATTTTCATCTGTCAGTCAAACTTGGCATAAATTATTCTTCTATGAAGGAGAGTCAATTTATCATGCCCTCTTCAAAGGTGAGATAATCAAAAAATATTGTGGGGTCATTTAAAATCTCATGAACGACTGGGTCAGAAAACTTACAATCAGCATGAAAACTTTCAGAAATTCTGTAGATTCAAATTTCTTCAAATCATGTCCCTGGGAGTAGAGTGGGACCATGATAGGGGGTCAAAGTTGTACTTGCAAATTTATAGGAAAAATCTTTAAAAATCTTTTCAAGAACTACTGGACCAGATAAGTTGATATTTACATGAAAGCTTCCAGACATAGAATAGATTCAAGTTTGTTCAAATCATGGTCTCTTAGGCCAGAGCCACAATAGGGGATCACAATTTTACTTGCTAATATATAGAAGATATCTTTAAAAATCTTATAAACTACTGGGCCAGCAAAATTGAAATTTACTTGAAAGCTTCCTGACATATATTAGATTCAAGTTTTTTTCCTTTAAATTATGGCCTCCAGGTGTAGAATGGGGCCACAATAGTGAATCAAAGTTTTAGATAGGAATATGCAGGCAATTAACTAAAACAAATTCTTTTCAAACATAGCATGGCCACACTAAATCAAATCCAAATGCAAAATGTTCCCAAGTTGCTTGGATTTAAGGTTTTTTTTTATACCCCTAAGACAATAGAGGTAAATCATGTTGTCCTTGCCAGTCTGTCTGAAACCTTAACTTTTGAGTGGTAAATGAAAGGGATTTCATTTGGACATTCCTCATGACATGACCTTTTCTTTGGTACCAAAGTTGTAACCTTGTAACCTTGATCTTGGAATTTGACCTACTTTAAAGAAAACTTAACCCATTCAATATCTCCTGAATTATTTAAGGTAGGGCTTTCATAATTTGCATAAAGATTCCTTTTGGTAAAACCTTACATTTCGTTACACAGATCTATCTGATAAGATTTACCAACATCAGTGTCCAAAAAGATCATTTGTAAAGCCATCACATTAGTTGGTGGGTAAAAATTATGCATAAAGAATTGAAACATGACAGATTCATTATTTCCTGATATACTGAAAATTTACAGCTTTGCTGCTTTTATATTATTAAGTTGATGTTCACCCAGAGTATTTGAATTATTGTTCAATAAAGGTTTTATGAAGAAAAGATTGCATTGAAAAGATCTACAGACATGCTAATGTGTTATGGAAATCAATATTACTGTATCATGTAATGCTGTCATGCTTTACCAATAGTCCTGGTAAAATAGAAAATCCATGCTGTCTGGCATGGTTATACAATTTTTCAATTTGATTTTATCATGACTATTTGCTTAACACTTTATCTAAGAGAACTATGATTTATCAGTGGGTTAGAAAAAGAGTTTTAATCTCTCAAAATAATGTCATTAAATTCCTTGTTCTGTCAGATAAAATAAGTTTTCTCATTTGATCTGAAGATGGTTTTTTTTTTAACAGACAAGATGTCAGGACATTATGTCCCACCAAACAATGATCGACAGTGTTAGTGACAAAGGAACTGCTTTATCTTCTGCTCAAGTCAAGGGTAAACTGAAGGAATTATCCAACAGCTACCGATCACTGTGTCAGGCTGCCCAGACTCAGGTCAAAACTGCTGAGCAGCAAGTACATCAGCATCAGAGCTATTCCGACAACTATCAGCAGTGTAGAGACTGGATAGCTAATGCAAAGGACAGACTTGCTGTCTGTAATGAAGTCAGTGGAGACAAGCAAGCACTGCAAAACAGATTGGATCGAGTGCAGGTAGGCATGTAAACAAAGAGTAATAAACTTGGCATTTGCATTAAATTAGATGTGGCCAAGTTTTGCTAGAAACCGTCCATGATGAAAGGTACCTTTTTTTCCTTTTTGACTCGGGTGACCTATTGCAGTTGGTTGCCATCATCATCTGTCATCTGTTAACAATTTTACCTTTTTAACTTCTTGAAAACTACAAGGCCAATTGTTACCAATTTTTATGTGACGTATCTCTAGGATAAGAGGAATATAAATTGTGATATTTATTAACTTACCATCCCTGGGGCCTCGGGGCAGTGCCATATATGCTTAAAAAGGCTATATTTTCAAAAATCATCGCTACTCCCACACATGTGGGAGAAACACTAGATGCAAGGTTATGACGTCCATGAAGTCCTCTATCAAAATTGTGAAATTCATGTCCCCTGGGTCAGGGGTTCAGGGCCAAGGATGGGGCCAATATGGCCATATAGTGAAAATGTATTAAATCTTAGAAAAATTCTCTCTCTCTCTCTCTCTCTCTCTCTCTCTCTCTCTCTCTCCCCCCCCCCCCCCCCCCCCCCCATTGATTTTAACACTTTTTTAAGATTTTAGTTTACTTATTTTCTATGAAATAGAAAATAAAAAAAACAACTTAAGATTGAAATTGTTTTTATAAAACACTAAGATCACACTCACGTTGAAATATGCCTTAGAAGTTTAACGATACATGTACATGTATATTATTGAAACCCTACTGTTGATTACGTGTATTTATAATTTATTTCTGTGGTAAAAAAATCTTTTCAGGGGACAGGTGGGGGCTGCAACAATTACATCATTTCATTACTATGTTAATTCTTATAAGTGTATTCAGAATACATACAAATACAATCAAACAGAAATTGGCGACAATGTAGCAATGTATTGAATTTACTTTTAAAAGAAATGTTTTTCAATCGTTGTTTGTTTTTGTTTTTTCTGGAGTTCAAGTTCAATACCACTGAGTTGTGAGAATAGAGATTCTTTGGTATTTTGACAAATTTCCAGTGCGCAGCGAAGAATGTCAATTGCCCCGTAATCTCACGAGCTGTTAGTGGACTTTCATCCAAATCGGAGTCAGAGTCAGAGCCGGTCACATTTTGATTATTCTCTAGCAGCTCCGACACAATGTCATCATCCATCAATTGTTCTGTCACAATAAGGTCTGAGTCCGCTGTTACAAAGTTCACAAATGTTATTCCAGCAGGCATCAGTCTGTTCACAAGCTCTGCAAGAGGTATGTTATCATCAGATTCATAAGTTGATGATGAAGTTAGAAGGCATGAAAGCCATCATCAGAATTCAAAGACATTGAAAATCCAGCTTTACTAAAACAGTTAGAAATGCAAGTGCTTCCAACCTTGTTCCAAGCGCAGCGACCGTGCATTCACCTGGGGCTCAACATTGCTGTCATCACACTGAAATATAACGGGGCTTCTATTAATAAATTTCACACCAAAGTTTTTGTAGCGGAGTGTAATTAATACCTGTAGGCTATCTCTGTACAGTTGAGAGCTCTAATTATCATAGTTACTTGATAAAGGAAACATGCAGGAGTAAATAATAGCAAATATATATATATACATATATATATAGATGATTTTGAACTACCTTTAGTATGTATTTTATGAGTCTCTGCCTGTACTTTGTCTTCAGATTGTTTATAATTCCCTGATCAATTGGCAGAAGCACACTAGTCGGTGGAAAGAAATGCAGTGTAATTAATTCAAATTTTCCAGTTTAGGGTGTGCTGAGCAATTATCAACAAACATTACGATTTGATACTTTTGGGCATGGAATCTTTTATCGAGGGTTCTAATCCATTCAATGAATAAGCTGCCCGTCATGCAAGACTTTTTGTGCATTATGTGACCAGAAGGGAATGTACATTCTTAAAACAACAGGGTTTGTTGAATTTCCCAATGACTAGAAGTTTTAACTTTTCTGAGCCATCCATATTTGAAGCAATTAATAGAGTCAATCTGTCTTTTGACCTTTTGCCCCCTGAACAATTTTCACCTTTTAGTTGTAGAGTTCTTTCGGACATTAGTTTATAAAACTGACCTGTTTCATCTGCATTAATTAATTATCACAGGGTTTATAACCCTTGATTAATTTGGGGAATTTATTGTTTTTCCAATCATTTTCTGTGCCAGCATCGATTGCGCCACTTTCACTACAAAGTGATCAACAGACAATCTCATGTCTTGATTTGAAGTCAAGCCAGCCAGTGTTGGACTTGAACTCAGAATCTCCGAGTTGGAGGCAAAGTCTTTCGGTTTTTATAAAAGAATTGGGCCACTAATTAGAATATTTTGTGCACACTTTCTTTAAACCATTTATAAAATGCATTGTCTACACAAGTAGTAGTATAATAAAAATATCACAAAGCAGATTGAGTATATACTCGACTAGTTTCTTGCTGATATATGTGAGAAAGTTTGCCAGTTTACTTTCGGAAGGTCGTTAGTCTCTTTCCAGGTACTTTGTATCTGACTTGTATGAGTCATTTTAATTCTTTTTAAAAAATTTATAACCTTTGCTATCCCTTTCAAAAAGCATTAAATCTCAATCACCATCTTGCAAAATATACATGGGGGGAAAAAATTGTGCAAATGGAAAACAAAACAACACACCAGTATATCATTCATAACTTCTAAAAGACTTCTGAATCTTTTTCATGATACTACTTAATTTCAACTGTTCTAAGGCCGATTTCAAATGATTTCAATGCGGTAAATTGAATACTGCCTTCTGATCAGGCTTTGCTCATTAACTACAGAAAAAACACTTGCATGATTAACAGATTTGATATATATTTTCATTGATATGGTTGGTCATTTTGTAATTAATGAGCTTGAAATGTAAATTAATGAAGTGATTATTTACACAATCAGTGACCAAGTTTTGTTGACTTCCACTATTCAAATGTCCTACATTTACAGCCTTTCTATGATATCATTCCTCTTAAATATTAAAATGTAACTGTCTATCAAACGTTACAAAATTTGAACTTGATCTGTAGTTTGCCACTCTGAAACTACATTGTAAGTTTCGAATGAGTCCTTGCAAGCATAATGGAAAACAATCTGGAAAACCAACATGACAGTCTGACTGTCAGACAGAGAAGAAACATTTAGTTTCATTTGGTTTTACAAACTGATAGGGGACTAATAATCCTGTGTTTGGAATGATCTGATTGTTTTTTCCATTTTTTTTTTCACAAAATTTTTAAAACTTAAGATTGTTATGACACAACCAGTCAAGTGTCACTTTTGGCCATTTAAAGTGAAATGCAAAAATTAATAATTTTTGTAGGACTTGACTTCATCATTAAAGGAGGGTGAAAAGAAAGTGCAAGTTACTTTCAGCCAAGCAGAAAAAACTATGCAAGAGACTGCAACAATTGGTCAGGACCAAATAAGATTGGATTTGGAAAGTCTTACCCAGGACTTTGAGGGCCTTGTTTCAAAGCTAGGGGATTCTCAGACATCTTTGACACATGCAATAGAAGCATTACAAGCATATGATAAATCTTGTGATGGGCTCAGCAAATGGTTGAGAAATGTAGAAATTCAGATCAAAGAACAAGAGCTGAAGTCCACATGCCAAGAAAAGCAAGCTCAAGTAAACAGATTCAAGGTAGGAAAGATTCTATGAAAGTTGTGTACATGGTCAATATTTCTGGTCATCTTCTATTTTAATGGAATTGATTATCTATCACAGCATCTACAAGATGAAGTACATGGCCAGCATGATGAATTTGAGGACCTTCATAGAATGGCATCACAAATACATGGAGCAGATACACGTCTGGTCAGTTTAAGCACACAGCTGAACACCCGATACCAGACAGCGAAATCTTCTCTTAGGGTAAGTTGCTCAAAAATGAAGGGCTGTATGTATGTCAGTGGAACAATCGTATATTGCATACCTAAGATATTTTTTGATTGTATATTCAAATACTTAATTACCTTCTGTAGGATTTGATTCACAAGCTGCAAGATAATGTTCATGAACATGAAACCTACAATGAAAACTTCTCTGAGTGCGCAGAGTGGGTAAACACATTGGCTAGACGTTTGCAAGTGTGTGCAGATATGGCTGGAGACAAACATGATGTGGAGGATAGATTGGCCAAGCTGCAGGTAAGCAAGCTTTTCAGTGGTGGTCAGGCTGAAGGGAAAAAAATCACATTTTCACAGATATGTTTTGAAATTGGTAACATCTCTATGTATGGGTGGATGTAGTTTCAAGTCGTGCATTTATATATTCTCAGCATGGAAAATTTTTACTGGGTTTACCGACATGTAGAAATCCTTAAGATAATTTGATTAATCCATTCTTGGTATTATATTTTTTCTTTCTTGAATAAAAAAGTGATAGGAATCTGAACAAAATGCAGCATTGTTTTGTTAATTACCATTTAGTGGGTAGAGCTAGTCTGTGTGGTTTTGCTCAGAAACTGCCAAAATTGGTTTGTGTTTAATGTGCATATCTAGCTTTAATACCAGCAAACTATTAGGTGGAGAAGTTATAGGTCGGTGGAGATGAAGGCATTGAGCCTATCTGGAGACCTTTTCTGTTGGCAGGCTTTGAAAAGTAATACCCTAAATTTGTTGGTGATGTTAAACTTTTGTGAAGACCTACATTAACCAAATATACAGGCATTATGCATGAAATTTAAAGTCCAAAATGAGGAAACTTCAAACATCCTGTTGAACATTCATGGCAAATTGCTCTACCTCATTTGATAATCTTTGATCACTTTGTAGGAACTCTTGATTGAAAAAGAACAAGGGTCCTCAAAAATTCATTACACTGTGGAAAGTGGTGAAAAATTGTATCCCACCACAGCTTCAGAAGGACGTGACATTATAAGGCAGGAACTACGGACTTTACGGGAGCAATGGGAACAGGTGTGTGACCTCCTGTCAGACACCCAGCGTAAACTGGACTCCTGTCTGCTGCAGTGGTCTTCTTATGATGAGAACTTTGAACAGTTCCAGAAATGGTTACTGGATACTGAAATACAACTTAAGGAGGATACAGAATTCAAATCAACACTGCCAGATAAGAAGGCTCAACTGCAAAATCACAGGGTAATGTTGGATTCTGATCAAAATCGTACAAATACTTATATAAAATGTTTATGATGTGTTGATTAAAATAGATTACGATAATGTGTAGTATTTGGATGTACTTGAGATTTCCTTAGCATCAGTACCTTTTATTGTATATTTGGTCTACTGCTGTCATAGATATGAAAATGATAAAACAAAATGGTAAAAAGTAGAAAGTACTTTACCTCTAAACTACAGATTCCCTTTTTAATTTAACTGACATATCCACATTGATATGAACACAATTTTCCTTGATGATAGGGCAGAATCAGAAATTTGTGTATTATGTAACCAAACTTGCTTTAATGAGGATCCTTAAAATTTTTAGCAGTTAAAATTCCTTTATGGCTGCTTTAGATTCTAATTAGCATTAATTTTATCTTGAAGTTAAAATCCATTTGCAATGATTTGACAGTAGTAAGCTTTGTACATGTAAGTAAAGGATTTAAAATGAATGCATGACATAACACAAAAATTATTTTCTTCCATTTTTGCATCAATGTGAATTTTTGATGTTGCAGATTTTACACCAAGACATTATGTCCAGAAAACATGTTATGGATAATCTATCAGAAAAGGCTAAAAACTTGAGTCGCTCAACTCCAACTGCCAGAGTAAATAAATTTGTTGATAATCTTCAAAGTACATACAGCAAGTTGTGCAGTACATCTCAGCAGATGTTGGGCAAGTTTGAGGAGGCTGTAAAAGATCACCAGCAGTACCAAGATGTGTATCAGGACTGTCAGGATTGGTTAAACTCAGCAAGAGAGAAAGTGGAAGCATGCTCAGATACATCAGGAGACAAACTATCATTACAGAACAAGCTGGAGAGACTCAAGGTACTGCATGGAGTAAAGAATAGCAATCAAAAAAAAATTAGGTACTTCAAAAAAGACCAAAGATCTTTTTCTTTTTTTTTTTTTGGTCTTGAAATTAAAAAAATATAGATAGAATTATGCATTATTGTTAAAAATCCTTAAATCTTCTGTTCTGAGAAAAGAACTGATTTTGGAGAGAGATCTTTGATCAGTGTATATTGAAAGTTGTAAGAAAGAACAGGAGGGGTCAAATTAATACTGTCACATCTCAGGGGCCAAAATAATGCAGTCATATCATAATGCAGTCTTATCCCAGAAATCAGATTTCATATTTGCTTTCAACCTAAACTTTCAAAATTCAGGAATGTCAAGAGAAAATACCTGATGGAGAGAAAAAGCTGAAGAAAACTAAGGAATTGGCAAATAAAACAGCCACACACTCCTCACAGAGTGGTTGTGAAGTATTGAAGAGAGAATGTGATCATTTGGAGTCAGAATGGGAGGACTATTTAGCACGTATTTCACAGGCTGAGGAGGATGTCACAACTGCACTTGTAACATGGGGTGACTTTGAGACAAAGTTTGCAGCATGCTCTACTTGGCTAAAGGATATGGAGGAGCAAGTGAAAAACTACGAACTCAAAAACACATTACAGGAAAAACAGAACCAAATAGAAAAATTCAAGGTAAGACATAGTTTGCTCTCTATTTAGGTGCCACTGAATCTAATGATGTGAGGTCAGAATTTTTATATCTTCCAATAACCCACTGCTTTTATGAAAGCAAGGAAACATTAAATCTTTTCATATTGTTAAAATAAACTCAGGTCTCCATTTTTATTTATTCATTTATTAATTTTTTGTATTGAACTAAGCAAATTTGATAAATTGATTTCTTGAATTCACAGTCTCTTGGAACTTTGGAGGTTAATTATAGGTCCGATTATGCATATTTCCTAATATTTCACACTCAAATCAAAGTGTCATTTGTTTGTACTTTACTGTGGTCAGTCAATTATTTCCTAATTAATGACATGTGAACCTTACCTGGTAAATCAATTGGCTAGGGTGGTATAAATATGCATAAATTGGATGTATATGCAAGCTTATTTTACTTTGTTTTTATAAATGATGAAATAAAATGTTATATTTGAAAACAAATTATCAAATTATGATTGAATTGTTCTATAATCTGGAAACAACTGCAATATCAGAGTGTAGGTAAATGCTATACATAAGTACATACATAATTATAGTGAAAATTGTTGTGTAATAAACCCAAAGATGGGTATGCCAATTTTTGTACTCTCAAAAAATTAAACTCTTGATGTCTTTAAATTTTTTTTGTGCTTCCATGGACTTCATATTTTTAAGATTCGTCAATAGTAAAAAAAAAGTTTAATAATCTTCTCTTAGAACATTCAAATAACCCTTGGGTCAGAGCAGGCTCATTTTGAATTTGTCTTCTTTTAAACACAAGGGTGCAATATGTGAAATTAGTATGCAATCATCCTCATGCAGTGTACATTTGTATTTGTGTGTACCATCATCCCAGAATCTTGTAGGGACCACACCACAGCATTGTTTTAAAGTAATACATATTCATGTATAGGAATGTTTTAAAAATCTTCTCACGAAGAATTGATTTCTTCTTGATTTGATGATTCTTTATAGTATATGATTTTCATTCTATTTTTGGCAGAAACAAAGAGAAGAAATTTTATCACATCAGCCTGAGATTGACAGATTTACAGATGATGCTCAAAACTTGATGCATACAAGCTCAGATGTTCGTTTAAGCACGCAAGTTTCTCATCTAACTAACCGCTACAGGGGACTACTTTCTTTGATTAAGGTAAGGATGAATATCTAGTAGGCCTAATTGTGTGACAATGATTATATATCAGTAGATTTGTGTAAACATGAATTAATACTTCATTTTTCTGATCAAAATGAAATGTATTGTCGGAATGAAAAAAGCTGAGTGGACTGGCAGCTTGCAGGTACTCTGAACAGTGAAAATAGTGTGGGTATTAAAAATGCTCTTGAGAATCATGAAACCAAAAAGGCCAATTTTTACTTGCAAACTTCTTTGTATAAAATAGATTCAAATTTGTTAAAAACATGACCCACAAGACTGTTGAGGCACAATATGGTTAAAGTTTGTATAAACATTTCTCCTGGTCCTGCTTAGGGCCACAATGATGATTTGATCTTTTGCATAATAATATTTAGGAATTTTTGAAATAAAATCTTGGAAGAATCACAAGAATACAGAAAGCTAATTTGATTAATACAGAAGCGTCCCCAAGTAGTGTAGATAAAACTTTCTTTATTCCATGACCCTGAGTCCACAATAGGGGTTAAGGATTTTTACTCTTTATGTCTCAAACTAAGATGAGCTTTGTTGTCCTTGAGCCTCATGTTAACTTGTAAAATCAATTAATACAGGTAGCATTTTATCAGTATCATTTCTTTATAGGACCTCATTGGAAAATGGGAAAAATACTGTCAAGACCACTATACCTTTGATAAAAGATTGGATGAATTCAATCACTGGCTTTCCAATGCAGAGGTGAAGTTAGAATGTTGTCAGGAACAAGCTACAGATCAAGAAACAATGGAGGAACGACGAACCATGATTCAGGTACAAATAGGCCATTTATATGTTGTCTTTCTTCACTGACAGTTATATTTAGGAAATAAATCTCATTTTTCATAAACTACATGAGGGCATGAAATGTGATGATTTATGCCAACATACTTCATGAAGCATGTTAGCACTTGATGAAGAGTATGATGGCTTTAAGTGTTGCAGTTCATACCCTCATTTATTTTTAAAAATGAATGGTTTATATTACATTCTACTTTCATTCTCTGTCAACTCCCAGCCATTGAAATAGACATGCTATATTTAACTTGATTCATATCTGCAATGAATTTATGAGGAAATGACTGACATTACAATTGGTGAAGATATCAAAAGCAAAAACATTGAAAATGTAAATAGTATGGTTTACAGAGCTCACATATGTTGTCTTTCAACACCAACATAATAATATTTACTGATCTGCCTTCTGAATTATTGTAAGGTTCAAAAATAAGAATATAAATGAATTGGAATTGACCAGAAAGCAAATTATTAACATGATACTGTATGTTTGATATATAAAATATTTTAGCTAATGATGTCTGAAAAGGAACATGGTCTGCAGAAATTAAACACTGCGGTGGAAGCTGGAGAGAAGTTGTACACGGACACCGCTGCAGTTGGACGTGAAAAAGTACGACAAAGTCTGAGACAGGCCAAGGAGGACTGGGACCGCTTGAACAGTAACCTCCATGATGCTCAGCGTAAAGTGGACTCATTTTTAATGCAGTGGTCATCATACTCAGATGGTCAGGATCAATTGATGAAGTGGATGAGTGATGCAGAAAATCTACTTCATTCAGATGTAGACCTAAAAAACACCCTGCAGGAGAAGCGCATGCAGCTGCAGAATTTTAGGGTAGGCAAGACTTTCAGATGTGAATAGATGCATAATACAAAACAAGTTATACTCACATCTTAGGAAGATTCACTTTGGATCTGGTTCTATTAAAATTCACTGTAAGTGTAATTCACTATCTATATATAGCGAATTTATAATTCAAATATAACAAATTTGTTATAAAACTGATTTGTTTTGTATGTATGTCAGTTGTATAAAAAAGTAGATCATACTCCAAGTCAAGGTCACAAGGTCAAACACCATGGTATTACATGGTCTTGCCAAAAAGAACCTATATACAAAATGTGAAAGCCCTTCCTTAAATAGTTCAGGAGCAACTAGTTAAGGAGATATTCAACAGGTTCAGATTTCTTAAAAGTAGCTGAGTAGTTAAGGTCACATGGTCAAAGATCATGATGTGGAATGAAAGGATTTGCAATAAGAAATCTATATACAAAATATGAAAGTTCTACCTTTAACAGTTTAGGAGATATTGAACAGGTCAGGATTTTATTTAAAATTGGTTAAACATCAAGGTCACAAGGTCAAACACACCATGGTATCACATACAAGGTCTTGCCATAGAGAATCTATATACAACATAATGACATTATCTTAGGAGATAATTAATAGATTACACTCCAAGGTCAAAAGTTAGAAACAGGTGTGTGTGTGTGTGTGTGTGTGTGTGTGTGTGTGTGTGTGTGTGTGTGTGTGTGTGTGTGTGTGTGTGTGTGTGTGTGTGTGTGTGTGACATCATTATTTAAAAGTAAGGTTAAAGTTTTAAAAGTTGGGTGTCAAACACCAAGATTAAGATCATCATGTCAAACTCCAAGATTAAGACCATAGCATGAAAGATCATAGTACGTTATATGTTTGAAAATGAAGAAAACTTCATTGCTATTGAATTCTATTTGTTTTACAGTCTTTGTTACAAGATATTTCATCTCATCAAAGAATGGTAGATTCTGTGATAGAGAAAGCTCAGGGTGTCTTACAGACCACAAACAATCCAGATGTTGCTGTTTTCATCAAAGATGTTAATTCCAGATATGAGCATATTGCTAAAACAGCCAAGGTATGAGCCTAGTACTACATTTATAGTTTGTCAAGTAGGGTACCATCAGTCGTTATTATACCCATTTTCATAACATGTTGATGATCTGATGTACCTTTCATGTCAGAAAGATGATCTTTCACAAATACCATTGAGGTAGATGTTTGGATTAATAAATTGATAATAATTGAAGAATGAATATCTGTTTTGTTACATTATTTGGTATGAAAACCATGCTTCCTTTGTTTTATGCCCCACTTAATTCAAACAAAATTCTAAGATTCTAAGACAGGTCACCTGTGCTTTGACTCTAGGGCAGGTCCAAAAAAGTCCTATAATGTTATGTAACATGTATTACATTATGTAAAGTCTTCCAAAAGTGGGAGTTTTTAAATGTCATAATCATTTGTGTTTAACAACACACCTTGTTTTATACTGGTGCTAAATATTAGAATTTAGCTTAGATATTCAGAACAGATTTTTTTTTTTTTTTAGATCTCATAGCCCTTGGTGCTAGTGATACTTTAACTTAGTTGATAAATAAGGCTTTTAAGCCTCTTGTTATGTCAAGTTAAATTGGTTGCTTGCATGTTACAGTGTTTATATTTAGAGATTACAAACTATGAAACATCAAGTTTTCTACTGACAAAACAGTAGTAAATATCGGTGTGTGTTCAGAATTACAGAAGTGCTTCTCTACCATTTGGGAATGGTGACAAGATTGATACAACTGTGGAAGAAAATATTGAAATAGAGCAAACTAGGGTGTTAAAATACTTCATATTTATAGCATAATGTTTTTGTTTCATGTTGTACATGACCTTTGGAAGTTTTATTTTCATTTGATAAGGAGATGGAGAGTTGTGTACAAAATTTCACATATTGTGGTGAAGTACAGTAGAACTGCATATTTGGAAAATTTTGTTGGGAATTGTGTCATTTACATGTACCTGTCCAGTTATATAAAAAACAATTGCTGTGTTAATATGACATCATGACATAAAGGTAATTTTTCATGTAAATGCTGTGTCAGGAAGATTGTCTGATGTACATTCCAATACAGTAATTTTTGTTATACTTTGCATGATGTTACTACATACTGTGCAGACATAGATTTGACTTCTTTTTTTTTTTCGATATGTAGGAGCAAATCAGACAGTGCGATCAGAATGTTCAGGACCACCAACAATATCATGATGCCTACCAGGCATTGGTAGACTGGCTAACCTTGATGAAGGACAGACTAAGCATGTGTGCTGACACCTCGGGTGATTGTCACACACTCAACAATAAACTAGACAGAGTTCAGGTATAACACCTGCTAATAATTACTGAAGAAACATTTGTTATTATCTGATATGATTGTCTTCCAAGTTTGAAACTCAATTCTATTCTTCAGGAACTTCTTGCTTTGCTACCAGAGGGATTGGCAAAAATGAAAACCTCTGAAAATTCTGGCACAAGGGCAAAGGATACTACTGCTCTCCAAGGACGTCAAAACATGCAGCAGGAAATGGACATGTTAAAGTCAGACTGGGAAATGTATGCTAGTAGTGTCCGATCTCTGAAAGAGAATTTGGAGAGGGCCATTCGACAGTGGGGGAAGTATGATGATCAACATGAAAAAATTTCTGCTTGGATTAGAGACATGGATAAAAAGGTCAAGGACTTTCCATTGAAGTCAACTCTTGAAGAAAAGCAGCAGCAGTACAGCCGATATCAGGTATGTGATGTCCATATCTATTTACTGCCAAGTATCAGATATCAGATATCAGGTATATTGTATTCATATTTGGTTATTATACAGCCAATATCAAGTGTGTCATTTATTGTACATCTGATGTCAGGTATGTCATATCTGTATTAATTTTGTGTATTATACAGTCAATATTAGGTGTAGTGTGCCCACATTGATTGTATGTCCAACATCCAGTGTACCATGTTTTTTTTATTTATTTACTGATATCAGTTATGACTATCTATTTTACCTACCAAGTGAGCAGTTCATCCATGTCAACAAACACTGTTTAACAGGGTTTTTTTAGCAACTGGCAAATTAGCAGTTTTCACCTAAATCTTCCTATTTATTATTAGTGTAATAAAATTTTAAATTTTCATCTGCTGTAGTTGATTAATGAAATGTAGCAGAGGTGAATAAGGGATTTTTGAGTTCTTCCATGTCTCTGTTTATTTTGTATTTTACTCACAATTGTGTCAATTTTTTATAGGACTGGTGTAGTCATTTCCGATTTATTGTCATTATTGTAAATTAAAGTGTTTCACTTATTAAACATGTTGAAATGGACTTAGATTGTATGCAAGTACCAAGTTAAGGAAATATTTGCAACAGAGGGTTTTCACTGATTGGAAAAGGAAAATGAGGAAATGATTGAATTGTTAAAAATCATCAAAATGAAAATCTAGTCAAAGAATCTAAATGACATACCAGTTATTGAAAGTTATGATATCCTAATATATCTTTTCAAATATTGTCACTGGAATGAACAGTAACTTTAGCATTACAAATCTGATAATGGATATGACACTCTTTTTAGCAAGCACTATTTTTTGTTATGTCAATAAAGATATATTTGATGATTCCATCCTCCCACTTTTTGATAGCAGAAGTGAATGGTAAGAATATAATGTCAAAATTATGAACTGAATACATGTATCCTTGCAACAGTTTTAGGAATTTTAGTTTGGGGAAAATGTTCTTTGAGACAATGTATGTAGTATCCTCTGTATAATAACTCAAAGAACTGCAGAGCTCTGATCTCTGTTAAAAATAATAATAAAAACAAGGTTAGTATAATTCAAGGACATTTTTTTTCTTTTTAAGTAAATGTGGCAAAATAGTAGCTTATATGCTTGAAGCAAATTACCTTAGAATTAAATTGCAAAAGCAAAAAAAAAATAAAGAAAAAATAGCACAGGTAGAAATGCTAAATGGAAAGTTTTCCCTTAAGTTGAAAACTTGACATGTTTTATTTGTAAATCATGATTATTTCCAGTGTGTATGTATATATATATATATATGTGTGTGTGTATATATATATATATATATATATATAGAGAGAGAGAGAGAGAGAGAGAGAGAGAGAGAGAGTATCTGTATACAGACTGGGGTACAGACTCCCTGCCCTGCAGATGTTTACAGCATCTTTTTTAATGAAACGCCCAAATTCTCAACATCCTTTATAGATATACCTGCATTATTTACACCACTTGTTGGTACAAAAGATGATCACATTTGATACATGCATAAATATGTTGGTTAATATGTATGAACAATTTTGAAATTTATTTCTTTATTAAGTGACCCGTGAGCTTATATGTCTTTTGGATGAAAATTGAAGAGAAGACACCTTTTTTTGGTTAATTATAACATCTGAAAATGGGGAAATAATGATAAAGAAAAATACCTAAAGATTAGTCGCTTGCATAAACACGTATTAGGTTGAAAAACAGAAATAATAACCCAAAAATCCAATGTAGTTTGAGTAGCTTTGACTAAAAGGGAGTAAGACAGGCACATAGCAGTGATGCATAATTTTCATAACTTCTTTTTCTGAAGAAATTGTATTGTTCTGATATCCCGTATTTTAATGTAATGTAAGATTATCTGTATACCTCAGGTGGTAGTGTTTCTTTTTAACTGCGTCACCAACAGTGACAATAGGTCTAGTAGCTGCTCCACTCTGGCCATTCATCTGTTCGTCCATCACGCCTATGGGAGCATACTTTGTGTAATCTGTAACTCAAAAGTATCCAACCAATATTATTCAAACTTTGCACAGAGTTTGTATAGATATTGAAGATGTGCATCTCTTATTATGAGCAAATTTGACTATTGGTGGTGCATACTTTGTGTACTCTCTGTAATTCAAAAAATTTCCTATCCATATTATTAGCTCACCTGAGCCGAAGGCGTCATTGGCATAAACATTTCACATTTTCATCTTCATCTCCAGAACCACTGGGCCAATTTCAACCAAACTTGGCAAAATGCATCCTTGGGTGACAGGGATTAAAGTTTTTTTTTTTCAAATGAAGGGCTACACCCTTCTCCAAAGGGAGATAATATGAAAAGAGTGAGAAATACTGACAAATTTTGAAAATCTTCTCCAGAAGCAGCAGGCCAATGTCAATCAACTTGGTACAAATCATCCTAGGGAGAAGGGGATTCAAGTTTGTTCAAATGAAGGGCCTTGCCTTCTTAAAAGGGGAGATAGTCACAAAAATGCAAAATAGGGTGGGGTCATTTTAAAACCTTGTTCTCAAGAATCACTGGGCTAGAAAATTTCAAATTTACATTGAAGCTTACTGACATGGTGCAGGTTCAGGTTTTATTTTTAATTATGGCCCCTAGAGGTAGGATGGGGCCATAATAAGGGACCAAGTTTTATATGTGGAAATATAGGAAAAAAATCTTCTTCTCAAGAACCACTTAGCCAGAAAAGTTCAAATTTACATGACAGCTTTCTGACATAGTGCATATTCAAGTTTTTAAAATCATGGCCCCCAGGGTTAGGGTGGGACCACAATAAGGAATCAAAGTTTTACATGTGAATATATAGTGAAAATCTTTAATATGGGCCAAGGTGATTGATGTGGCCTCTGTTCAAACTTTGCACAGTGTTTATATACATATTATGTGCATCTTATCATGGTGAAATTTGACAAATTTTAATTGTAATTCTTAGCATGTTCAACTTGGCCATTTTTTTCACAATATATGTGATTGAGGTGTGTATTTTGTGTATTCTGTATCTCAAAAAATATTCACTAATAGCATTCAAACTTTGCACAGTGTTTACATACATATTAAAGATTTGCATCTTGTATTGTTGTGAAAGTTCACAAATTTCTACAGTGATTTTAAGCATGTTTAACATAGCCAATTTTTTGCAATATATGCAATTAAAATGTTTAATTGGCATATTCAACTTTTTATGAAATGTGAAATCTAGAATGGATAAACTTTGTGTGCTTTTATCTGAGATGTCTACATCTGAAAATCTACTGTTTACATCTGAAGATGATATGCTAAACAATAGGAAGTGTTAATTAATATATGATGGTGATGCAGGTCCAGGCATGTATTCAGTCTTGTTAAATTCATTCTTAATTGCCTTACATTTCTACTTAATCTAATTTACCATGGTCTACTGATCTTCAACTTCCATGAGAATCTTTAACATCAAAACACCATTGTTGGTTCAAGTGTTTTGTGATATTTTATACTGTGACATCATGTGTACATGTACTGTACATACCTACCTTGTTTGAATTGTTGAAGAATAGCATTAACACCCCCAACACCACCCCCCCCCCCCCCCCTCAATCTTGAGATATTGTTGAAAAATAAAAACCTCACATACATGTTTAGTTTTTATTTTCCAATAAAATCTTTAAACCTAAAGGTTGCCTTCTTATGTTATTTCTTAATTGTATGCCATGAAATTTAAAATCCAAAGTTTTTTTATATTCAACTATTATTTTGATGGTCTCAGGAGCTTGCAGTGGAAATTCATGGATTCCAACACAACATGGATGCTTTTGAACATATGAAAGTTGTAAGAAGAATGTCTACTTTTCCTTTGTAGATGGTTTTGGTTCATCACTATTCTATAAATTTGACCAGATGCACCTGCATATCAAAATGATTAGCTTCTTGTATATCTGTATTACCAGTGTTTTATGCTTCCACAGTAAATTGGCTAAAGATTTGTTTGCTAGATTTTTTTGGGTGATGATTGATCAAAATTTTAAGTTGCACATGTCAATCATTTGTTTTGATAAATACTACACTGTCAAAAATGATATGATTGCTTTATTAATTCAAAGAGTAATGATTATTGAATGCATGTAGCTGGACACACTGCTTTGACTTGGGATGCACCAATTCAATTTCTTCTCTGTTCTAAATCTCTGGTGTCTAATTCAGATCTTCTCTAGGTTTAATGCATTTAAAATACAATGTTACACCTCCAATTTTTTTTTAAATAATTCACCAAATAAATCTATTTGATCAGCCAATAAATGACTAGAAGATCACCAAGGCAAAATAGTCATAAAGCTATGTACATAGCATGTAATCCTGCATTGCATGATGTTATCTGAAATTTACATTACCTGCAGAATCAGTGAATTTATGCATACATGCCAACTTATAATAATTCCTGTAGGGAGTTGGTGTTTGATGACATTTTTTCAAAGCTCTAAATTCATTACATTTTTTGTGAAAATAGATATTTGCATTCTAATAATTGTACATGTATCATATATAACACAACATCAAAAAGTGATGGTGTTTAAATGAGTTTAAGCTGTCTGTCCAATTAAGATTTTATAAGATCCTTGGGAGTAAACCATAGTGTTTTAGAGTTCAGCAGGAGATTTAAATATCATTTTGATAAGAGCTAAATTGCATCTGTCTAGTTAAAGATTGATTAATGAGTATAATGTAATAAAGTTATAGAAATAATTTGTCACTCCTTTAGTTATGAGCCATTTCTTTGTAAAACCAAAAATAAGTAATTCATACCATGTGGATTTTTTTTTTTATCTAAATATATGTAATAAAATGAAAATGCTTTTTGGAATATTTTTGTAGTTATTTGAACAATTCAGGAGATATATTGACAAGTCATTTGCAATGTGCGGTAGGCACATTACAAGGAATACTCTTGATTTTACCTTAGATCTAAAAGCAAAGATGTTGGTCCAATCTTTGCATTAATTTAGGATGACATAATTTTGTGTTATGCACTTTCATCTGTTTATAATGAATAAACATTTTACAGGTGTATCATTTTCCATGGCAGTACATTTTATTTTAGTATAATTTACTTATTAATATCATATTCATCATTAAAGTTTTGAATGACTAAAGTAACTGATTTATGTGAATAACACATCACAAAATCTATTGAATACTAGTACCCTTATAATTTATAATGCATAGCTATAGATTATGATATATAACTGAAAAAATATCATTTGACATACGTATTGGCAAATCTTAGATGCTGCCAGCCATCCCACCATCCCAAAAATTGGGAATGTCCAAATGGTGGGACTAAGATCCAACGATACAATATCATAGCCTTAGTGTCTATGTCAAATAACTTAGGCTAGGTGTTACATAGCATGATGAATAGCTAAATTAGGACTCGCTCCCATTTTCTCAGTCCATTTGATTTTAAGCATGTCGATGTGAAGTAGATTTAATTGCTTGTTTTATAGCTTCCCATAGCTGTGATTTCTTAATATACTGAACAATCTTGTAATTTTAAAATAAAAATTTCCAATTTAAATGAAGATTGATTGTTAAAGGTGTTGTTGGGACACCAATTTATGAAAAGACATGTAAAAGTTGATCATTAATAGTTGCCATTTGTACTGTAGGATATCATGTCTGACCTTAAGAGTCACCAACGAGATATGGATAAATGTAGTGATGAAGCTCAAACATTACAGCAAATGACGGGAGAATCTCGAATAGCCACATCTATATCTCAGCTTCAGTCTCGATATCAGACAATTCAACAAGCTGTAAAGGTACATTGTTTTTTGCTATATTAATTATTTTCATATCCATACCTTTTTGACACAACAATATATGTAAAAGATATATAAGCCATTTAAAAAAAAGATTTATGTGAAGGATAATGGATGGTATGCTCCTAATATTGACCCCCTAAAATGAATTAAAACTTTGAATGCAAAGATTATTTAAAGGATGTATGTACAACATTCCTGTATAATAAATTTTAGAAAATTGTTGATGATTTTAAGAGATAATGCCTTTAATGGTTGACTTTTCCTGCTGCATTCTCGTTATCATTGGAAAGAATTTCTTAAGTTTGCTGTATGGTAGAAAAACTAAATGCACATTTAGGGAAAGCAGAAAAGGATGTACCAAAATTGTAAATTTTGAAACCCCCAGGGTTTGACTCTGGAATGAGTCCAAAGTAGTCTTATCATGTTAATGTTACATGTATTACATTATGTAAAGCCTTTCATCAATATAGGCACTTTCGAGGGCATTTAAGTTTTAAAACCACTCCTGAATATTAAAATTTAGCTTGGATATTTAGGACAGGAAATTTTTTTCTAGATTTTAAAGCCTGGGACAGTGATCCTTTAGCCTCTTGTTATGTCTTAAAGAGACACTACAGCTCATTTTCCACAATTTGAGTGTTTTTTAAAACATGTATTGATAAAATAATAAAAATCATAACAATACTGACAATTTTGAACATTAGGAATGCAGTAATTTGCTCTCAACTGTGCTTTAAAGATCATCCAGACTTCTATGGTTTCTTCATTCTGACTCCGACATTTTGCATCATGTGATTCAGTGTAACAACACACGTGTTGTGTAAAAACTTATTTAGATACCCCTTAAAGGGGTCCTACTCACTTCTCGAGTATGGGATTATTTCCTGCTTCTTGTAATTAAGTAATTATAAATCATTATTATAACAGAAAACTTTCATGTCCCTTTTAACCAAATAATGTTTTTTAAAAAAACATGCCATGTGTTTTGATAAAAATAGCACTTAATTTTGTGTCTCATAGATAGAAAGGGTCATAGTAATATGAGTTGTGTCTCATTTTATTTTAACACTTTTCTTATGTAATCTGTCATAAATCTGGGTTTGGCCATTGTATATTTCCTCTCACTGGATTGTTTACTGTCTGTGAACATGCATCCTAAGACCAAAAGAGGAAATCTTAATGTTGTTAAAAAAGGGCCTTCAAAAACTTTTAATATCTGCATTTAAATGAGAATTTTCAACTTTAGAAATGTATTATTTTTGCAAAGTCATACATTGAACTATGCAACAAAATTAGATAAAGCTCTGGGAAAATTGTCATTTTATGATTTTTAAGCAAAATGAGCCGTAGTGTCTCTTTAAGTGATGATGATGAAAGGGATAAAGAATTTCAAATCTTAGTTTAGTAGTTTTAGAAAGTTTATTTTGATCTTGGAAATATCTGTGTATAGTTTTTCAATTGTTTATCATTACAAATGGTCACTCTTGGGGGCATTTATTATATCATTTACAGCATCAATTACATCTTGTTTTGTAATCATAGGACATACTTAAAAAATGTGACCAGAATGTGGTTGATCACCGTCATTACGTAGAAAGGCAGTCAGACTGTGCACAATGGTTGATCAGAGCCAAAGAAATGTTTGGTGCTAATGCAGACACAACTGGAACCAGAGCTGAGCTAGAGGATAAACTGGACAAAATACAGGTAGTTAATGGCTGCTATTAAATTTAGTACTGGCATGATCAAAGTACAGGTAGTCCATCAAGTACTGTAAACTCATTCAGAATGGACACATTCAAAATACAGGGAGTCAATAACTGTAAACCATTCAAAATATGGGCTGTCAGCCCATAGGTGAAGTTTCACAAATTTAGACCTATGCTTAGCACTCGGGGCTGTAACAGTGAAGGTTCTTTAATGTGCCAACACCTGTCATGACATGGCGCCCTCCATTTTTAAGATCATATCTGAAAAACCCATGATTCTCACTTCTAAATGCCAAGCATTTGGCAAAGGAGCAATCACTACCTATGTTTACATCTTAGGTTTGGTGTAATGGCACAAGTGGGGGCTCAAACTTGCGACCTCCCAGTTACATAGCAAATGCTCTAACCATTGAGCTACCATGACCAGTAAATAATATATAAATTTTTGACACAATTCCCTGTTGGATCAGTGTGTCAGAAGTGCTCTATTCACTGAGCTAAAGTAACATACAAGTCTGTTGATAACTAAGACAGTATCACAGGGAGTTTAAATTATCACCATGTTGACTGCTGTGTATATGTGAGCATCATGGAAGGAATAGGGAAAATACGGAACGTGTACTTTAAAAGCTTCTTATTTTTCAAATATCTAGGAATGGGGGATGCTGACTGGCTATTTCACAACTCTTGTTTTCAACCCTATTTTATGTAACAATCTCTCTCATTGTTACCATAAGGGCCTCCATGGCTGAGTGGTTAGAGCATTGCACTCAAAATCACAAGGCCTCTCACCTCTAGTCGGCGGGGGTTCGATTCTCACTCGCGCCGATATATGTGAGAAAGTTTGCCAGTTTACTTTTGGAAGGTCGGTGGTCTCTTCCTGGGTACATTGTATCTGGGTTCTCTCCTCCACCTACAAAAACTGGACGCCACCAGATTACTGAAAAATTGTTGAGCGTGGCAAAAAACAAAAAAATCAATCAATCTCATTGTTACCATATATTTGGATAATTTTGGTGTGTGGAATGTTTTGCAGATTTTATTGAAGAAGTAGTTTGAAATCTTAACACTTTATTTTTCAAAAAAAAAATGAACTAAGGTATAAGCAGAATTTTTAGTGAAGATTTAATTTTGGCATTATTGGCAAGAGTGACGAGATTGCTAAAACTGAATGTTGTTAACAATTTATTCCATATTTGAGGCAATCTGGATTGATAAAGTTGCTAAAACTAGGTCTTGCTTAATATATATTCATGTACCAATTTTGATGGAAAAAATTATTGAATTTGTGTGTCACTAAAAGTTCCACTCATACAGTGTATATTTGGCACTTTTATTTTGGAAAAAGTTTTATCACCAGCCCAAAGAAACAACATTTTCTCTGTGCCAAAATTACCTAATATCCAATATCAGATACCAAAGACAAATATTTCCTTTTAAGGAACTGGTGGCAGAGAGAGACACTGGGTTTGGAAAGTTAAGTTCAGCAGTTGAGGCAGGGGAGAAGCTGTATCCAAACACTGCAGCAGATGGCCGTGAAGTAATCAGACAGGAATTAAGAGCCCTCAAGCTTGGCTGGGAGAGTTTGTTTGATGATCTGTCATCTGCACAGAGGAAGATGGAAGTAGCTTTGGTGCAGTGGACATCGTTTGATGACTCATATGGACAGGTGGAGCACTGGCTACATGACATGGAATCACATTTGGAAGGACAAACACCTCTCAGATCAACACTAGAAGAGAAAAAGTCACAATTGCAGAACTACAAAGTAAATACAAGTAGTCTACATCTCAAATTTTTGAAAAGTGTTTCTTCCATGAGATCACATGGTCAAAGGTTAAGGGTCAAACTGGACCTGATGAAATATTGTCTGCTCAATATCTTGAGAAACATTTGCTTGAAAGACATAAAACTTAATTCACTAACTTTTCAGAAGTAGTTAACACCTGTTGATTTTCAGATCACAGGGTCAAAGGTCAAGTATTAAACTGTACATGTAAAATATTGTATGCTCAATATCTTGAGAATACTTTGTTTGACAGACATCATACTTGATACACTGGGTCTGATGAGTAGATGACCCATATAAATTTTGAAATCATAAGGTCAAAGGCCAAGGAAAAAAACTGGACATAATAAGATATTGTCCATTCAATATCTTGAGAACCATTTTCTTGATAGTCATTAAACTTGGTAACCACCACCACCCCTAAAGATGGCCCCCATTGGTTTTCAAATCACAAAATCATAGATCATGATTCAAATGACTGGTTATTTGAAAATGTCTGCTCAGTATTTTGAGAGATCAAAGTTACAATAAGACTGTGGCTGCCTGTGACTAGTAGATAGCCTATATATTTCATTATCACTATAGGCATTCTTAATGAAAAGTTGTTCCTTTTCAATACAATATTGCCACATGGGGGTATGTATTTCAAACATTTTTTGTTATTGATGTTATTTATCAAGTCTGTTCTGGTGTAATGTTGTTCATTTTTATCTGGAGCAGGTGTTGCATCAGGATGTGTTGTCCTACCAACGTGTGATTGACAGTGTGAATGATAAAGCGCAGTCCTTAGTTCATAGTAGCAGTGATCCACAGCTATCCAAATTTGTCACTCAAGCACATGCCAGATACCAAAAACTCTGTATTGCTGCCAAGGTAAGGGGTTAGATCATTCTGACAGAATTTTTGGGTACCCTGTCTCATGAATGTAAAATCTAAACAAAATAAAAAAAAAATTACATTCTATTTCTATGCAAGGAAACAAAAAGAAATGTGAATTTTGGTAATCCATAAAAATTGAACCCCCATGAATTTAAATGATTCCACAGTTGGAATATTTAAGTCTCCCAAGTTTGGAGACTTATTGTTTTTGCTTGGTCTGCTTCTTGTTTTTCTTTTTTCTTTTTTCTTCTTTCTTGTACCTGAGGCCTCCATGGCTGAGTGGTTAAAGCACTGCACTCAAAGTCACAAGGCCTCTCACCTCTAGTCGGTGCGGGTTCGAATCCCGCTCGCGCCGATATATGTGAGAAAGTTTGCCAGTTTACTTTCGGAAGGTTGGTGGTCTCTTCCCGGGTACATTTATCTGGGTTCTCTCCTCCACAAATAAAAAACTGGACGCCACCAGATATATATATAACTGTATACCCCTTGTTTTTGTCACCAAATACAACACTGGAATTCAAAAAATAAAGAAAAGCTTTTGAAATATTGGCACATCCTCCAAAGAGACAAAAATGTTTTTTCTGTTCTACTTATTGTGTCATATAAGCCCAATAAAAAATTAGGGGATATGCTCAAATCATAAATTAGAAAGTAATCAGATTGTATGATTATTGTAAAGTGCAAATGGATTTTTGATGTGGGAAGCTAAGAGATGGAAAGCAACTGAATTATCATGTTTGTGAATATTTAGATATTAAAAGCACAAATGCATTGTCAACGCTATTCATTTTATCACTAATTCAGGTTTAGTTATGTGAATTACATGTGACATATTTTTCAAATTTACTACTTTTGCAGGAACATGTTCATGACTATGAACAATTTGTGGCAGATCATCAGCAATACAATGATGCTTACAACAGTTGCATAGAATGGCTCAATAACATTCGGGAGAAGCTGTCTATTTGTGCTGATGTATCTGGGGACAGACACACTATACAAAGTAGACTTGATAAAATACAGGTAGTTTTGCTTGTTAGTTCTTTTAATTTATCTTGAGAGAAAGTTGCATAAAGTTGTTGCATTAATACAAGTTCTTTGCATTATATATATAGAATATGCTTTTTAGGTGCATGAATGGAAGTTTGACCTTTAATGTGAATGGCCAAGATTTTGACATTCATTTTGGGTCTCATGCTCTTTATCAGGAAGGGAAATTCAATATTTCAGACTTCTGTGCATAATGGCGTGATGGAAGGTGGGAGAGTTAAGTGCTCAGTATTTAATTCCAAGTATATTCTTTATGGTAGTAGAAAAGGTTCTGTTGTAGGACCATTTGTTAGGCTTAGCTGCTTACTTGTAAATGGAGTAAATCAAATGGTCTTTGTTAAGTTATATTATGCTCAAATTGTTCCAAGATTACAAAAATGGTTGACTGTAAGAGGGCTTAGGAAGATAATACAACACAGTGAGATTGGCAGAGGTTGTACATGAATTACTGTAACAGATAAAAATTGCTGGCGTTAAAGATGATTCCAAACATATGATATTGAAACCTGAAAAAGTGGATTATCTGGAAGTTAAAGAAGTTGTTGCCCTAGAAATAATGACTGTTAATTTAATGGAGAACCTTTTCCAGATATGAGGGGTGATCAGAATGTTTGCAAACTAGTTTAATAGCTTACACAATACAAATCAAAGTTGGTTTCTGAGTTTTTTCAAAGTAGGTTCCTCCAGCTTTGATGCACTTCTGTCATCAATCTGCCCATGCCCAAAACATATAATCCAAGCCATCAAGTGATATGCTCCATAGTGCACTGTTCACAGCAGTACCAAGATATTTCCATGTTTCAGATATCTCTCACTGCAGGTTATCATTCAAAACTGAAAATCATCAGAAGTCACAAATTGGCAATCTGGGCTGTAGATGGGGTGGGTTAGATTCTGTTGATGCTACAGAAAACAATGAGCATAGTCTTCATGTCAGTGGCAAGGGAAAGAAATGATGCTTCCAAATTGAACTTCGTTGTTTACTTTCTGGTTCATAGAATGTACCCATGTTTCATTGCAGGTTATAAATTTGTTTATGAACAAAATTCCCTTTTTCACATAACTATTGATTTTTGAGACTAGTAAACCCACATGCTCATTTGCTCTGGCAGAAGGAGGTAAGGAAACCACCTTGCAAAAACTCACCACATTCCAAGTTTACTGGTCAAAATCTCCTGAACAGTTTCATATGACATGTTAAGATCATCCACTATCTCTCTAAAAGTGACCCATTGATCTTTCATTACAAACTTTTCAACCTGCCACATATCCCTTTTGGTACTAAAGTTCACTGGGCTTTATCTGTAACTGTCTCCCTTCCCTCTTTAAAATGCTTCATCCACTTCCTTAATGAACTTTTGACTAGTCCTGTATCATCATAAACTTTTTGTAGATCATTGTATAAGATTTTCCAAGTTTTACTAAAAACTTTATATAATCATTCTTCTCGCAAATATGATGGAATCATCCATTTTTGTGACAGTCGTCTACGAATTGATGTCATTTTTAAATTGGAACACTACAAATGTGAAACAAATTATTATGTTCTCATGTTACATATAGCACATTTTTTTTACTTTATATGTGCCAAAATTCATTCTGATCTGAACTGAGGTTATATAGATACAGAGATAGTTTGCTGGGCTGCATTAATACACTGACCTCATAATACAATACATATCATAGTATTCAGTTCACGCTATGATACGTATCACAATACATAACTATCAATATAGAAATATCAGAAATAGTATATAAAACAAAATGATCAGGTCTGTTATCATTTATTTGTTTTGTTTACATTAAATGTCCATATTTTCCTTTCAAACATCAGTTTTTACATGAGGTCAGGCAGATCTCTGAGCCATGACAATGTTCTCTGCACTAGAAAAGACATATTTGCTTGGAATGGAAGTAGCCTGGATGCAAAGAATTGATCTCAATGATTTAGGTTCTAATACAGATACGATTCGTTTGAATCAAGAATTTCCACAATTGAAGGCTTCATTGACAATACATTTTTCAAATTACTTGTTTGTTTCCAAGACGGTGATATATTCAAGGGAAGCACTTCAAAAGATCTTTGAAGTGTATTTTCAAGTGGGGCAGTGGCTTATTTTCAGTCACAGAAATCTCTACTTGTGTACGGTGACATTTTATATGTGTAACAGGAAAGGAGAAAATGCAGTAGACCAGGCCCCCTGAATCTCTAGTCATGTGCTCTACCAACAGAGCTTACTAGCCATCAAAACCGACTGACCACTATATTCCTCCCTCCTTAAATTGTCTTTGTCCTCAAATACACAACCCAGGTTGTTTTGCCCCTGGCAGGACTTTCACCTGCAATTCCAGGGGTAGTCAAAGGCACCCAATGTAACAGGAAGGGAGAAAA
The DNA here is from genome assembly GCA_024699665.1 of Ostrea denselamellosa. Classification (NCBI taxonomy): domain Eukaryota; kingdom Metazoa; phylum Mollusca; class Bivalvia; order Ostreida; family Ostreidae; genus Ostrea; species Ostrea denselamellosa. Next base: position 1,914,530 of record JAMZEH010000021.1, read on the forward strand.
TGCAACAGACCAGACTGTGATTCGAACCCAGGTCCCCTGAATCTCTAGTCAACTTCTCTACCAACAGAGCTAAGTAGCCACCAGCAATCAAACCTGACTGACTGCTACACGTGCATTGCCATGCTAGACATGTTGTCCATTTTGTACAAAAATCAGTAACACAATGTCTGCATGTTTTGACATTTTACTTACCATCTTTATCGATATTTAAGAACCAAAAATTATCCCCAAACCAAAATTTGTGTCTAGTTGACTGTATTGCCATACTCTTTTTTTGTTTGGAAGCCATTTTGAAATTATAATTGGGTATTAAAGCAGACAATTTAGATGATTACACACAGATTGAACCGAATCGAGATGCAGTTTCAACACACCATGAATTGAACCATGTTAAAATTTACCGCAGTTTATCATTGCACTTAATAGTTTGCGAACTTTTTGATCACCCCTCTTCTTTGTGAGTAAGCATGCATTTTCATTCAATATATGATATAATTTGAAAAGAGTGATATATTTCCAACATATTGCTCCTTTTCAGACATATTATACTGGATTGTTAAAAAGTGTAAGAAAGAAAGAGGCTTGTGATGTGTTAACTAAACAGATTGGTCATTATTGAATGGAGAAAGATATAATAATGTCAATATGTTCAAGGAAAATGTAAAGAGTTGTATAGCAATTTTAAATATATTTGATGAAGTGATAATGACCAATTAATTGCATGCAGAATGTGATACCTTGTCAGTCACTAACCACCATGTTTTGTTTTGTTTTTGCTTCTGAATAGCGGCGTTGTGTAAGTTCTGGATGTTTAATGCTTCACTTATTTCACTGTTGCACTTTGACTGCAGAAATAGAAACGACTTTCTTTTGAATGAAAATGTAGCATGTACCAAATGTCTGACACATAGACCTATTTCATGCATGGCAGTAAAGCATGTCATATGTTGCTTGTTAATGTCAGTATACTGTATGCCCTTGGTGACATTTCTTGATATTTTAAACTTTCAGGGAATGCAGAAGACAGAATTTAATACTAGGCTGCAGTGTATGAACTTTCAAATTGGTTAGATTTATGTTATAGGCAAACTTTGGCATTAAAATTGCAACCAAATTTTCTTTCTTTTTATTAGAATTCTGCACTTTCTAAAATATCAGAAGTAAGTAAAGTATAATTGTTTATATTACCCCACATTCAACATTGGTGGGGGATATTGGAATCTGTCCATCTGTCCAGTCATCCAATAGACATGTATTGTTTGGATATTTTCTCTGACATTATTGATTGACACCCCTCCCCCTCAAAATTACATAAGTATTATATATGCCATGTAAATTTGGTCATCAGGCTGATTTTCTATTTTTTGAGAATTGTAACTATTTTTAGAAAAGATTTTCTGTATATTTTATCAATATTATATGTTGGTAACATAGAAAAGCTTTGATGTTCATACTCATGATTGACCCTAATTCAAGGTCATTTGCATAGTGTCAAAGTAACTGACACCCACCCATCTCCTTCCCTGTATATTATTTTTTTATTTTCTGTATTTAACGGAAGAAAGCTCTTGATAGTTTTACTTAACACATTGAAAAGTATTAGTCCTATTAGGACTGGTCTAGTTGATATAGAAATTACAAATTGATAAGAAGTTGAGAATTATGCTGTAAGTAGTATAGAAATAATATGAGCTAGTGGTGAATTGGTTTTTTTTTTATTCTTAAATTATACAGACTCTTGAGTGTACTGCTACACCTCTAAATGAAGCAAACCATTTTTGCAAGGTGTGCAATGTACAATGTGTCCACTCTTCTATACCACAGACACTTAGGCATGGATCATGCAACACCCCACCCACCCCATCCCCAATTTATTAATTTTTTTTAAAGATGACTTGTGTAGCGAGCTACTCCTTGTTATCGCATCCATCTTGTAGACTGTCCTCTTCACTACCACCCTCATGAATATGCAACTGAATAAGTTTAACTGGCAGTGTATGTTGATCGTTTTCATAAATGAAATCATTGCTGTGCACATAAAATTCCTGATAATGTCAATGGAACACACACATTGTTTGTGAAAGAACATGAAATTTGTTTTAGAATTAGGCATCGACAGCAGGTCTGAATCTGAACATAGTTGGGAGAAGATAAGACTGCAGATATGAAAGGAGACACTGCCTCATGTCTTTCATTGAGTTTAAGATTTGTTAATAAAGTTGTATGATATATCCAAATTTTAGCCAAATAAAAATGGTGAAAGATTTGAGGTCTATCGAAATAATAATATTATTGATTGCACATGAATATAAGGAAGGGTGGGGGATAGGAGAATAAGGAAGATATTTGAGGACATCAAGAAAAAAATTTTATGTATTGATACCTGCTACAAATTGTGTCCAGGCTGTTACTTTTTGGTCTTTTGTGGTAGCCTTTTGATATTTGACATGTACCGATATGCAGATGTGTTGGGAGTATGGATAATGGCCTTTGACCTACAAATATGTGTTCACACAACTTTTGTCTTATGATATAAGCCTTTTGTAGGTAGATGTGCCATGTTCCTAGTTTTTGACCTTGAAATTTCACAGATTAATGCATGTAGATTTTGTTTTTATCAATTTGCTTAAAGCTCGGAATATGTTGCTGTATATACCATCCCTTGTTCGAAATTGTGGATTCTGAGGCTCTTAAGACCTTCGATTTCTGATCTAGGATCAACACACTTATTCTACTTATGTTTTGTAAATTTAAATTTTAATGTAAATTTTCATCTCTATCACACATTAGTAAAAATCATGTTATCAGTGATTATAAAAAGAGAGAAAGCAAGCATTTGCCTTACCTGTCAGTAGTTTAAAATTTGCTTGTTTTTTTTTAAGGTCAAATGAGGTAATCAGGTGATCTACTGTCATTGGTCTTCATCCATTGTTGTGTGGCATCCGTCGTCCATTAACAAATTTACATTTTTAACTTCTTGAAAACCAATTGTTACCATTATTGGTGTGAATCTCTCTTTAGGATAAAAAGAATGTAAATTGTGAAATTCATGATCTTGGCTCCTCTAGGGCCTCATGAGGGGGCAAAAACTGCAAAAATATGCCAAAATTTCAAAAATCTTCTGTACTCCTTCACTTGTAGGAGAAAAACCAAATGCATGGTTATGATTTCCATGAATCCCTTTACTAAAATCGTGAAATTAAAGTCTTGTAGTTTCATCAAGAATCCTTATTTCGCCTTTTCAGAATAGCAGAATGGGTTAATACTGAAGTAGTGAAATAAATTCTGCGCAACGTCACAGTTCAGTTGCCATTCTTACAAAAACACTAAAACCGAGAGTATTTTTGGTTTTGTTTTCAGTAATTCCAATCCTGATTTTCTATTAAGCAAAACAAAAGTAGCATGTGTATCATGAAGTAAATAAAAGATTATTGCAAGAAGAAACCCAGGCATTCATTGGGAGTTGAATCTTGTTCAGATTTCCAATAACTTTTCTACATATGTTGAACTTTTGAATTGTTAAACATTATTGAAAATAGAGAGTCAGTACCATATAATTGTTCATGCATGAACAGAAGATACAATTATCATAAACTAGTAGTCTCACTCTGAATCGTAATATTCTTTTCAGCATTTTTGTGTGCATTTTTAAGTTATTGATAATAGCCTTTGTAAGGTAACTAGGATTGAGGAGATACTATCTAGCAAGAGGAGGGTATGAACTTGTTAGGATAAGCAACTTCAGCCAAAGCTCTCCTCTTTATTTCTTTTCATGTAAATAAACACATTTTGCAGACATTTTACAATGATTTTAATGCTATATTTAAGTGCCTAAAAACAAGGAAAAGTCTACAGGGGCACCCAAATACTTTTCCTCCTATTTTCTTGAATTTCACCTGCTACCCTCTAAATTTATTGAGAACCCTGATGAATATGATATTGCACTTGATGTCTTTGTGGCCCTTCAGGCCTTTGATATTCAAATAATGACTAATGTCCTTAGCAAGCTACAATTTCCTTAATTGTTGGCATAATCCAATTTTCTTGTCATTTTAAAAATGTATTCATATTTTTGGGGCTTGAATATCTATGCCTGATTGGCTTCCTTGGATGTTTTGAATCCACTGAAATCATGACTTTTTTCTAATATAGAACAGAGACGAATATTTACATTTTGAATGATCTTTAATGCATATTTACAAAAATAAGTAGGAATTTCTTACTGTGTCAATCCCAGATGGGAGTGGGGGGGGGGGGGGGGGGGGGGGTGCATGATCCATGCCCCAAGCGCCTGTGTTCTATGCCAGAAACAAACCAAACTCTACTGTGCAATGCAAAACATACAGGCCATGCCTTCCAAAACCAAACTACACCATACAAAGCCTTCAAGCTTACCTAAAGCAAAGCATGCAGTTACACAATATAATTAATTAGATTTGCAGTTACATGACTATTTTGCTAATATCAAAGTTGTATTTTGATGGATTGGTTTTCAGGCCATAAGTAATTTTCCTTTTGATCTGGAGTCACAAAACTTCACTTGTAATGGAATAGGGGTGATCTTTATTATCTGTTAAATATACAACTGTATTTTTAAAAATATTTTTATTTTTTGCAAATAATTCATTAGATAATTAATTAAAATGTTTTCATGTCTATTAGTTGAATTCTTACATTGTTTGTCAAAGTACTAGATACCTATATGATTTTATTTGTAAGAAAGTAATTAATGATCCATATACATGATTGTGAAGATATATTAAAATTAACAAGAAAGCTAGAATTGCAAAAAAAGCTATAATTGCCAAAAAAGAAAATTACTCCACTTTTAAGTAAAATAATTTGATATATATTTAATATACATAGAAAATTTCTCAGACACCTCTTTACATTTACATTGTCAACAATTATGAATGAATATTCGAAAGTTGCTATAAGTTATGTCCTGACTATGCTTTAACTAGCATTAGTTAAAAATATTAAGTAGATGTAAGAAATTTTATGAGCATTGAATCATGATTCAAAGGGTAGAATATCATTTATTTAGTTAATGGATTGCAGCAATGCTATTGATTAGTGCAGGTGTGATTAGTTAGTTAGTGCAGGTGTGGTAGTTAGTGTGGGTGTGTTTGTTAGTAAGCATAGAGTGATAGTTATTGCAAGTGTACATGTAAATATAAGCAAGAACATTCAAAAATATCAAATAAGATTTTCAAATGTAAGGATGTATGTATTGTGCATGTAATATGGAGAAAATTTAGTTAAGACAGAGTGAAGACAAAGTGTCCATGTCCAGAGTATTGAAATGCTGAGCTGAATTCACACACACACAAATTTTCACACAATCAGCTCTAAATATTCCAAGAGTCTAAAATGATTTAAATCCCTAATTGGCTATCAAAAGTAATTTCCTGACATTTCCCAGTTTAATAAAAAAAAAAAATGCTTTAAGTGCTTGTCTATCACAGAATTCACAATGTATTTTTATATTAAGAATGAACCTTTTGGACTGTTCATGGAGGACACCATTATGTAATCTTGACAACTAGACAAATATTACATCATCTTTCAAAACATCGAACATCTGGAAAACTCTAGGTCATGTGTGTCATCAAGTGCAAATGTATTTACCCTGTACACGATAGTATAATGGTTATATTGTAACCTATGGTGCTAGACTGGGGCCATAATATAGAGTCAAAATTTTTCATGGCCAAGGTGACTTGTGTGAGCAATGTGGCCCATGGGCATCTTGTTTTTGTTCCACGTATACATTATTGGGGAGATGGGATTTCTAATGAACTTGTCTTTTTTTAGAAGATGACATATCATTTTTCGCCATACTGCCACAGGTGCAAGCTCCATATCAGATATATGTTTTATAGTCTTACCATCAACAGACGGCCATAAATAACTCTGAACTGCAAATTTAGAAGGCATGATGCTTGTCCAGAAAAATCTGACAATCAAATGAGCCGTTTTAATCACAGAGTACCATATGAAAATTACTCATGGTATCGTCATCAAAACATTGCATAATTTATTATGCAGGTATATTTTTCTAATAAAAGTATCATTCTGTCTGAAGATGTACAGTTTTGTTTTATATTTTTACCAGGTAGATGAATATTAAATTTCCAGTGGATGACTGGTATGACCAAGTGATAATTTAACTTAAAGAGTGCTCAAGCCATCCTTAATTATACCACATGCAATGAGTTGCATAGGGTGTAATATTTTTGGCCTGTCCATCCATCAGTCAGTCCATCAGTTTTATTCTTGTCAGTGTAACTCCTCTGAAACTGCTCAACAGAATTTCATGAAACTTTGTAGGACTATAATTGCTATGTAAATGTGCATGTTCGCAGTAAATTCTGATTAGATTTTTTCTTCAGAGTTATGTCCCTTTTGAACTTAAAAGTGTGACCTTTGTTAGTAGATATAATGCATGTCAGATATATTAATATTTAACAATTGAATGCATGGACTCGCTATTTTTATGAAAAAATGTCTGTGAGGGGAATTGCAGCATGACATTTTTTGTTGTTGTTATAGTGTTGTTAAACTTGATAGACTAAGCATTACATATTAGGACAGTGATTTTTTTAAAGCTTCCAAGAGCATTGATTGTTTTTGCCAACACTTCGAAGTTTAACCACATTTGCAACTCCATACAGTTTTGGGTATTTCGAATCATGTAGCCAAAGAAATGAGCAGCTGCCCACATGTACCGTATATACTCGCCAATAAGTCAATCCCGCCTATAAGTCTGTTTTATTTTTTTGAGGTTAATTTGGAGGGATTTGCCATTGACCTAACTATAATATAAGTCTGTACAATTTTTTGCCACAATTTTAAATTAAAGTTTTTCTGGTTTTACTGCATTTCAAATTCTATTATGTGCAATGAAGCCATATTTTGTGGTTTTTCAACAATTCGATTTCATATCATTGCTGAAATCCATTATTCACGCATGTTTAACAACTCAATAAACCTTCGTCCATGTTTTAGATTTATATCCCTTGTCTAACATATTTTGAACACCGATCTAGATTTTTTTTTCTACCGGTATCTTACACAGTTCATGTTCTTCATATCTATACCAATAAAAATAAAATTTAAATTTTTATTTCATGAATGAAAATAAAAGCATCCACAGTTATTGTGTTGGAATCATATGCAGATCTCTGTCTCTTCAACATGGTGATGTACAATATAATAAAATTTTAAAATACCTGACAGATGATATTGATGAAAGGTGGATAATTACAAGGTGTTCAACACCTAAGCCATAACTGCTAGGGTACTTTAACCTATCATTGCCAATTATGGTATTTTGATTAATCTTTCCCTTGTTTATATAACAATTATAATCTCCAGCTCATCTCTGAGCTTTGTTTTCTTAGTGGCACGAGCTTCAAGAAAATTTTGAACATAGCTTACAATTTATTTTCCATCAATTGAATTTTAAGAGAGTCAATAATTCTGTTATAAATTTTCTCTTTATTATTCTTCTAAAAATATATTTGTCAGCACTTTCAATATTCAGTCGGGTTCTCAATTCCATCTTACCGATAAACAATAGAATTAGTTACCGCTCTATAAGTCATTTAAAGAATGTATAATACACTTAATTAGATCCAAAATACTACTTTTCGTCTTGTAGAAAAATACCAATCTTCTTAGAATTTGCCTTTAAGTCAGACATAGAGTTTTGGACAAAAATTTGACTCCCAAAAAACCGACTTATAGGGGAGTATATATAGTATGTACTGCTTTGTAATGTCATATGATTTTTTGTTTATGCAAGGTATTTAAGTTAATAGTATGGATATACTGTTGACTTTTTTATGCAAACATGAATACACAAAATGTACAAGTACCAGGTATGTATGCAGGTTTCACAGCAATAGGATGATTTATTTCCAGTCAAGGACCCATTGAGGCAACATGAGCATGCTACAGAGAAAAAAAGCATTCTTGCTTTTTCTTTCATTTGTTCATACATGTACTGCAATACTTCTTGACTTGGATGTTTGGTTTGAAATCATTTCATCTGTAATCTATTTGTTTTGTAGCATGGCATTGTATAGATTTACTAAAAATGTTTGGTGTGCTCTGCTTTCTAGAAGTTAAAACTTGTCTTTGAAGAGATATGTCTATTTATTGTCTTCATGGAATTTTATTTTAATGAACATTTCAAAGAAATTCTAGCAGGTTTACTTTCTTTTTATGCTTAGATTAATTTGCTTTATTTTTGCCACAGGATATTGTTGCAACAAAAATGGAAGGAGAACCCAAAGTAAGAAATGTTCTAGAACTGGCAAGTAAAGTTATCCCAAACACTGCACCACAAGGCAAGGAGATTGTCATGAGAGAGACTGATGCTCTTCATCAGGATTGGAAAGCTTTTGTCAGTGCCCTCCAAAAGGTGAAATTTATTTCCCTACATCTTTTGGCAGTGTGTCATATTCAGAAACCATGTACAGTTTTTGTACGGGCACTCAACGTTTTGAATATCTAGGCTATAATGAAAAAATTGTTTTCCTGTAAACAAACTATTTACAAGGTATAGCAGACGCCATCTTGGTTTTCATTTTTACTAGCTGCATCGCTTGCAATTTTCAGCGAAAAGTTCAATATAATATTATAATTAGACTCCTACCATTTAGAAGCAACTATGTCAAGATCTTTCCTCTTGTATTGTATTGTCATGGTGAACTGGAAATAAAGTCCATTTATTGGCTATAATCAGCCTTTAGTCATTGTCTACTGCTTCTCAAATGCGATAAAGTGGTAAAAGGGGGATGGAAGTTGACGTAATTATGCAAATGAGAATTCCCTAGCTGATGTAGCCTCTGAAGTTTACCGGGGAGGGGGCACTGAAATATGTAATATATAGCCCTACGAATAATAAAATTTGGGCACAATTATGTTGCTTGTGTTGTTGTTTTGAGGCAAGTTGGCACTGGAAGTCTAGTAAATCTATCGCAATGCCAAAACAACGGAAATGTCCCCCCTCCCCCCCCCCCCCCCCCCCTTTTTTTTTTTTTTTTTTTTTTTTTTTAATTGCTTAGACTCCAACCAACTAAGGTTTTGAAAATTTACAGATAACAGTACAGTCAATTTACGATTTCGCATGCAACTAATTGCAAAAGAAATATTTTTTTTTGCAAAGTATTCCTTAGTATCAGTAAAACAACATATAAAAAATCTAATTTTATCTAATGTGCAGAAATAATATATTTTGATGCATCAAATTTGCTGATAGCTCCCTTTGTTTTATGTCACCGCCGCGCTATCATAGCGTGCATTCACCGAAATCGTGATGTATACATTATCATTACGTAGACATTGATCAAAGTCTTTGCTCGAATTTTATGACATATGTTCATACAAGCGTGTAAGCGCTTGAATCAATATAGCCTAGGTGTAATACTATAAATTTATTTACAAACAAGACGTTCTAAAGCTTCTCAAAAGTTTAGAAAAAAAAAACAGGTTGGTAAAGTCACATACGTATAGGCCTACTGGGTTCATTCAAAATTTGGGAAAGGTGCCGTAATGTAACGGAAAATAACATTTTTTTAAACTAAACAGTCGCAGAGCATCATTTCTTCAAGGTAAAATTAATAAGTAAGAAAGTGAAAAGGCTTTTTTCTATACTGCACTGCTTATTTCTATTTTCTATGTAAGGACACCCATTCGCGTTACAAAGCCATCTTTCTCGTTATTGATTGGGGTACACGGGGCGCCTTTTAACATCCCATCCGACGAAGTAAATCTTTCTCCAGAAGTGACGCTATTAGTTGCAACTTGAATGCGGTTTCTGTAATATGCAAAACTAATACGATACCAATTTAATTTAACCTTTTATGTTGTGTTAGTAGAAAATTTCTTCCATTTTAATTATATCTGTTCTAACCTTGTGTTGAATATGGAAAGATTACAAGACTGTGTAATTTGTGAATCGGGGGACAAGAATGGTCTAGTTTGTCTTCATGGGAAGGGTAGCACAGGTATCAATACTGCTGCTGAGAAAAGGGGTAGCAATCTTCGCACACATCCTGGGCAATATGTGCACACCGAATGTAGGCGTCTATTTACAAATGCGATTGAAATTAGCAAATATCTGAGGGAAAAAGAACAAAGCAAGCCAATTCCTCCTGCTGATAGTACACCAATTCTTAGATCAAAACAGACCTTTTCATTCCGTGACCACTGCCTCTTTTGTGGACAAACTGCCAAACTTAATCAAAGTAAAAGAGGGCATGATGTTTTTCCTGTGCGAACTCATGATTTTCAGGCTTGTATAAAATCCGTCTGTTCTACAAGACAAGACGCTTGGGCAAACCAAATTTATCGTAGACTAGAAGCTGTAAATGATTTGCATGCTGCTGATGCCATCTATCATCAAACTTGTAACGTAAATTTTCGCACAGGCAAACACATACCTAAAATATTCTCACCCTCTTCGACGGAAGGCAAGAGACAGACCTGTTGACAGTGATATTACTGACGCATTTCTTAAAGTGGTGAATTATCTGCAGGAGAATGATGACAAACAACATCAACTGTTAGATCTTGTTGCTAAAATGAAGGACCACTGTGGTGATGATGCATACTCGCCTGTTTACTTGAAAAAGAAATTGTATGAGCATTTTGGGGATGAAATCATCATGACAGAAGAACAAGGAAAATCAACTGTAATAATGGTACGAAAAACGGCAAGATCAATTCTTCAGAGCTTCTACAATCGGCCTAAAACAGTGGACCAGACATTGGAGAAGCTCAACATCATTACAACTGCTGCTAAGTTGATAAAATCTGATATCCTGTCCCTTCATCTAGCTTCTGATCTGTACCCTTTGTCGTCAGATATTGAATCACTTGAAAAGAATCTTCAGTACGTTCCTGAAAGTCTTCAAACTTTTTTGAAAATTCGAGAAAAGGACCCTGACTTGAAAATTGCATCGATTGGACAGACAATTATGCAGATGGCTAAGCCACGTATGCATATTGCACCACTACAAATAGGTTTAGGAGTGCAGCTTCATCACTATTTTTCATCAAAATTTCTTATTGATACGTTGAATTCCTTAGGATTTTGTTCCTCATATTCGGAGATACAACGTTTTGAAACAAGTGCAACCATTTCACAAGGAACAGATATTCCAAGCTATGAAAATGGACAATTTCTGCAATTCGTTGCTGACAACGTGGATCACAATGTGCGCACACTTGATGGGTATGGTACATTCCATGGCATGGGCATTATTGTAGGCTCTACACATGGTAAAAAGGTTAGCAAACCGGTCCCTAAACTGAACGTTTCATCGGCTGACCTGGTCACTGCTGGGAAAATTAATATACATTTCTACAAGCAACCACCTAAATCGTGACTGCAGATGAAATTCGCCAAAATTAATAAAGAACAGAAAGTACCAGATCCATCTTTGAGTTTAGATCTTCTTTCAAAGGCTGTATGGCCTCTTCGATCTCCAACTCCAAGTTGATCAGGACTGATGCAGTGTACTCAAAATGGAGATTACCCTGGGAAGTCCACCATCACCTTTCTGCCGATGATAGATATGGACGCAAGCGATATGTCATGTATCTACTCTACACTGAAGTTTGTGTCTCGCCAAGCTAGAAAATATGGTACAACTCCAATTCTGACATTTGACCAGCCTCTCTACATGAAAGCAGTTACAATTGTCATTCATGAGTCACAGTGTGAAGACTTAAGCTCCATTATACTCAGGTTAGGTGGGTTTCACACACAAATGAGCTTTTTAGGATGTATCAGGCGCATTATGAGAGAATCGGGATTGCAGGAAGTTTTAGAGACTGTATATGCGTCAAATGCAGTTGGCCATATTCTTAGTGGAAAAGCAGTAGCTCGAGCAACCCGTGCCCATTTTCTAGTTGATACAGCCCTTCATGCCTTGCTCGTGGCTAAAACCTTTGGTGCCGAATTGCCTGATAATGATGTGCCCCAAAATATATCTTCAGGTTATCTTGTAACACCCAATGACACAGAGGCCCCCGATCACGTCCTTACTCAATCTGCAGACGTTTCCACAGCCCAACTGGAAGAAGATCATCTGCTGAAGAAAGCTGCTGCCTTGTATGACCAGTTGCTAGAGGGAGATGCTACTGCACAAGACGTGTGCAATAATTCTACCATTACACAAGTACTGGGGAAACTTGCGGACACAAAATCCTCTCTCAAGTGCTTCAGAACAGCAGCCCTTTGGCTTCAGTACTTAGAAATGATAAGTCTCTTAAAAGCTTTTATCACAGCTGAAAGAACAGGCAATTGGTTACTCCATATACAAACTCTACACGCAATGCTTCCCTATTTTGCTGCAGCTGGGCATAATATGTATGCAAAGTCAGCATACATCTATGTCATGTCAATGATCAATCTTCAAAAAGCTCATCCCGATGTACACAGCAAGTTCATGGAAGGTTATCATGTACTGAGAAGAAGTGAGAGGTATTGGGCGGGTCTGTCGTGTGATCTTGTCATTGAGCAGGCATTAATGAGAAGTGTGAAAACATCAGGTGGTTTAACGAGAGGTCGAGGAATGACAGAGGTACAGCGGTCGCAGTGGCTTTTGTCTATGCCTTCTTGTGCAGCAGTAAATGAGGCAATGCAGAATCTGACAGATGTTGGCTACCACACAAGTGAGCAGCACAAGGAATCTTCAACCTCTCGCCAAGAAAGGGACAAACAAGATATAATTAAAGTTATATCATACCTACGAGACCGTGACCCTTTTACTGAGAGCATCCCTCTTGAAATATTGACACCGGTGTGAATGCAGACAATAATATCAACGCTCATAATGCATTAGCATGTGGACAAAAGATCATTGAGTCTATGGTTGGTCAGAATATTTTTGATTTTTCCTTCAAAAAATCAATGCAGGTGTTAACTATGTCATCTAAAACATCTATCATGGTTGAGGAAGGCAGAGTTGAGGTTGATCCCCAAGTGCTTTTTCAAAGACTAACGGCAATTTCATCTAGAGAATCTGTTGAAGATATTGCAAATATCTTCAAATATGAATTATCAACGCATCCATCATCGATCTTTGAACCCTCAGGACTTCCAAGAGCAGCAAGTAAGCCTCAAATTTCAGATGCAATTTGGAGTATGGGCGATTGTGCTGTATCAGAGAAGGAATTGCTTGATGTACATTTTGTTTTGGATGGCGGTTCTTTGCTACAGCGTATCCCATGGACAAAAGGCATGTCATTCAATGCTATATGTCAGTTGTATGTTGAGTATATTATTAGAAGATACTCGAGACCAACTATTGTATTTGATGGATATTCCAGTGAACCCTCGACCAAAGACGTGACTCATCTTCGACGTTCAAAGGGCATCATCTCCCCTGATGTAACATTTACTTCAGATATGACCTTCAAATCTAAAAAAGAAATTTTTCTCACAAATAACAACAAGTCTTGTTTCATAAGTCTTCTTGCCCAAAGACTTCGGGAAAATGAATGCATGGTCATCCTTGCAGAGGAAGATGCAGATTGTCTCATCATTTCAACAGCTGTAGCATGTGCTCAGTCAACACAAGTCGTTGTCATTGGCGAAGACACTGATCTTCTTGTTCTCCTCTGCTACCATGCATCACTGGATGGATACAACATTTACTTCCGATCTGAACTTTCTAATAAGTGCAGGCACTGGGACATACAAAAAACAAAGCGGATGCTTGGTATGCACAAGTGCAAAATTCTGCCAGTAGTACACGCAATCACGGGATGCGATACAACCTCCCGCCTATTTGGGATAGGAAAAGGTGTTGCTTTAAAGAAGCTTTCGAAAACAAACAATGTTACAATGGCAATAGAGGAATTCTTAAAGCCTGGAAACCATCTGGAAACTGTTGTAACGAGCGGCGAACAGATTATTGCTAGCCTATATGGGGGAGTATTGTGTGAAGGACTAGATCTGATGAGACTGCGCTTATACACAAATAAGGCTATCACTAACAATAAGTGCGTTCAGGTACAGAGTCTCCCGCCAACATCTGATTCTGCGGCTCTGCATTCTAGAAGGTCATACTATCAGTGTCAGCAGTGGATAAAACTAGATTGCACTGATCTGAACCCACTTGATTGGGGATGGACAGTCACTGATGATAGCAAATGCATGCCGCTTAAAAACACTTTGCCGCCTGCTCCCAATCATCTTCTGAATATTATCCACTGTAATTGCAAGGTAAATTGTGACACAAAGAGGTGTACGTGCCGAAAACATGGCCTAGAATGTACTATTGGATGTGGCCATTGTAGAGGAACAAGTTGTTCCAATTCAACAAGGAACACGGAGGAAGAAGAAGAAACAAACTGATTTCCATGGTCTGTTCACTGAAATGACCCCCCCCCCCTTTTCCAAAAAAGCCTCTTAAAGGTGAAATTATTACATGGAAATTTTACAATTTCTATTTCTTACAAAAATTTATAAATGCCAATCAAGAAACTGCATTCTTATTTGATAGGTAATGATGGAAAGCTAATTTCCAGTTTTTGTCGTTTTTTCTCTTTTTCTCTGTTTTTGACCCCCAAAAAATGGTATTTCCACTTCAACTGAAACATGAGATTTTTTATATGTTTTAGTACACATATTAGCGAGGTCAAAATCATTGAAAACAATTCTTTTGCAATTAGTTGCAAGTTTGACTTTTTTGGGGGCTAGTTTGACTGGACTATAAGCAAGAGAGGACATTTGGATGTATAAATGTTACTGTGAACGTTTGAGAGTATGTCCATGAATATGTGTGTGTGGTTGTTAATTCAATTGTGAAATTTTCTTATTACACATGACATTTACTTTCAATTAATTTTGATACAGCGAATGCGTGAATCAGTGAAGTTATCATGTTTAACGTTGTGAAAAATAAAATAAAATGTAAAGTATAGACCAGTAGAACAGTGTGCAAGATCCATTACCTTGCTATCTACATGATCTAGAACATATTTAGATTTATTGCTAATATTATAATATTTTTAATTTTATTGACCATTGAAAAAAGGGCTATCCTGTTATTATGTCAACATCAACTTTTGTCCCACTTTTAACACTTTTTTGCATTTGAGAAGCAGTAGATGACATTTGCTGGTAGATTATAGCCAATAAATGAACTTTATTTCCAGTTCACCACGACAATTCAAGAGGTAAGATCTTGACAGAGTTTCTAAATGGTAGGGGTCTAATTAAATGCTTTAAAAAAAACTTCAACCTTCATATCTTTTATACCATAAGAAATAAAGCTTGTATATTTGGTATGGGTATTCCTTGTGGCAAGACCTTTCAATTGACACCAAAGTCTTTCACCAGGTGACCTTTACATTGACCTTTGACCCACATTTAGAAAATTTGAATATAAGGTGTATCTTAGAGGTACAACTTTTATGTTGTGCATGTGCATTTCTTATGAGAAAACTTTTCAACGATACCAAATTTGTTGACCTTGTGACCTTGAACATTGACCTAATTTTGGATTTTTAGGTCACCTGAGTTTACTCAGACCTTTCCAACAATACCAGATTTGTTGACTTTGTTACCTAGACATTGACCATTGACCCATCTTTGCAAGCCAAGGGTTTTCGGTCCACTCTGCTCCCCACAAACCCTTGACAGATTACACCACACAAACTATGGCCCACAGTGGCGACACCTAGGGAATGTTCTGAATTTGAACGTTATAATCTAGCCAATCGTGTAATGGCTTTCATGATACTTTTCATTATAAATGTAAACAAGTATGGTGAAATCAACTAAAGATCTTTGAAATAAAATTGACGGCAGAACAATTATGCGCTATAAAAAAAATATAAAACAGGGATGAGAATATTGCTAGCAATAGAACAGGAAACATCAGCATGGTAAGAGGAAATTCCAGTTAATTTTGCACCTCGCATATTCATACTGTAAGGCATGTTTATGACCTAAGTCTTGCAGTATGGTTGAATTTTCAGTTTTAAGTGCCTGAACATTGTTTTTGAGGTCATAGTCAATTTTCTCTTAGCCTGTTTAGCTTTTTGAAACACACAGAACTTCTGAAGTTGTTTGAAAATTTTAAGTAAAGCTGAAAAAATTACCCTACAATTTTTTAGTGATAGTTGACCCAACAGTTCCATCATTTAGATCAATCCTGAAACTTGTTCTAAATATCACACATGCTTGGCTTGTGGACACTTGTGTTCTTTTAAATGAAAGCCACATTTCATTGATCCCAAGGTTGAACCTTGGAACCATTGAAAACTTGGCCACAATTTTCAGTTTTCATTGAGCTTGTTTTTTGATTTAAACCTTTAAACCTTTTGATATCATTTACACCATCAGAGGTAGACCTTTCATATTTGGTATGTGTATTCCTTGTGGCGAGATGACACCAAAGTCTTTGACCTGGTGACCTTTACAAATTTTACAGTTCTACCTTGTAATACGTGGGCTTTAGTGTTTCACAAACACATCTTGTTCTATTTAATTTCATAATTTTCTTTCAACATAGAAATCAATAATATACTTCCCAAAGAAATTAACAATACTACAAAACTCAGGAGTGAACCTCTTTAAATAAACTATTTTTGTGGACTTGTCATCTTGCACTACTATACTTACTTTTTATAATCATAACCTTAAAGATCATAGAAAATGGTTTTACACATTACTATTTTCTTTGAAAAATATAAAGATTGGTATGTCAGTACAAGATTTATCAGGCGGAAAAAAATGAATGTTAATCAATGCAGAAAGATCCATTTTTAAAAAAAAAAAATCTGTCTCACTTGAGATTTGCACTTTGTGATATAACATGTAAACAGCTTGGAAGCAACGAAGAGTCTGAATACCCCAATTTTGTGGTTTGGAGTTCATCTGCTGATTATATGTACCAATTTACAAAGATGGAACACACTTTTTAAATATAAAGTTATATTATTCATCACAGCGTATGACTTGATACATGTATACATGCAAATAAAAAACATCCAATCAAATAGAGTGACAGGATTTTGAATGACAACATCCTTGAATGGTTTATTGTTTCCTCAATACTGAAGAAGTCAAATATTGTGTTGTCTAATGATTCATTACCTATAATACAGCAAAGAAATTGGTAATGTGTGAAACTGAAGATTCACTGCATGTGCATGTACAGCATTCAACATTTGAACATCTTTACTTTAGAACATCTAGAATGTTCATGAGATGCATTGATATATTGAGCATGGGGAGCCTCTACTGAAATTTAGAAATACATGGCTACTGGGTCAGGGGTTTGTTCAGGTTCTAGGGCAGAGCCATATGGTTGTATCATCAAAAACCTTTCTTTCAGAGCAAGCTGATGGTCATCAAGGTCACACTTGCCACTGTTATGAGTTACTTATTTACAATTAGGAATGCAATGTTGTATCTTTACTTATTGCTGTTTTTGATCTGTAGACAAAAGCTGATCTTGAGAACTGTATGGATCAATGGAAGGAGTTTGAGACCTGGCAGGACAAAGTGTCAGCATGGCTGAAAGACTTGGATGCCCGTGTAAGGGATACCGAATTGAAATCTACACTGAAGGAGAAACAAGCCCAACTGGACAGACTCAAACATCTGCACAGAGATCTTATAGATCACCAGAGTGATATAGATAGCTTAAGTGATACTGCCCAAGATCTTGTCCGTGTTAGCACAGATACACGTGTCATCAGTCAAGCGTCACAACTGGGTACCAAATACCAAGCCATCTACACCAATGTCAAGGTTAGATTTAATGAAGTATCAAGACATCTACACACATGTGTCAAGGATAGTTCTAAACCATATGCACCCATATCAAGGTTTATAGTTCTAATCAAGTAGCAAACCATCTACACCAATGTCAAGGTTAGTTTTAATCAGGTATCGATCATTCTGGAGGTTGGTTTTTATGAAGTATTAATCCATATACTGTGTACTACACCAATATCAAGGTTTGTTTTAATCAGTATCTAGTATCAACACCATTCATTGTCCTTTAAGTGTGAAGCCATCAGCACCAATGTCAATGTTTGTTTAATCAAGTATTAATCCATTTACATCAATTTCAAGTCCTTACCAATCAAGGACATATATCAATCCATCTCCGCCAATTATGTCAAGTTTTGTTCTCATCAGATATCAAGTCATATACACCATTTATGTCAAGGTTTGTTCTCATCAGATATCAAGTCATCTACACCAATTATGTCAAGGTTTGTTCTCATCAGATATCAAGCCATTTACACTGGTGTCAAGGTTTACTCTAATCAAATATCAAGTTATAGACACAAATTTTGTTGCTAGTTGTTCTCAAGAGATATCAAGTTCTATACATCAAATATGTCAAGCTTTGTTCTCATCAGATATCAAGCCATCTACACCAGTTATGTCAAGGTTTATTCTAATCAAATATCAAGTTATAGACACAAATTATGTCAAGATTTGTTCTCAAGAGATATCAAGTTATATACACCAATTATGTCAAGGTTTGTTCTCATCAGATATCAAGCCATCTACACCAATTATGTCAAGTTTAGTCCTAATCAAGTGTTTTTGCATAGAAAATAGGCTTTACTATCACTAACCTTATATAATAGTCTAATAGTGTGTGTATGTGCTTATTGAATGCTTATGGTTTACTGAGGAATCATTATTGTTCGTGGGGGCTCAATGTTCATGGATTTCATGGATACCCTTTACCAATGAATTTACATCCCCATGAACTAGTTATTCTTTGTAATAGCCTCTACAATATAATGTTGTATATTTTCAGAATGACATCAACCCTCGAAATTCCATCCCTATAAACTAATAAATATTTGGCTACCCACAAACGTTGGGCCCCACAAACATTAATGATTCCAAAGTATCTATTTTCAGTGTAACAAAGTTTGTGTCAGATACTTTTAAAATGATTTTGATGTTGAAATTTCAGGAGTTGTGCAGAAGATGGGATCAGTATGTGCTGGATCATCAAGCTTACAATTCATCTTTTGATCAGTGCAAGAGTTGGTTAAGTGAGATGAGAAAAAAAATGCACCATTTGTCTGATACAAGTGGAGACAGGAGAGTGATACAAGACAGACTGTCACTAGTCCAGGTACTGAGTTGTTCTAGCATTCTGTAGCTGTATGACAGTTTCTTCTCGGAGGAAGAAAATCCCCTTTGAAGTGAAGAATGATAAATGGATAGTAGATCTACAAGTCATAATTTGCATAGAATCAAAATCATATAAGGGCTTTGCATACTGGGGAACAAAGTGAAAAGATTAGTATATTTTGTTTGCAGATTACTTGTGAGTAACACTTTAATATAGAACAAGTGTGTCATTTATAATAAGAAAAATAACTTAGGTATAAATATCCAATGAAAATAAGGTATGAAAGATATTTCTATCTTCTATATCATGTGACATAGTTACTCAATACACAAACATGGATGTTAATACTTTAATTCGTTTGCTTGTTATAAAAACAACAATCATGACAGCATCCTCCAGATTTTGGCTTTAAACATAGATGATTTCATAGAGGCTAATGAAAATAAGAACACATTGATGAAAACAGCCAGTCATCTTATATAACTCGTGTCTATGTCCCCTAACAATCTCTGTTTACACATTCGTCATTAAATAGCTGTACATTCAGTATCATATCAATGTTCCTTTGAAAAGAAAATGTGCAATTTTGATTAGGCCTAATTGGAACTGTAGAAGACACTGCACCAATAGACTTTCCCTAAATGAAGGCCAAATGACGTCATGTGTCATCTTGATATTGATTTTGGCCTAAAGTCTCATTTTTATTAAATGTCAGTTTTCTATACTATAGTTAAAGCTATACTATAGTTAATCTTTAAATTTTAATAAATAAAACAGCAAAAAATTATAAGTACTCTTATGTATGTATGGTTAGGCATGGTGTTTGGATCACTAGGTTTTAACTTTAATACTGCAAACTTAATCACTACTTAAGTTGATTTCACTTCCAGCAAAATAAGTTGCCAAAATTAAGGCCATATAATTCATTTCTGGGCTCATTTTTAATGTTTAGTAAAATTAAGTAGTTAGAAAATTCTCAGTTGGCAATTCCATCCTTGGAGTTGCAAAAAGACTACAAAGCCCTTGGCAAATCCTTGGGTTTTACTGCTTTTTATGACCATTCAGTGGAATTTACTAGATATTTTATGGCTACTCATAAGAGAGTCTTATAGCTTTTCATCTTTTACAGGAACTTGTTTCTGACAAAGAGGAAGGGTTACATATGCTTCAGATATCTCTGGACAACCTACAGATTGTGTTGCCCAATACATCAGTAGCAGGAAGGGACACCATGAGACGTGAGATGCAGATGTTGCAGTCTGAGTATGATAGTCTGTCTGCTGATATCAATGACGTAAAGAGCAAACTGGACTCAACTCTTACCCAGTGGGCTGTATATGATGACAGCATAGAACAGCTCAGTCGGTGGCTGAGAGATCTGGAGGATCAGTTGGAGGCAGAGAGCCATCCTCAAAACACATTACAGGAAAAAAAGTTACAGCTGGAGAGAGTGAAGGTAAACTGCTACCTTATTACTGATTTTATCTACTTCATATTTGTACGTAAATATCACATGTTATAGGCTGGTGTAATAAAAAATGCCAATGCACACGGGCATTCACATGTACTGTCTTTAGATAATTAAATTTTTGAATTATTATAAAGTTTTTATTTTTCATCAAATTGGCACTCTTTACAATCTGTTATGGTTATCAAAGGCAAAATATCACAAGTACAAGCTCCAATAGTAAGTACAGAATGTAACACCTTTGTAATTTAGTGGTTTTATTGGCGATAATGGTCAGGACTGCTCATAATTGAAATAAAACAAACCAAAGGCTTAAAGTGAACCAAGGGACCAGATGTTCACCTAGGAAAATTTCAGCTAAAGTTCATTGATACTGTACAATGTCCATTAATTGAATGAAAATTCTAGGTAAGCTCTACTGGCGAGCTGAAAATCTGCCACTAGACTATGCAGACACTGCATAGGCTGCGCTACCAGTAGAGCCAATCCATTCCTAACAGCAAGTTGTTCCCATAGAACAAACTAATACCCATGAGCAAGGGTAGTAGCAACATATGCTAAATGAAAACATCTGAGCAAAATTAAAGTGATTGTATCGGTGGAAATAGCAGATAACTAAACTCGGTTTCCAAGAGAACCATATATCAGATTACAAAACAGGCAGTCAACAATAATATTGCTTCAGTGGGCATACCTGAGGGTCACATCCTAATCATAAGGATGAACAAAATACAAAATAATGTGGAAAAAGGGAGCCAGCAACAATTTTGCTTCAATATGGCCATCCCTAGCAATTGGTGGTCAGATAACGATCAAACAGCCCTCTTCACTGAAATACAAAAATCCAGTTGTGCCTCCCTAGTAATTGGTGGTCAATTCAAACAATCAAACAATCCTGTTCACTGAAATACAAACTCAAGTCAGTAATCAGTTAAGCAAAAAGCTAAAACAGCCGATGGGTAAAATTGTCAGAATTTGAGACTATGTTAACCTTAGGATTGATCAAAAAAACATTGTAGTGCTTCCTGTATTCTATGGAGAAAAAGGCAATTGCCCCAAAAATTCAAGTGGACTAGGTCCTTAAAAAGATCGGGGCGTGGGTTTTTTAACTCTGGGTAGCTAGTGTACTTTCCC
The DNA here is from genome assembly GCA_024699665.1 of Ostrea denselamellosa. Taxonomy (NCBI): domain Eukaryota; kingdom Metazoa; phylum Mollusca; class Bivalvia; order Ostreida; family Ostreidae; genus Ostrea; species Ostrea denselamellosa. Next base: position 1,936,277 of record JAMZEH010000021.1, read on the forward strand.
TCCCTAACTTAAGTATAAAAGTTACTATGCAGCTATTAAGTTGCACCCTAGCCCTATCCACTGCAAGGTGATCTACTTCTCCTCTCCAATGTAGCCTGGGAAGGATCTGTGACCAGATGATTATAGTATTAGGTAGCAACTTGCGGAGTTTGACTACCCCCTTTTTTATATTATTGCTTAATATGACACACTTAACCTATTGTACAATGTCATTCCTCCCACAATGAATCATTAAATAATGTAGTGGTTCCTCAATTTTCAATAAAGTCTGTACCTGAGGGTAGACTTGCTTCCATTTCATGCCCCCCTTCCCTTGCCAAGACAATGATGCATTGTGCCTAAGTAACTGGAGATTTGCTCCCAGGGGAGATGTGCGGGTATGCAAAAAGGCATATTTAATTAGTGACGATCCTACAATCCAAATTCTTTTGTGATCTACAATGATATATATAAAATATAATAATAATAAATTGATTTGCTCATAAAGGGTAGTGAATGTTACTTGATATACGACACCCAGAAGACGACTGACCAAGGGAATGAGCATTTTATGTATCTGTACATGCATTTAGAATTCCACCTGCCCCCTGCGAAAATTTGATCTTCAGTTTGTCGTTGAACCCAGGCTTCAGTGGCAGCACAAAACGAGTGCATCTTGTAAGCTTTGGTATCTAAACCTGTCTTACTGAGTATCATAGAAAATAGTGTCCCAACGTCATATCTAGTAGTTGGAGTTCCTCCATTGTGACAAAAAAGTGACCCAGAGCAGACAGGTCTGACTTTCAAAACAGACTTCAATGATTCCACAGGACAAACAGTCCCCCTTGTTGGGCTCAACGTCACAGTTGCGCTCTTACCTTCCTGGTCAGTTTTTGAATGTGCAATTAGCATTGTTATAGTGTTGCATGATGCTGAAAACCAAACATCCTTAAATTGGATAGAGTGCCCAACTCTCCTTTGACTATTTTGAACTAGCTCGCCCATCTGAAAGTACCCGAAAAATGCAATAGTGAAGATAGCTGCAAAAAGGTAAACCTCATACTCTGACTGACAAATTGATGGGAGCCATTTTGCATAGCATGTCCATAGTAATCGGTTTCCTATCATCTACTGGAGCGACACAAGCCTAACAGGATTTTCTTAACTACGAAAGTCTGGGTAGTGTCTGGAAGATTGTGAATTTTGCAGAAAAATGAAGGACCTAAGTAAATGCAGCACCGGTTTTGATTTAGATGTCTTAGAATTGAGTATAGCTACTAAGGCCTTGTTGTCAGTGTGCAGGATAACATTTTTTGCCCTGTAATTCATTGCTCCAAATGGAAAAAGTCATAACTATAGGATCCAGTATACGAAACACGCCAGTTCCACGGCTTCCCAAACTGGTGTCCTTCCCCCCCCCCCCCCCCCCCCCCCGATGCTGGCTTCTCCGTAATTTTTTTTCGTTTTGGCATGATGTCTTCTGAATTTCCATGTGCTGAATGCTGGGGGAGTATTGCATAGTGGTCATGACGAAATGACACTGCTAATACCCGAAACAAATGGGATGGCTAAAAGCCGTAAGTTGCCCTAATGATATGTCTCGAGGGAAAGATAATATTTGATAACCTGATTTATCTTTTAAGAGTTAAATCCCATTAAAATAACTGGCCAGCACATGCATGCACACATGCTAAATTCTGATTGGACAATTTTCAAATCTCCATATCTTACTTAAATATGATGCAGACATTATGAAATTCATACTATTGGTATATGATACAAATGTCTGTTGAATGACATCAACATAAGTGCAGTCATACTAACAGGCACATTCTTCCTCTTGTTTTTGTATTGAAATGGCCATGACTTCCTAAGTAAAGGTTAAAATAAAATGATTCTTTTTTGCTGTATGTTTATAATATGAATACCTAATGAATGGTGTAAACCATACATGCTAAATAAAATCTGTTTGAGCGAGAATGTGCATGCATTGTAATTTTTAACTTCTTTCATCAGGTATTGATCTGTAACATTATGAGATTTCAGTGAATTGTTTTGAAATTTATGTGACAGATATATTTTGGACTCCCTCCTAAGTTGCACCGTCAAAATGACTTGCACCTGGAGAAGTGCAAGGACATAACTTCTTAAATGGGAGAGGTTTGGGGAATATTTGTACGGTCCCTGTTACAATTAGAACCAGTTGATATTGATTACATGTTTTTGTTATTTAGTGTGTGATAGATATTAATTGATTTTTTATAATTACTCTATGATAGTGTAACAATGTTTATATATGTTGTTTTATCAGGTGCAGCAGTTGAATATTGCTAGTCAGCAGAGTACCATAGATAACCTAAATGACAAAGCAGAAAATTTGAAAGCTACCAGCAAAGATCTGAATTTGGGGAATCAAATCAAACAGTTAGTCCTCAGATTTGAAAAACTACTAGAAAATGTCAAGGTAATTGGCAAGCTGTGTTGGACTGTAATTTGACACTGATTGATATATATAGAATGATCAGTTATAACTAGTGATGGGACGATCATCAGTTGGAATCCGTTGCTGCTTCCGATGCGATTTTACCAATTATAATGAGAAAACATTTTTCTCTTAAAAAGCGTAATCTTACAAAGTATTTCATGATTTTTTTTTCAAATACATATGTATATTTACATACATTTATATAATTATATGTAAAGATAGATTTGTTCAAAAGTTCATTGCAATCTTTGTGCTTTATATAAAATATTTCAAATGCAGCATTCTTTTAAATTTATGTCAAATATGCATTCTCAATGACCATGAGTGAGTGACAACATGGCAAGAATTCCATCATCATCAAAAGCAAGTTTTAATGCCTAAATGGTCTAGCGCACTAGTCAAAGACTGTTAAGAGATTTGGTTCTGCAGGTTGTGAATTCAACCCCCGGCAGGGGCAGAAGTGGGTATCCATATCTAGTGAATTTTTCTGTGCTTTATATAAATAAATCTTAACTTGTGTATGTTTAGGAGTTCATATTGCAGTCTTTGTGCTTTGTAGAAGTGGAAATGGGCTAATACCAGAATGCATTCTGTAAGAAGTGTATATGCATCTGATGATCAATTATGGAAAAAATAATAATCTATCATCAAAATCAGTTGCTTTTTTCGTTAAGAATCGATGTTTTCTGATGATCGGTACAGCACTAGTTATAACTTTTGTCTTATATGACAATGTTCTGTGTGACAAATCAAACTCTGCAAAGCTCCTAAAGTCTAATCAGGAGCACAAATCTTTCATTATTAACATGGATGTCACAAACTGTAATTCTATAAAGTCCTGCAACGATGTAAATCCTGCATTAAAGGGGCTTGGACATGACTTCAGCTGAAAATTTTCTAATTCTATTCTTCCATTTTTAATGTTAACAATGCTTCAATAATGTATTTCTAATGATCAGAAAAAAATTTGAATATCAGTTGTTGAGTTACAAGTGAGATACATCACTCACAATTCTTTGTTATGTAAACAAGGCTTATGTCATGTTTTTGTTTACATACAGATTGGTTAATAGAAAATATCATGTTTAAAAGAAAATGAGATGTGGTAAACACTAGAATATGTTTGATTGTGTTCAGAATTAACTTGTAAATTGAAAAATCTGCTTTAAACGAAACTTTTACTAGTAAATGAAAGTTGTCTCAAAAAGTTGTAGACAATGTTAATAATATGCATGTGATCCAATGTCTTTATGTTCAAATAATTACTAAATAAAAATTTTGATGATGTCAATGGAGATGAATAGGTGGTATGTGTGACAGGTTATTCCACTTATGTTGTACATCTGATCTTCCAGAAAATGTGAAGGACTTTGAAAACTTTTTTTTTTAGCTCATCTGAGCTGAAAGCTCAAATGAGCTTTCTAATCACCTGTTGTCTATCATTCATCTGTCTGTTTGTAAACTTTCACAGTTTGACTTCATCTCAAGAACCACTGGGCCACTTTCAACCAAATTTTGCACAAAGCATTCTTGGTCGAAGGGGATTCAAGTTCATTTGAATGAAGGGCAACACCCTTCTCCAAGGGGAGATAATAACGAAATAGAAAAAAATACACTAACAAATTTTAATAATGTTCTCCAGAACCAGCAGGCCACTCCCAATCAAACTCAGCACAAATCATCCTTGGGTTGATTGTATATTGTTTAACATTCTGCTTGAGAATCTTCCATTCATTTTATGTGGGAAGCCAGTTTGGTGTTTGATGTCTCAACAAGTACATTGTACTCATTATGTCTCCCCGCTTTCCGGGGGAGACATGTTGTTTTTTGTACTTTCTGTCTGCCTGTTAGTCTGTCTCCCACAAAATCTTGTGAATGCTTCTCCTCCTACATGACTTAATGGATAGGCATGAAACTTTGTACATTGCTTCACTGCCATTTGTAGATGTGTATATTGTCAGGACAATATTTCAGTCATTATGTCTGTATTTCAGTTTCAGTTTTAGGAGGATAAGAAGATCCAATTATTTTTCTAAAAGTTATAGTGGATGTACAAGTGATGGAAGGTGTAGAATAGCTTTTGAACACTTTTCCTCCAACATAGCTTATTGGATGGATACACTAGTGCAATACTGTATGTGTATACCATCAAAACAGGAGGACCCAATTATTTTCCTAAATGTTATAGTGGATCTATGCTGATTGAGGATGTACAATAGCTTGTGAACACTTCTCCTATATGACTTATCGGAGGTCATTATGTCTATGTTTCTGTTCATGATTCCTTCTCCATACCATGCAGTGCATTAAGGGGAGAAGGTGTAATTGGAGCACTTTCAATTTGGAGAGCTGGGAACACATTTGTTTTTCACAAAAACAATTTCTAGTTTAAATTTCGTAGTATTTTGCTTCTGATTTAATAGACAGGTCTTGTGATGCCATGTGGGTTTTATATATATATATATGCCCACAGAAAATGTGGGCATATTATACTATACCACTTCTGTCCATCTATCCCCTAACATTGTCTTCGCAACTCCTAAACCCTTGGGGGGGGGGGGGGGGGGGGGGGGGGATTTTAATGAAACTTGGTACAAAGAAAGATCACAGTGTGTAGGTGTGCATATTACAAGGGGTATGCTGTCCCAAAATATTTGAAGGAGTTATGAACTTTGGAGTTACATTTTTTGGGGTCAGTAACGGATGCTGACATATAATGTACTGGTTCAGTGATACTCTATTTTTATTAGCTCATTTGAGCTGAAATCTTTAGTGAGTTGATTGATACCTTTGAATGAATGTTGAAAACATGCATAACTTATTTAATATGAGTACCAATAAAGCATCAAATAAAGAAATGAATAAATCTCCAACATAAAACAACTGAAATATGCTTTATCTATATCACATAGGGAAATATTGGTACTCATTGGGTTTAAAAATGCACTGACAGAATTGGGCATTTATACACACGACTTGTGCCAGTATACTTGTTCAATAAACCTATTATGCAGATATCATATGAAGTGTAAAATTGATGTTTACTACAGAAACTGATGAACAGATGTGAGAAAAATGTTAAAGATCATCAAGTTTACCGTGACACATTCATGGATGCTAGTGACTGGCTGAGCTCCATGGTGGACCGCCTCAATGCTTGCAGTGATGTTAGAGGAGACCGCTCTGTGGTGGAAGCCCAACTTCACAAACTTCAGGTACATAGTTATTAATCTCACCAAAAAAAAAAAATATAAAAAAACAATGTTCATCTGTGTTTGTTTAATATGGATTATTTCTATATCATAGGATATATTTGCAAACATGGATGCTGGCAAGGAAAGACTTGAACTTACTGTGGAAAAAAGTGACTTAGTATTACCTGAGACCTCACAACAAGGTCAAGATTTGATTCGAGAAGAACTCAGTATGCTTACAACAGAATATGATGGATTTACACAAGACTGTGATGAGCTACAGGATACTCTAGGTACCAGTGATTTTATCTGGTTTATTCTTTAAATATCTACAGAGATGATATATAACAGTACTTGATGATCTGTGCTGATTAATGTTTACAGAGAAATTACTTGGAGAATGGCTTCGATATGAAGATGAGTATGATGAACTCATTCAATGGATGAAGAGTACTGAAACCAGTATGAAGGCAGAGTCAGAGCTGAAGGCATCTCTGGAAGAGAAAAATATTCAATTTGAGAAACAAATTGTGAGTAAATAATCTGAAAGTTTGTATTATCAACTAACTATATATTGAGATTATAAAATTCTGCAATTTAATTGGAAATCCATACAAAATATGCAGGATCAAAGTATCTTCAGACTGACAATTTTTGGAAAATCATAACACAGAGAGTAGTTTGGGACTGTTTGCAAGATTAGGATTTCTTAGTTTGAGGTCATAGTTTTTACTGTTTCTTATTATTAACATAATAAATGAAGTTTGGGAAATGTTGTTTTTACTTTGTTTCAACTTTATTATTTTTCTGCAGTTCTTTTTGTCTGGACATGTGCTTAGACTCTACATAAGGGATTAAGATGAAACCTTTTTGGCTTACCTGAGCCAAAGGCTCACTTTCAGCTTAAGTGAGCTTTTCTGATCACATTTTGTCTGGCATCTGTAAGTTCATAAACTTTTAATATTTTTGACTTTTTTTCCATAACCACTGAGCAAATTTCAGTCAAACTTGACATAATGCATCTTTGAGTAAAGAGGATTCAAGTTTGTTCAGATTGAAGGAACATGCCACCTTGAAAAGAGAGAAAGTCAAGAAAATGGAAAAATAGGGTGGGGTCATTTAAAAATCTTCTTTTCAAGAACCACTGGGTCAGAAAACTTGAAATTTACATGAAAGCTTCCTGGTGTAGTGGAAATCAACATACTTAAATCATGGCCTCCAGAGGTAAGGTGGGGCCACAATAGGGGATCAAAGTTTTATATGCTGATATAGAGGAAAAATCTTCTTAAGAACCACTCGGTCAAGAAAGTTGAAATTTATAATGGAATCTTCCTGACGTATAGTAGATTTAAGTTTGTTTAGAATGTGATTCCCAGGAGTAGCGTGGGGCCATAATAGGGGATCAAAGTTTTATATGCTGATATATAGGAAAAATCTTTAGAAATATGTCTTGAATTATTTTATGCTTTCATATTTGTATATTATTCTTTTTGGCAAGACCTTTCATGTGATGCAGTGGTGTGTGATCATGTGACCTTGACTTGGAAGTTTGACCTACTTTTAATAAAAATCTTATCAATTCAATATGTCCTGAACTATTTAAGGTTAATTGGTTGGTTTTATATTGTTTAACGTCTCATTTGAGAATTTTTCACTCATTTGGAGATGTCACCATTGTCAGTGAAGGGCTGCAAAATTTAAGCCTATACTCAGCACTTACAACTTATGAGCAGGGAGGGATCTTTATTATGCCACACCTGCTGTGACATGGGGCCTCAGTTTTTGTTGTCTCATCCATAGGACTTTTTAAGATAAATCTTTCATATCTTGTATATATTTCTTATGGAAAGATCTTTCATATTGTGACCTTGTGACTTTGACCCTGGAGTTTGACCAACTTTTTAGAAAACATAATCTATTAAATATATCTGGAGCTATTTTAGGTAGGGTTTTCATATTTGTATATAGACTCTTTATGGCCTTGTGACACAATGGTGTTTGATTGATTGACTTTGACCTATTTTTTAAAAAACTTACCTATTTAATATCTCCTGAGTAAGGTAGGGCTTACATATTTGGTATAGAGAATCTTTATTTAAGACATTGTTGTTATTCCATGAAGTTTGACCTTGTGACCTTAACTTTGGAGTTGAACCTACTTTTTAAAATTCTGACCTATATTTAATATGTTAGGTCTATTACTCATATAAGTTTGGTGTCTTAATTTTTTTGTCATTTCTGAGATCTCACGCAGACAATCCTTTTTTAAAAAATAAAAATGTAGTGTCTCTAATGAACAGAAGTGAATTTTGAAAAAAATGAAGAAAGAAAAATCTGGAGATCTTACCATTCTCTATCATCCCTGAAAGTTTAAAAAAAAAAATTATCCAACCATCTCTTAGAAATCTTGCTGACAAAAAAAGGGGAAGGGAAAGGGTGGCAAAAATAATACAGGTGACTCTTGATGGCTCGTACTTTGATCTCGTGAAATGAAATCACGGTCCCAATTTTTTTCTCTATATAACTAAACAAATTTACTCTTGATCTCTCAAATGTTTGATCTCTCGAAGTTCCCACTCTCTCAAAGTGAAATTTGGGTCCCATAGAACATATTTCATTGATTTTCATTCTTGATCCCTTGAAGTGGTGGTATAGCATATAATCTTCATCACTCAAGCATATAATTATTTCTGCTTAAACCTTACCTGATAATAGTTCATGCTTGGGACTAGCTCCACTGTGTTAATTAGGTGTTTGTAGAGGGGACACAGACAGTGTTTCTTTGTGGGATGGATGGTTAATTGTTAATTGGTCATGATTATTAAAGGTCATTGGAGAAGATTTTCAAAGCAAATTTTGTTTTGCATGAACACGTGCTTTTTTTTTTAATAACCTAATATATGTAAATAAGTCATTCAAAAAAATTGCAAGGTAACAGACACTACAGATCGTCAAATTTTATTAGTATGCAGTATCAAAACAGTTTCTCCCTTGACGCTTGATGACGTCAAAAGAGACCAGCTTGACCCAAAAGTGTATTTGTTTACAGTAACAATTGCAGGATTTACCCATCAAAACAAGCATTCATCTATAATGTACAAAGTCTGATGGGTGTTTCAATGCATTTGTGTCCAAAGTATCCAATGTGTAGAAAATAGGGTGTGAAATCCAAACCTAGATCATTTCAAAGCCACACAGAACTCTAAGTTGTGTAACAATAATTTCACACGGTAGGGGGGGGGGGGGGGGGGGATCAGTCTCATTAAAACCCTACTTAGGCAAAAATAGTGGGTCTAAGAATTTATGTTTTTGACCAGATGTTTCAACTATTTTCAGCTATGGAACTACTGCGAAGACGAGTTTTCAAAGCCTCCAAAACGTTGACTGCTTTATTCAAACGAATAATTTAATGATAGCATACTTGTACAAATGATTATTATTTAGTATCTAAGGAGTAACATTGTCATATGAAGCTCTTCTGATCAGGTTTTTTTTTTATCTAATTACATAAGTAAATATATTAAAGATAAATAAATCTAATGTTATTTGTTGAAAGTTGCATAATCACGCACTGAGGTACATCAAGAGTTGTCTCCCTGTTTTTGCAAACCCTACATTAAGGGACTGTTGAAAAACAATTCTTACATAATTATGGTTTATGTAATATAAAGTTCATTGACTTCTTAATTGCAGGCTATACAACAGGAGATTATGAGTAAACAGGAAGCATTCGATTCTCTTGCGGAGCGGGCCCAGACTCTGTTACAGTCTACAACAGACAACAGAGTAACCTCACAGCTCACACAACTCAGCTCCCGATACACCAGCTTAATAGCTTCTTCAAAGGTTTGGTTGATAAAAAAATTTATAATATATTTACTTTAGTTTTGTTGAAGTCTGCCTGGGTGTTAAGGATCCATATTGCATGGCAAGATTGTACATTCCAAGCCTTACATCAAGGCAAAATACCATCCAACTGGAATACAGCCATGGCAATACCAATTTTTAAGAAAGGACACAAAAGAAAACCATCTAACTATTGCCTAGTTTCCCTCACATTAATATGCTGCAAGGTTGTGATTTAAATTGTTTATTGATCAAGATAATGACAGTCTATAACAGTCTAGGTAGTATCAAAATGTCACTAACTCCATTACCATACAACTTCAATGGAAGTTTCAAGTTTTGGTGGCCACAACAGGTAATTTATGATTGTTTGTTTGCTTTACGTCCTGTTGAGAATTTTTCACTCATATTGAGAAGTCACCAGCTGCAGGTGAAGTACCACATATTTAGACCTATGTTTAATGCTCAGGGTTGTAGCAGTATGGGTTCTTTAGTGTGTCAACGCCTACCGGGACCTCCGGGTCATATCCAAAAGACTCGTGATTCTCACTTTTTAATGCTGAGCATTTGTCAAACTACCTATTTTAGGTTTGACGCAGTCATGGCATGAGCAGTACTCGAACTCATGACCTCCCAGTTATGAAGCAAATGAACCACTGAGCTACCACGACTGGTAGCCACAGCAGGTGATTAAAATATATAAACCTCAAAAGACACCGAGTTGGAAGTGTTAAAAAAAATTAACACAACTTTTACTTTCTTAATTCCAGGATATTTTATTGCATCATGAGGTATTGGATTGATTTCCCTACCAGACACTGTTTACAGGTCCCCTGCTGCTGAAGAGCTGATAATGCATACTGGCTCATTACTGATAAAATTCAGTCTCAGAGACAAACACAATGATGAGATGGATAACATTTTGTTGATTGTATTAATTATTGTGTACAGATAGTTCTGTAAATTAATTTCTTATAACACATTTATAACACATTTAAAAAATAATCAATGAAAAATTTTCCCGCGAAATATGTGGCTCATGAATATCTTTAAAACTTTACAAAATAACTTGTGCAAATTTCATTTATATCTAAAGTCTCATAGTTTCAAGAATCCTTATTTCAGATTTAGCAGAATGGATAAATACTAAAGTGGTGAAATAAATTCTCTGCAATGTCACGTTTTAGTTGCCATTCTTACAAAAACACTAAATCAGAGAGTATTTCTGGTTTTGTTTTCAGTAATCCCATTCCTGATTTTCTATTAAGCAAAACAAAAATAGCATATGTATTGTGAAGAAAATAACAGATTATTGCAAGTAGAAACACAGGGTAGGTAGCATTCATTGGGAGTTGAATCTTGTTCAGATTTCCAATAACATTTCTACACATTATGTTGAACTTTTGAATTGTTAAACATTTTTGAAAATAGAGAGTCAGTACCATATAATTGTTCATCATGCATGAACAGAAGATACAATTATCATAAACTAGTAGTCTCACTCTGAATCGTGATATTCTTTTCAGCATTTTTTTCTGCATTTTGAAGTTACTGATTATAGCCTTTGTAAGGTAACTAGGATTGAGGGGATACTATCTAGCAAGAGGAGGGTATGAACTTGTTAGGATAAGCCTAAGTTCTCCTCTTTATTTCTTTTCATGTAAATAAACACAAGGAAATGCCTCCAGAGGCAGTCAAATATTTTTCCTCCTACTTTGTCTAATATCACCTGCTAACCTCTAAATTTATTGAAAACTCTGATGAATATCATACTGCACTTGATGCCTTTGTGGCTCTTCAGGCTTTTGATGCAATCATGCTTTTCATGAGATTAAATATTTTTGCTGTATTTCTTTTGGTATACATAGATGGTTCAAAATTTCAGAATCTGATAAGATTCCAAACTGCACTTAATACTGTTTTGGTTAATAAGGTTTCAATGAACTTTGAGGGTAATTAATGAAAGGGCATGTTATGGGGTATTGGAATATTAATGCCAGAATTTATCATATGAATAAAAAATCTTTGTTAACATCAAACTTCAAAATTTGATGTTTTGTGAATGATGTTCTCTCCACTCATTCAAAATGGCTACTGTAAAGAGCAACTCAACCCACCCTGCTACTCTAACCATTTCTATAGCCATAGCCAGCATCGAAACACTTAAAATAGTGGTTTGTCAACATTTCACGTATGGTAATGATGTATTTAACAAATGTATACTCACTTTTTTTTTCTTTTTTTAAAAAATTGTAGGACTTGATGAAGCGTTATGAACAGCATGCACTAGATCACCAGCAGTATGCAGAAGCTTACAGTGATGCTGCTAGATGGTTTCAAACTAACAAAGAGCATCTGTCAGTCTGTGCAGATACCACTGGAGACAGACACAAAATACAGACACAATTAGAAAAACTTCAGGTATGATGTCAATGGAATTCTTACTAATTGACAAAAGAGATAATCTGTCTGTTTTGTTTCTTTTGTTTTAGTGATCTGTGTTTACTTCATTGACAATGGTATTTGAACATTTTTGTCTTCTTGTCAACTACTGGACCAGATTTTATACCCCCCATAACAAAGGGGGGGGGGGGGGGGGGGGGGTTATACTGAAATTAGGTTTTCCATCCATCTGTCTGTAGACGCAGTGGTTTCTGGGCTCTGAAGTGTATGGACTACCCATAGGATGAAGATGATCCCTGCTGATTTTAAGGTCAAAAGGTCAAAGGTCAAGTGTACTGGACATTAAAATAGCAAAGTAGTTTCTGGGGTGTTATCCTTTTCACCAAGAGACTACCTATGGGACAAAAGTGATCCCTACTGATTTTGGGTTCGAAAGGTCAAAGGAACAACATTTGGTTTGGCAGATTGGGGTGAGCGGGGGATATTTGTTAGTGAGCAATATACCTCTTGTTACCATAATTGTCATGCAGATTCAAACTGACTAAACAGTATTGATAAGGAGAAAAGACAACACCAATTGTGAATTTCATGTCATAGTTTCTTGGGCTGGGTTGGAGCTGTATGACTAAGATAATGAAAATGTGTTGTTTCTTTTTAAATCTTTGTAGGTCACCTGAGTTTACTCAATTGACTTTACTGCAATTGGTCTGCATCTGTTATCATTTTGTTGTACATCACGTGTTAACAATTTGACATTTATAACTTCTTGATAACTACCATTCCAATTCTTTTCAAATTTGATATGGAACATCTTTGGGACAAGGTGGACGTAAATTGTAAATTTCAGGACTCCTGTCCCCTGGGGTCCTAGGGACAGGGCCAAAACTACCAAAAAGTGACAATTTTAAAAAATCTTCGTCTCTAAACTGCACATTTGTAAAAAGAAAACTAAATGCATAGTAATGTAAAGTAGGAAGGCCTCTACCAAATTAGTAATTTTCATGATCCCCAGGGTAGAGGTTCTAATCCCAGGGTGGGGCAAAACTTGGTATACAGTTCATATGTATAAAAATTTTAAAAACATCTTTTATGCAATTGATACCAAATCCCAGGGGTGGGGCAGAAACTGTTAGCTTGGGTCCTCATAAATGGGGTCAAAAGTGGAGGGAAATAAGCAAGCAAAAGTTTTAAAAATCTTCTCTACTCCCACACATGTGGGAGAAAAACCAAATTCATGGTTATTATGTTCATGAAGTCCTTTGCCAAAATTGTAGAATTTATTGCACCTTGGCCAGAGAAATATAGCCAGATTTCAAATGCTTCAATCTTTCCTTCTATTGCAATTGAAAGGGAATTGTATGCATATTTAGAAAAATTGTGGTTGGGAGACCACAGTATGGATTCAAAAGATTTACTTTAGAATATGTAGAAAAAGTTTTTAAACATCATTTTCTCAAGTACCACAAGGTACAGTATGTTAAATAAATATTCAAGCATTCTCAGGTGTGTAGATTCAAGTTTGTTCACACCATACCTCCTGGGATTTGGCTAGGCCTTAAGACTAGAGTGGTACACTATGTCATATTAATCAGCTAGCATGTTTACCGTGACTTCTGGAGTCTTGGTAGGGTTTTAATTTTTGCACAGGAGTGTATAGGATTTTCAAAAAAGAAAAGAAAAAAATCTTGACTTTGGGTTTTAGGCTAGGCCATAAGTTTTTAATATTTAACAAAGGAATATCGTATAGCATTTTTTTTCCATGGGTCTAAAATTTTGCAGTTTGCTGGCTCAAAGGTATGCTAATAATTTTTAGCATGATAAATTTGGTTGACAAGGAATTCTTTACACACACCCCCCCCCCCCCAAATAAATAAATAAAGTAAAGGTAGTTTTAAGTATTTTGTTCCAAAATCATTTTAAATCAATGCTAAAAGAGAAAGTTCATTCTACAGATGGGTTTTTAGTGCTTTTGTTCATTCTACAGATGGATTTTTAGTGCTTTTGTGATTTCCATCTCAATGAAACCACTCTGAATGATATCAGGGTGATTTCTGTGATACTGATGCATTTTAACAAGCCATTTCGCAGACAGGGGTTGCAGCTTTGACATGGATAAGTCCACAGAGTCACAGACACATCGTCATTATCATTCAGTTGTGAAACAATTCGATTGGAATACCAATTTGATTTGAATACTAATCTTCAAATGATTGATGCAAGTGATGTTTTACAGCTTTCTGAACACTAACATCAAGTGTCTGTAAATGATCAATACAGCAATTTGGAACATTATACTGTTAATGAACTATCATAGTATTGCAGACTTTTCTTTTGGAGTCGCTTGTTTTAACTTGAAATGGTTCAAGGTGCTCATCATCAGAAGTATAATCATACTATTGTCAAAAGTACTCATACATACAGTTTTAATAGAAATTTCAACAGTGAGTACTATTTTCAAACAAACAAATGATCACACTTGCATCTTCACATATTTCCGAAAAGAGTTATCTCTCTTGCAAATACTGAAGTCACAATTGGATGCATATTTAGTGAATAAAATTTTGGCGGAAAGCTATCTATATGCTAAGTAAGCTAAATTTATCATCACGAGGAAAAAGCCTGCTATACTGTATATGTTAGGGAATTGTTTTTAAAATCTTCTCAACAACCACTATATTACTCAGACATGCAAACATCCTCATGAAGTGTAAATTCAAATTTGTTATCATCTCCCCTTCATTTAGGGCTTGGCAACAGTAGAGTTTCATGTTCTATAAAGGAATATATTGAAAATTTCTTCAGAATTCTTATCAAGAACCACAAGGGTGCAATATGCCAAAATGATATGCAAGAGTACGTAATATGTAGAGTAGATTCTAGTTACTTTACACCATGCTCTGCCTTTTAGCAAGATTGAAGCCATAATAGGAATATAATATTTAGTAAGATGAGTGATGTAGCCCATGGACATTTTGTTTTCTATTGTTTATAAATCATATTATCACAGGAATTTGTTGTTGTGAAAGAAGAAGGACAGCTCCAAATTCATACTGCTAATACTTGGGGAGAAAAGACTATGAACAATACGTCAATGGAAGGTCGAGAAATGATCAGGAAAGAGTTGCAACAATTACAACAAGAATGGGATACCATGATTTCAGAAGTAATGGACACCAAAGTCATGTTAGAATCCTGTTTGCTGCAGTGGTCAGACTACAGTCACAGTTATGAAAAAATTCAAAAGTGGCTGAGAGACATGGAGAAGCGGCTACGAGAAACTGAGCCTAAGGCTGATCTTGGAGAAAAGAAGTCTGAGCTTCAAAGGCTTAAGGTTATACATTACCTTGTTTTTAACTATGTTAACCTATCTATCTGGATGGTAATTTATTTTATATATATAATGATGGAACATGTCACTAGATTTAGCACAAAAATGTCTCTTGTGATCTAAAAGAATTATTGCTGCTTTTCAGTGAAAGTCAAGCATGACTTTTATCGCCAGTGGTATATACTTTTTGTTGTTAAGTGTAGGTTAATGATGAAGCTTGAAGTCTAAACAACCAGTGTAGGCAACCATTGCCTCGTCTACAGAGATGTCCATGTGCAGAGTATTTAGATTTTGTTTTCTTTAATATTATATCCATAATTGGATGTTTGTGTGGCTGGTTGCTGTTGTTTAAAGTGAAGTGTCAGCAACTTGGAAATACTTATTCAGTTTGTCCAGTCTATCCCATGTAATTTTTTTATCCCATATGTCTGAACGGGTCATCTTTAGAAAGTATAAATCCTGTGTAGATGCCACAATTATGCCCCTAATAAAATGTATGGCAACATATGCTAAGATATCTTCAATGGTAGTTGATCACCATTTTGCCGTGCTCAATGTTGGCTTATCTGTTTATTTCTCTGGCGATATTTACATATAAAATGGGAGGGAAAGTTGGATAAAGAAGTCTAGGTCTCCATACCTAGTCTGGTTCTGTGAGAAGTGTTAAACACAAATCCTCATCCTGTGTGATAATTTTAAATAAGGATAAGGAAATAACAATGAGTAACAATCAATACAAGTCAACATAACAAATTTGTGTTTCGAAACATGAACAAAATTCTGCTTACTTGTAAAACTTAATAAACACATTCGTATTTCAAACTAATTGGGAAGAAATCAAATTACCCAACCTCAGGAACACCAAGCTAATGTGTCTACTCAATCTTGAAAAGTGTGGGAAATATAAACACAGGGCATAACAATAATGTCAATTATGCTCATAATATGGTAAAACTATATACATTACTTAATCAAATTCACTAGTTATGCTTGACTGGATAAATTCCATGACAGTAGAGCTCAGCCTTGAGGTTAACTTTTCACAAGGGTTGCTTTTACAAGACAAGTTCTACTGTACAATTACTGTTTGATAAGAATACCTGATTGTTTGATACTTTGATTGTTATATTTCAAGTAGCTTCTTAGCTCACCTGAGCAGAAGGCTCAAGTGAGCTTTTCTGATCAAAACTTTCCGATATCTGTCATCGGTGTCATTGGTGTAAACTTTTCACATTTTCATCTTCTTCTCCAGAACCATTGGGCCAATTTTAATCAAACTTGGCAAAAAGCATCTATGGGTGAAGGGGATTCAAATTTGCTCAAATAAAGGGCAGCACCCTTCTCCAAGGGAAGATAATAGCAAGAATTAGTGAAAAAATATTGAATATTTTGAAAATCTTCTCCAGAACCATAGGGCCAATTTCAATCAAACTTGGAAACAAATCATCGTTAGGTGAAAGGATTTAAGTTTGTTCAAAGGAAGGGTCATTCATGCCCTTTCAAAGGGGAGATAATCACAAAAATAGGATGGGGTCGTTTAAAAATCTCTAGAACCATTTCGCCAGTAGTGAATTAAAGTTTTATGTGCGAATGTATAGTGAAAATATTTAATATGGGCCAAGGTGACTCAGTTGAGCAATTTGACCCGTGGGCCTCTTGTTTACAAAGTTATTATTACAGGGAGTTTATCAGGATGTTGTATCATATGAACCAATGATAGAATCAGTAAGGGCAAAGGCAGAGGACTTGGCCACGAAAAGTCCTATCAGCAAGGCTACATCAGACACATCACAGATTCTGACAAAATATCAGGCTATCAAAGACCAGGCTATGGTTAGTATTTTAGCAATGATTCAGTCATTTCCAAAAAAAAAATTGTTAAACATGATATAAATAATCCTATGATTTTTTAGGTAAATATTTATAGTAAAGAAAGTAAATATCCCATTTTCTTTAGTTGTAAAGGTGTGGTAAATGTATGAAAATTGTATAGGTCTATTACGATTGAGTCATACTCCCTGTTGAGCCTCATTGAATGTGTATGAAGCCTGAAGTGACCATTTCTGTGGGAATCTCCTTGAATGTAAACATTGGCATCTGTGAGATGGAGAACATGCTAATTTTTCATCCTTAACCAGTTTGTTGTTTTTCCATATTCGGATATTTAGGTATAAATTATTCTACAGTTTAAACAATCCAGTGAACTGTATCACAGTTTTATTTTCCATACTTTACTTCTGTGCTGAAACAATTTTGCTTTTGAGTTTCCTATTAAGCCTCTACCAGAATTTGTTGCTTATGTTTGCATGCCTTGTAATGAAAAGTTGTACAAGCTGTTTGCATCTTTGTGACACTCTGTCCCCACAGTGTAAATAAACACTAATGTAAAGATGTATGAAGTTTGTATAAAATGCATAATACCATGCCATAGGATGCATAGTTTGTGTCTTCATCTTCTTTGGAAATAATGGATTGTTTAACACAATCATGAATTAGCAGTATATGTTGGATATGTAATTGATATTTTAGCAGTGTTCATGACTTAGTTGACTTTAGTCAGTTACACAGGCATAATGCGCTATAATATAGATCCTGCTACACACACACTATATTCTTCATCCTTAATTACTCTCTTCCTTCTTTAAGATTACGTTTTCCATTGTTGACAATGAAGTGTGAGTCAACTCTCAGGTGCATCAGGCCTTTAATTGATTATAATTTTGTCTGAACCACAAAGTCTGAAAAGATGCTAAAGATTCTTGAAAGGGCCTATAGTTTGTCATGTTTAGATTGAAATTAATTTCATAGAAAGTTTAGCAGGACTATAAATTAAATTTAGTGATTCTAGATTTTAATTTTTTTAATATGTAGAATATAGTTCATTTATTTGTATTTTAGGATATGCTGTCAAAATCAGAGCGCTGTGTTGCTCAACATCAGGCTTACCATGACTCTTGTAACAGTTTTGTTCATTGGTTGAGAGCAGCACGTGAAAAACTAGCTACCTGCTCAGACACATTTGGAGAAAAGTCAACTATCATGACAAAGATTGAAAGAGCTAAGGTACTTTAAATATACAGACATGTCATTAGAATAAATCCTAACTGTGTTTGCCATTTAAAGGAATGTGAAAGCTTCCATTTATATCTTTTAACTCTGTGGTTTATAGATGTGCAGAATGTCAAAGGTGAGGATTGTTTTGTTGGATTTAGTTTCATTTTTACACACCCGTCTAAGATGGGAGATACTATGGTATGGCTATTTTGTCCATTCATCTGTCTGTTTGTCCTGCTTCATGTCTGACTTGTAACTTAAATACTGTGAGACCAAAAATCATCAAACTTTGTCACTGTGACCTTTGATTAAGATTATATGGCCAAATATGGCCAAATCCTGCCTGACTTATTATGTCACTGGAAAATTATTTGGTCTAGAATCATCAAACTTGTTCAGTTAATGCATCTTAGGAAAAAAGTGTGTCGCACCCTAAATCAAGGTCACCTTGACCTTGATGGTATGGCAGTGTATGGCATACCCCTTTTTTGGACTCATATCGATATGAGTTCTAGAATCAACAGACTTTGTCAATTTATGCATCAATTGTGCTTAAATTCAGCTAGGTCATTAAAACTTTTGAAATGGTCAAGTATTTAAAATAAACAACAATGTTTTAAGGGAGGTAATCCTTATATATGTTAGAGAATAATGCAATAACCTTCTATTCAATAATCATTACATAAGAAATGCACTTTTTTTTCATAAAATGTAGCTACATAACATTAATATGAATATTGATTTTGTTTCTAACATTCATGAAATAAATATATGCAGTACTACATTACAAAATTTGCAAAGACTTAACAAGCATATTACAGAACAGAGGAATTGTCGCATGGGAATGTTTCCAGTTTTGATTAGAGTACAAACTTCTCTGTCCAATTAAGATTCCATTAGCCCCTTGGGGAAAGCCATGGTGTTGGAGAATTAAAGATCATGTTGATAAAAGCTTACATCTGTCCAGTTAAAGATTAATTAATGAGTAAAATATCAGAAGGATGTCATTCCTTTAGTTATGGGATATTTCTTTGTACAACCCAAAATAAGTAATTCATACCATGTGAAAGAAATTATCTAATATATGTAATTAAATGAAACTATGTTTTGGAATATTTCTGCAGTTATTTGATAGACAAGTCAATTGCAATGTGCATTGACACATTACAAGGAATAATCTTGAATTTATCTCAGACCTAGAAGCAAAGATATTGGTAAAATCTTTGCACCAATTCAATGAATAAAATATCTGACGGGTATATCATGTGCCATGGTTGTGCACTTTTATTAATTCAGCCGAGCCTGCCCCAGACAGAGGCTCCAGTGGGTTCACTTATCAAATGCTGGCTGTCGTCTGCCAAAAATTGTTTTAGGTCACCTCAGTAATGCACAGGTGACATATCATGATCTGTCTTGTCTGTCAGCATGCATTACCAACATAATTCCAACCGGGGTGGGTGGGGGTGGGGGAGCAATTAAGTAGTGTTAGAATTGAGCTGGTTTTTTTAATATTCAAAGCCAAAAATAATTGGAATTGCAAGACTGCAGGATTTAGCTCCAATGACCCCTGCAGCATCTGGGTACAGTAGCCCCCATACCCCCAACCATAACAAGTAACTCCAATCTTGAAGTTTCTGGCTATGTGCCTGAAGTGTTTGAAATATTGATCTGCTTTTGTTTATTGTATGTTAATGTATGTTAACTTTAAACATATTAAACTTTTTATCATCCAAAGTCCAAAGCCTCAAAACATGATCCAATCTTTAAAAATCTTCATCTAGCAAACAATCAGTGCTCCATGTATAGCAAGGTTACCTCTACCACAATTGTGATATTCAAGGTCCCTGAGTCGAGGTTTCTGGTGCAAGGGTGGTCTCTATGGCTTATATAGGGAAAATGCATTGTTTATTTGAAAATCTACTTGACTTTTCGACACAAAACAACCAAAATGAGTACACATTGATGATAGAAAGAGAAGTCTACCAAAATTGTAAAATTCATGACTCCTGGGTCGGGGATTCTGGTACAAGTGGTGGGACTTTATGGCACAAGCTTTGTTATATATTACATAGGATTATGTGAAAATTTGATGTTTTAGTTTCATTTGTCGTACATATTTCTGCATCTGTGAAATTTCTTATTACAATTATGCTATGGTAATTCAGATGAGCATTGTGGCCCTTGGTTGTCTTGTGCACTACCTTTTGAAATATTCCATTGTCATGAACACTGATTTATACTAGAATAAACAACATCCTCATTAACTGTCACTGAATAGGCTTGTTGCAAATTGCTGTGACTGCTCACTTGGCTAAAAATATAAAACATTCAGAACAACATTTGAGAGAGTTAAGCATCAACTCTGTGAATTCCCACTCAAGTGTTGCAGTTGTCAAATGACTTGAGGGAAATAAATCATTTTGTCAGTCCAGAGGTAACCATCAATATGTATTAAAATGCTAAGATTATTCCAAACAAATTCTATGTAACTTTCAAATCAACAGTAAAGAAGCAAATACCAGGTATTGCTTTAGATAAAGAAATATACATTATATGCATATTATTGCTTTGACATTTTGTTTATCATGTTTTTGAGTCTATGGTGTGAATATGCTTTTATTTCAATCCTTTCATTGTAATATTTTCATGCCCAAGACAAGACCCTGACAGATGTTTGATTTTTATGTTAATGACCAATAGCTACACTATGAACTTTATATAGAATCAATAGAGTGTATTATTATCATAAATAGTTTGGTATGCTTGTGACTTCAAGCTCGAAGTGTTTCCACTGTATTTCCAGACCCTTTCAGCAGACATGGGAGAAGGTACCCAGAGACTGAATGATGCCACAAAGGCTGGAGAGAATACTCTTTCAACCACTTCTTCATCTGGACAAACAAAAATACGTTTGGAATTAGGAGTGATGAAGAGGGATTATGAAGAGTATCACACAATGCTTACAGAAGCTCAAGATGATCTGGAAAGATGTCTTAGTCGCTGGAATGAGTTTGAAGACAGTTATAATCAATTCAATAGCTGGCTAAAAAAGACAGAAACTTTTCTTAGATCAGACCTGGATCTGAAGAATAACCTGGATGAGAAGAAAAAACATTGGGAACAGTACCAAGTAAGTGTCGTGCACAAATGTCACAGAAATTCTGTTTTATCTCCTGTCTGACAGCAGCAGTGATTTAGGTGTGTTTTATAGGTGACACTTTTTACTTGCCATATTGTGTTTAGGTCAAGTAGTTGATTTCCAAGAGAGCTTATATCATGCCTCCAGGAAATGAATGGCATAGACATCCTTGTTGAAATTATTTTCTCATCTGAGCTGAAAGTTCAAATTAACTTTAATTTATGATCAAAATATGTCTTTAGTAAACTTTTCACATCTACTGAAGAGTTACAGGACCAATTTCAGCCAAAAATAGTTAATAGCACCTTTATCAAAAGGAGATTGAGGGGAAGGGGAGGGGTGTGTGCAAATCTTCCTAAGAGACACTGAATCAGAAAATAAGTTTGTTCAAACCAACAAATCCTAGGGTACTAGGACACAATTTTCTCAGGAACTACAAGGGTATGATTTGTCAAATGAATACAGGTGACTCTTGATCAATCGAAGTTCAAGGAACCTTGATAAAACTTCAAGAGATCAAGAGTGTGAATGATTGAAAGTTGATGGAAATCTAGAAATTAAAGGTCTGACATCATGGTTAAGATTTTATAGCAACCAGAGTGCATATTTACAACATCCAGGCATTCTTTTTGAGACATCTTTCATAATGTTAGGTACACTGTATATGTGATTGACTGGAATTTTAACACAGAACTTTATATGCTATTCAAAAAAAGTATGGGATATTGGATTTACAAAGACAATGAAATGCAGATTATGAGGTCAGGAAGGAAACAAATGACAGAAAAACATTAAGGAAACATTTTTCAATTTATTTGAAACCCTGTGTACAGTCAGAAAAGGACAGATTCTCCAGAATAAGGATGGACACCAGCACAGGGTTACACAGCAAATTTACCACCATTGTGAAACAGAGTCAATCCCCTTGGTTGACCAGATTAGCTTGGATTCGATATGGCATACTCCTAACAAGACATCCCAGGTCATTTTGGGGAAGGTTATTCCATTCCTGTTGCAATGCTGCAGCAAAGTTTTGGACATTGGCAGGAAGTTGTTAACATTGATGTAGCCGCTGTCCAAGCATGTCCCAGACATGCTCAATGGGGGAAAGGTCTGGACTCCGTGCAGGCCATGGTAATGTGGTGATATTCTGCTGTTGGAGAGAATCTGTAACGATCCTGGCCCTATGACATCTGGCATTGTTATCTTGAAAAATGAAACGACGGCCATAATGACGTGCAAACGGTACAACATGGGATGCCGAGATGTTGTCCCGGTAGTACTGCCCTGTAACACGTACAGCAACAACTTGCAAGTCTGTTCTGTCGGCAACAGTGAGGCCTCCCCACATCATTACAGATCCACCCCCATACCAATCCTGTCTAATGACGTTAACATCATGGAAACGTTCGTTACATCGGCGCCAAACCCTCCTGCATCTGTCTAGGAATTCCACAGTGAACCTAGACTCATCTGAGAACATTATGTGGTTCCATCAGCAATTATTCCAGCGTTGATGATGACACCATTGGAGTCGGGCCCTAATGTGATGACCCCTCAAACAGGGAATGACACGAGGACATCAGGCATGCAAGTGAAATCTGTGCAGTCAATTCCTGATGGTCTGGCCACTCACTACCAAGCCAGTATCCCTTTAAAGTTGAGACCTTATCTGATTTGATGTTACCAGATGATTTCTCAAGGCAATAGCCTGAGTTGTTGCCCTTGGTCGACCGGATCATGGTATATTGCCACATTACCATGGCCCACACTCAGTCCGGACCTTTCCGCCATTGATGTCCAAGAACTTGCTACAGCATTGCAACAGGAATGAAATAACCTTAATAAACATTAAGTATAGAAAACTAACATTTTAGTGACAAATCATTGTTTATATATATATATATATATTTTATATACGAATTAATGGCACTGTAAAGACCCCAACATTGAAGTGTGCTGGCCATGCCTACCATTTCATCTCAACCATTCAGAACCATTCACAAAGCGTGCAAGGGGCCTACTGTTTCATGCAAACCGTGCAGACCATTGAAGAAATGGAAAGCGTTTTGTGCAAACCGTTCAGTTTTCCATGCAAGAATCATTTCATTCCATGGAGACCATTCAGTATTCTGTGCAAACCATTCAGTGTTCTGTGGAAGAATTGTTTTGTTCCTTGCAAGTGG
This sequence comes from Ostrea denselamellosa, assembly GCA_024699665.1. Lineage (NCBI taxonomy): Eukaryota > Metazoa > Mollusca > Bivalvia > Ostreida > Ostreidae > Ostrea > Ostrea denselamellosa. The sequence goes on from JAMZEH010000021.1 coordinate 1,959,891, forward strand.
TGTAGTAGTACGCTTCAGGGTGTAGGGATATAAAGTAAATTTAATTTAGCTTAATTAATTAATAAAGTTGATAACTGATTATTAATTTATAATCATTAATATTAATCAATATAGGTTGCAAAACAAATTTATAAATGACTGAAGAATATTTGCCATTATATCTCCCTTCTTCCAGTGAGAGACATTTGTACTTTCTGTACATCAGGCTGTCCGTCCATCCATCCGTCTGTCTGTTGCAATATCTTGTGAACACTTCTCCTCCTATATGGCTTATCAGATGTACTTGAAACTTTGTACAGTGCTTTAGTGCCATATATAGAAGTGCATATTGTTGGGATGTGAGGATCCATTTATTTTCCTTTAAGTCATTGTGGATATAAGAGAAGTGGAGATTGTAAAATAGCTTGTAAATGCTTCTTCTCCTGTAGCTTGTAAATGCTTCTTCTCCTGTAGCTTGTGAATGCTTCTTCAGTATAGCTTATCATATAGCCTTAAAATTTTGTACAGTACTTAATATCATTTAATGATGTTCACATTGTTCTGACCCAGGGATCTAATATTTTCCTACAATTTATAGCCTGCTTTTTCATGTGCAAGTGTATGTTTACTTTCTTACTGATACTTCAGCATAACAATTATTATTTTTGTATGACATTGGTGACATTGATGTTGAATTTTTTCTGTATCTTTTGCCTTCAATGCACAAAGTGCAGTTCATAATGTCTATGTTCCTGTTCATGCTTTCTCCTTTACACCATGCAGTACATTAAGTGGAAGAGTGTAATTTTAAGCACTTTCAATATGGGGAGCTGTGGAGACATTTGTATTTCAAAATAAGTTGTCTGCATTCTGAGATGGATACACATATAAACAAACATAGTGATGCACAAACAAGTTAACCCTCTTCCACTAATGTGTAGTTTTCTTGGACAGTGTATTTAAAGAGTTGATGTAATTTGTCAACTAAATACTTGATTTGTTATACCCCAGGAATCAAAGATTCAGGGGCATATAGTGGTTTTGGCCTTTCCGTCTGTTTGTCTGTGGCAAAAACTTGATCTTATCTTTAACACCATAAGAGGTAAAGCTTTCACAAACACATCTTGTTTTTTAGATTAGATTTACTATACCCTACCATTGCATTGTTTTTGTCAACTAAAAGAAATGTAGGCTTAGTCCATTTTTGAAACTCATGACATCATGGTGACCTAATGTGTAGGTAAATGATCAGCTGCATATTTCTGAGCTGTAATAGAATAGATATGAATTTCTTATTTTTGTGGATGATGCAGGATAATTTCTTAGGTCTCAAAATGTTGTTTGAAAAGGCTTGGCTTTTATATTTCAAAACAACATTATGAGACAGAGGAAGTCATCTTGCAACGTCCATGAAAATGCAAACTTTATTTTTATCAGGAGTAGTTTTTGTAAGGATTTTATTTGTTAAATCGTTGGAAGCATCTTCATGTAATTAAGAATAACTTTTGTTGTAAAAGCCATAATATTTGCAGATAATTTGAAGTATAAAACCAGTTGTACAGGTGTTTCAAGTGTCTGATGTGATTGCACATATATGCATCATAACCTTAATATGAGACCTGTACAGAAAGAATTCTTGTGTATGAGTTTGCCCATTTGTACATCTTTTGTGTATACTGTTGAGTTTAACTTAGTGTTTGTGGGCTTTCAATTTATACACAATATTATGATTACAGAATTATATGGAGGAGGTTCTGTCTCATCAAAGCTCATTGGACCGAGTTAATGAAAGAGCCCAAGCTCTCCTACAAACCAATGCTGATGCTAAAACATCTCATGCAATTACTCAACTTACAACCAGATACCACAGTGTTATCAACATGTCAAAGGTTTGTCATCAATTATTGTGTTCCAAATAAAGTTTGGGAACATAATGTTTTTACTCTGTTTTTTATTATTATGATCCCTAAACAAAGTTTGGGAACATAGTGATTTTATATTGTTTCTTTCTTTTTCTTTTTTTTTTTAAGCTGAAGTGAGCTTTTCTGATCACTGGTTGTCTGTTGTCTACTGTCTTTCTATCTGTCTATAAACTTTTCACATTTTCGACTTCTTCTCCAGAACTACTGGGCCAATTTCAATCAAACGTGCAAAAAGTTTGTTCAATTGAAAGGGCAATGCCCTTCTCCAGTTATATAATAGATAATAGCAAAAATACACAGACAAATTTTAAAATCCTTTTCTCCAGAACCAGCAGGCAAATTACAACCAAACTTTGTACAGAGCATCCCTAGGTAAGGGGATTCAAATTTTGTCAAATGAAGGACTATGATCTTCTCCAAGGGGAAATAACATTTCTGAAGTAGGGAAAATTCCAAGTTTAGAAAAATTAATCAGAAACCTCTATTTGATATTAAAGTGAGCTACAATCTGTTAGATTAATATAAAATCATCTAATTATTTAAGATACAGGTTTTGTAAAGTAGAGATTTATGCCCCCCTGAAAGAAGACATTGTTTGGTCAAAAGAACACTATTTGCTCAATTCATAATTTAAGAAACCTTGGCTACATTGTTTTCAGGTTGGCCATCACAAATGGATGACACCTAATGAACTTCTGGTCCAATAGTCAGGGCCATACAGTTTAATGCTATGCCAGTACATGTATTGAACTAATTTGTACAATACATATCATTTTTTTAAGGCGTCAAGCTTGCTCGAGAGCCTTCTAGTGATCATTCAAAATTTTGCCTCTTCACCGCCTTTCATCTTAATGGGAGAAATCGAATAATGCCTATTGGTTTTGAATGTTTCTTACGATTCAAGACTTTGAAACCTTGAATTTAATTTATGTTTGAAAGGACGATACCATTTCCATTGTTGATGTTGTTGTTTATTATTATATCTTTGTCCAATAGTTAAATAATGATTGTTTGGTAAGAGAAGTTCATTATTCGTGGATGGATTTACTACGAAACAGATTTTCCCATGAAATTTGTGTTTTACGATCTCATTTTAGTACTTACAAAATAACCTGCTCAAATTGGTTTTCACTTATATCAATCTTGTAGTTGCACCAAGAATCCTTATTTCAGATCAGTAGAAACACATAAAACTAAGTGGTCACAGTTAGGTTGCTATTCCAAAAACATGAAGACTATTTCCGGTTTTGTTTTCGCTAATCCCGATTCTTAATTAAGCAAAACGAAAGTGGTTTGTGCATCGCATTGAAAATAACAGGTTGTTTTACAAAGAAATCCAGGCTAGGTAGCATCCATTGGGAACTGAATCTTGTTCAGAATTCCAAGAACCTTACTACATATTACATTGAACTTTTGAATTGTTAGACATAATTGAAAATAGAGAGTTAATACCATATAATTGTTACATCATACATGAACAGAAGATGTAACTTCTGTAAACAAGTAGTCTCACTCTGAAGCAGTTATATTCTTTTCAGCATTTTTCATCTGCAAATTCAATTTATTTATTATAGCCTTTGTAAAGTAACTAGTCCTGAGTGGATATTATCCAGTAAGAGGAGGGTACATGTATGAACTTGTTAGGATAAATAACTTCAGCCCAAGCTCTCTTCTTTATTTCTTTTTATGTAAATAAACACATATTGCCAGTATTTTACAAATGATTGTAATGCTTTATTTCTGTACTTAAACATGAAGAAATATCTCCTGTGGCACTCAAACATTTCTTCTCTTACTTTCGCTAATTTACCTGCCCTCTAAATTTATTGAGAACCTTAATGTATATGATATTGCACTTCATGCCTTTGTGGCCCTTCAGGCCTTTGATTTAAAAAAAAAATCAGTACCTGATTTCATAACAAGTAGACTCAAACTGTTTGAGATCAAAGGCCATTAAGTTTACAACTGTGCCAATTTCAAATCTGCAAGAAGGGTTCAGAGTATCATATCTATGCTCAGTCTTTAAATATGGGCCAAGGTGACTCAGGTGAACAATGTGACCCTTGAGCGTCTTGTTGAAGTATATTACTCTAGAATATATAAATTAATATCTAGCATAGGTTGTTGTCTGAAAGGGAGAGGCTGTAGAGTCCATGGATTATTTGCATTCATTTGAATGATTACATGAATATTGTAGGACATTGTGAAAAATCTGGAGATTTTTTATGAAAATCACCTTAACTACAACCAGAACTACATAGACTTCCAGACATGGCTAGCAGAGACGAAGCAGGCATTAAGAAATGTTCATGACTTATCTGGAACAAAAGATGATGTTGGAGGAAAACTCGGCAAAATCATGGTCAGTGTGATAATTCAAACAATACATTTATATAATTGTTGTACTTCCACGTTGTATGGAAAGTTTTGGTATATTGTTCATCTCCATCCATCAGTCATTTCATGAAATCAAATCAAATGACTAGTCTAAATTTCATATAACAGTGGAACCTCATTTTTAAGTTCATAGTCCATTATGTTAGACTACATATTATTTTGGAATTTTAAAGCACAAAACCATTTCTTAACAAACCTATATAAAATAGACACAGTTTTTACATTGTACGAAGATGCTCTGAAGTGATGTTGTAAACATATTGTAGACAAAAGGGTAATAAACCCCTGACTATTCATTGGTGATCACTGTACAATCAGCAGTTCACACCTAGACTGCCCCATGCTAGCATTGTGTAAATCTTCTAGTCTATTAGGAGATTAGTAATGCTTGACTGATTACAATCTACCAAGCCCTAGATAAACAATTACTTGTAAATAGTGTTTATTTAAAATTGTACTTAATTAAACCATGATTAAACTCTGTAAAATTTACTTTTACAAACAGCTTGGGTATCAGAAGTAATTAATTTCCTCCTGGTTAGGAGTATAAAATATATAACACCAGTTTGTGCAAAACTATGCTTTATCTTAATTCTCGTATAAAGTTAACTTTGTCACACCATGGTCAACCTCTGAAGATAAAATTACAAGTCATGGTTAACAAACTATTCTACAATGAATAAATTGACACACTTCCCCGTATTCTCCATTTAACGCACATGCACAAAATAAATGTTTTCGAATCAAATTGTCGCACATTTCGCCCCTGATTTTTTTTCTCCAGAAGTTCTGTGATAAAAGGAAAACTAGGACTAGAGTGCAAAGTTACAGCAATTTGATTGGTCATTAAGTTACTTACATAGGTGGTGCATTAATTTCAAGAAATTACATTGAAAGTATAAAAGATCAATTTCAGGAAACACCTAATTTGTAGGAAATGATAATGAAAGTACAATCAGTATAGTAAACATATGTAAAACAAAATGAAATCAAAAGTATAGCTTTTAAATAACAGTAAATTAAGTAAAGAAACTTTGATAATACAATTAAAAAATCCCTTTGATGACACCAGAAACAAATGTCATATTTCTAGTAAATCTGTGTGATCCATGAGGGTTTTCCCTGCTGGTTAATAAGTTGAAGCACACTGATAACAAATTTAACAGTTTTATTTCTACAAGCACTGGCACAAAGTGTCTGACATTTATATAGCATTTGACATGTGTAGTCCTGTCATAATGAAGTGCATGAGGTGTGTATCTTGTTATTTAATAAACACTACAATGCATACTGCACAGTGTTGTATTGATAAAATGGAGCTACTGCAAACAGCTGCCATTGTGACTAGATGTACACAATGTGTAAACAGAAGATACAATGCAACCTTAGATTTTTAGGATTGCTGTATATGTAAATAAAGTGATAAAATAATATGAATAAATAAAATTGTAGTTTATGATTCTCTTTATTTATTGACTTTGTTTAACTTTACTGGATCGCTGTCTCTTGTGCTCAGGATTTGAGCACCCCCCACCCCCGTACTCTGCTTGAATGGTGATATATCACAATTTTTTTTATATCGTACTGATTTGAGGTTGATTTCAGCCAAGTCTCTTTGCTGATATTTTTTTTTTGAAGAATGTGCAATCTGCAAGTGAATGCTCTCTGGTAAAAATATAATCACACATGCATAATTTACATACAATCATGCTTATGCTGATGGTTTTCCACACTGAAGATCCAAGCTTGTTACTTTTTATTTCAATTAAATTACTCATCAGTATAAATAAACATGTAGGTAAATTTGTACATCAAATGATTTGTAGCTGAAGATTTTTTTTAATTCTCCTTAATAGAAATTACATAGAAGTGTAATTATGTAGGTCCATCTTTCCTTGGACTGATTCATATTTAGATCCAATTAAAGGTATCTATCTAGCTATGTTCTCACATCCCAAGCCACATGTCCATGTCACAAGAAAAACAACAACCCACAACCACAACCACATTTAATTAATTTACTTTCCAGGTAACATGCTGCAGGACATGCAATCAGCATCATTAGCTGAGATCATCCAGTGCATAGGGTCAATCTGAGTGCATTGAAGTGTGACTTCTCATCTGTGAAGCTTATCTATCCCGTTACTATGGTTAAAAGGGATAGAGATCAATTGTGTATTATTACAGTGCTCTTCTAATATTTGAATAACCAAATTTTGAAATTTTGCTGATGTTAAACAATTTTGAAAAATATCTATAAAATATAGGAAAATTTAGTGTAGTTTTAATTGTGTAATTAAAAATCAAAACACAATTTACAAACTCAAAGAAATTGATTTAATCATCTGTGCAATTATTCCAGCTGGGACTAAGATGTCCTTCCTCATAATATTTGAAGATGAAATAGAAGGACCAACTATGATTTTTGGGCTAGGTCTTTTATACACAAAGCAATATATGCATGACTCCTGTTAGCTAGTTGTTAGGTCTAGAGTGACAGACAGGGGACTAGCATGAGTCTGCAGATGAGGTTCTCATTTTTATTGCGGCTCATAGCTTTAGTATCTGCCACAATTGCTGATCCTACAGAAAATATCATTCTGTTTTCTTCTCTATAGCATTTAAGTCTAATTATAAAAAAGAGCATATCTTCTTCCTCTACTGACAGGAAAAGATGTGTCTGCAAAAGTTTCACATGTTGCACTTTTTAATGCAATATCTTTCAGAAAGTTTTGTGTAGTGTTTGCGAAGACAGTAAGGATTTTGATTTTTAAAAATATTAAAATCAGTCAAATAGAAATAATAGTTTTGTATAATTATGGTAAGTTTGTGGAATTATGGAAATCAATTTAATCAATGAAAGATGTACATACTTTTCTGCAATATTTGGCCATAAATAATCATATAGTATTTTTTCTTGGTTAATTGAGGGCCTCCGTGGCCGAGTGGTTAGAGCATCGGGCTCAAAATCACAAAGCCTCTCACCTCTATCGGCGCGTGTTCGAATCTCGGCCGCGGCATTATGTGAGCAAGTTTGCCAGTTTACTTGCGGAAGGTCGGTGGTCTCTTCCCAGGTACATTGTATCTGGGTTCTCTCCTCCACCAACAAAAACTGGACGCCACCAGATAACTGAAAAATTGTTGAGTGTGGCGGAAAGCAATAAATAATCAATCAATCAATCTTGGTTAATTCTCCTTTAGGACACCATTGGGAATGTTTTCTCTGAACTATTCATCACCACCTTGTTATTTATCTTGCTTAAAAAATTTACCTTAATTGAGCCCCATGCTGATATTAACCATTCAACTCTTCACTTACTGAAAATACATTGCAAGCACTCTGAACACAATCAGATGACAGATATGGTCTGTTGCATGGAAAACACAAACTGTAAGAAAAAACAAACTTTCATAATACATAAAACACTCACACAACATTTAAACCGACATTCAGACATTGCACATTTAAATAAACATTAACAGCACATAGAACACAATATTTTGGGTTATGCTGCCAATAAAATTTCATTATTTATCAATAGACTGAAATAATACAAGCAAGTATAAATCTTACCATGACTTCAGTAATATAATATAAAATGAAGTTTATATCTTTACCACATCTCCTGGCTTGTCAATTTAGGTGGCTGATTACTTATACTTACTTGTAGATATTTCTGTTTTTAAAGTAAAGGCATATATCAATTTTTTGATAGGAAGATCAAATTTTCTAAGCACATGGGACACATATGAGGATGAATAACTCCCTGCTCCTCATAGTAAAAGGCAAGACACAAGTCCTATTTTACTTCTTTGTCACATTTTCTCAATCAGACAGCAACCACAACATTTTATGCATATAGATAGACTAGAAACTTTGATTTCATGAAGTGAAACACAAGGTATATTTTCTATCCTTTTGAGCCATTTGTGCACAATCTTTACCTTTGAGGTGTTCTTCAATAGTTGATGTCCAATTGTTTCAACCTGATGGTCAAGATCCAAACTATGTTGGTGCACAACATACGTCTTGGTTATATTTTGAAATTTCAAGTAAATAGTTTTCTATTTAATTCTTTAGGATTTACAGGCAGCATTAGACCAAGGGCATGGGTATCTTCGGAGTCTGCTAGAAAGTTCAGAGCGAACTTTACCTAACACTAGCCAGAGAGGATTTCAAATGATCCGTCAAGAAACGGAAACGGCAAAGTCTGAGTATGAAAATCTACTTACCGATGTGTCACAGGGCAAACGCAATCTAGAATCAGCTCTTTCTCAGTGGGGAGACTTTGATCGCTTTTATGAACAATTTTTGCTTTGGATGACAGAAGTGGAAGCCAAACTTAAAGTTAATCCTGAGCTAAGAGTGGACCTTCCAGAAAAAAGGTCCAGTTTAGAAAAGTATAAAGTAAGTTCATTTGGATAGAGTCTTGATATAATGATGTTATTATAGAAAAGTTCAAATTCAGAAGTTTGTTTGCAGGCATCACAAAAATTTTATACTGGATCATAATCATGAGTTATTGAAACTGAATTCTAGGCCATACAAGGTGATATTGCTTCCCATCAAGACAGTTTGGACAAGTTAGAAGACAAAGCAGATCAATTAAAAGACACAAGACCTCGCAGTCTGGTAGCAGATCTGAAGTCTCGATTCTCAAGACTTGGTGTTATAGCCAAAGAAATGGTTGGACGCTTTGATGAACAAGTTCAAGGACATGAAGAATACAGACGAGCTTATATTTCTTGCCTGGACTGGTTGGCTAATAATCGACATAGACTGCAACGACTTAGTGATTACTCAGGAGACAAGAAGATCTTGCAAGATAGACTTCAACAACTTAAGGTTTATTCCATATTTATAAATCATGATTTATTGATTCAGATGTAATTATCCACTGGAATTACATATGAATTTGGAAACAAAACTCAAGGATTATTATTAAGTCTCGCATTATGAATTCTGAAGTTTCCATTTAAAATTATTGAAATTGGTCAACAACACCAACTATTATGATTTTAAAAAGACTACCTTATTCTTTGAAATGATATTGTATTAGCTCAACAGTGAGCTGTTCGGATCAACTGTCAAACATAAGCTTTTTACATTTTCAACCTCTTCTTCAAAACTATTGGGCCAATTTCAGCCAAACTGGCTACAAAATATCTGTGGATAAAAGTAATACAGATTTAATCAAATGAAAGGTATCTTTCCATTTTAAAGGCAAATCATTCTGAAACTGAGTGGGGTGTTTAAAAAAAATCTTTCTAAAGAAACACTGAACAAGAAATCTCATTTGAAACTTCAGTGAGGTTAAAGAATTTTTTAGCTCACCTGAGCTGAAAGCTGAAGTGAGCTTTTCTGATCACTTTTCGGTATTTATTAGAGCATCTATTTTGTCACTTTACATCGGTCTTTGACTATAAATTATGAAGAAACTATGACCATTTTACTTATTATATATTTGCAGATCAACACATGATACTCAGGTGATTGTTAAGGCCCATAGACCTCATGTTTATGAATAAATAGGGGGAAAAAATTCTCAAAACTCTTTGGTCTGGTTGGGGCAACAAAAGTGGTTCAAAATGTTCATGGGGAAAATTGTAAGATGTAAAATTGTTATGGAAGCATCTCTGTGTAGTGTAAGTTCAGTTTATTTGCACCATGAACCTCAGTATCAGAGCAGGGATATAATTAGGATCCCATGTTTTACATAGGCCTCTTGTTTTTCTTCATCTTAGGTCAAACTTATGGTTTCTAAAAGTATTAACATGTTGATATGTACTTGATTTCATGGTTAAACAATTGCAATACTTTGTACTAGTTGTAGAGGGCTTTAATTCTAGAAAATGTCTCTACTATACATTTAAACCCCAATAAAAGTTTTTTATTTAACAGTGTGCTGTGTTTCCACAAGGACAGGTCTAATGTAAATTAATTTAGACCATGAATCTGAAATTATCATAAAATATTTTTTGTATACTATATTGCCATTTTAAATTTTGATGTAGGATTTTAAAGGAGAAATGAGACAAGGCCAGGATATGGTGAACAATGCTACCCAGCAAGGGGAACGTGTCATGTCTACTACAGCACCTCGTGGTCAGGAAGCCATCTTGAAGGAAATACAAAACCTGAAAGAAGATTGGAATACATTTGCCACCTCTGTTAATGAAATGGAAGCTAACCTGGAATCTTGCATTGGAAATTGGGAAGATCTAGATGAAGAGTACCAAAGATTTGTACAATGGATAGACAAAATGGATACACGCATAAAAGGATTGATGGAAAACAAGCCTGATGAACAACGGAAACAGCAGCAGCTACTGGAGGGTGAAGTAAGATGAACTGATTTTCTGTTTATCAATATGTGTATTGATTGATTTTTGTTATGTGATGTATGTTGTATAAGCATCCATTACTTCAGATTGATTTATAATCTGACATACAAGTCACTTCGCCCGCTTGTACCATGCTGTATCAAACCTAAGACATAAAAATAGGTAGTGATTGCTCCTTTGCCAAACGCTCAGCATTTAGAAGTGAGAATCATGGGTCTTTTGGATATGACCTTATAAATGGAGGTCCTGTGTCACAGGAGGCACTGGCACGTTAAAGAACTCTCACTGCTACGGCCCTAAGCGCTAAGCATTGGTCTAAATTTGTGGTACTTCACCTACAGCTGATGATGTCTCAATATGAGTGAAAAATTCTCGACGGGATGTAAAACAAAAACAAAACAAGTCACTTCAGGTAGTTTTGTCCATCATCTTGCCTGAACATTTTCAACTTCTCAATAAGTAATGGGCCAATTTTTACCAAAATTTTGCATGTAGCATTTTACGGTAAGACAGCCACATTTTTTTTTACTTGACCTTGTGTAACATAAGTTGCTGCTTCAAAGTAAATTATTTTGTTTCAATATTTAGGTCACCTTAGTAAAGTCAGGTGTCCTATTGCAATATTGGTCACTGTCCCTAGTCATTTGTCATATGTTAACAATTGAACATTTATAACTACCATTCTAGTTCTTTTCAAATTTGGTATGAAGCATCTTTGGGACAAGGGGACTTAAATTGCAAATTCTGGGGCCTTGGGAGTAGGGCCAAATTTAACCAATTTTTAAAAATCTGCAACTCTACAACTGCACATATGTAAGAAAAACTAAATGCAGTGATGTAGAGCAGGAACTTAAAGGCCTCTACCGACTTGTAAATTTCATGATCCATGGGGTAGAGGTTCAGACTCCATGTTGGGGCCAAACTTGGTATTTTAATATATGTTTATGTGTAAACATTTAAGTAAAACCTTTAGTGCTGTTGATACTAAATTGAAACAAAATAGATACATCTATTTAGAAAGAGCAGGTAATCCTTTACCAAAATTGCAAATTTCATGATCCCAGTGGTAGGAGTTTTTGTATCAGAGTGGGGGCCAAAATGGTCAGTTTAACTTCTTGATAACTACCTTTCCAATTCTTTTCAAAGTTAGTATGAAGATCTTTTGGACAAACGTAACATAAATTGTAAATTTCAGGACTCCTTTGCCCCAGGGTCTAGGGAGCAGGGCAAAAACTGCCAAAGTGACCAGTTTTCAAAAATCAACTTTTCTACAACTGCATATTTTTAAAATGGTTATCCTTTCATCCCACTTTTTGCAGTGGCTTAGGTATTTGATACAGATGCCTATTTATGTCATTTGATAATTGAATGGGTTTCCATTAAGTAAAGAAGTTGTAAATAGCTCCCTGACATACAGGTTAACAGTTTAGAGTGACTTTTAAATGAAGCACTGTCTTACTCTGACTTGTATTAGACATTAAGAATGTCACTGTAACACTGCAGTATTTTATTATATTGTGCCTTATAGAGAACACTGGATCAATTTCCTTTCATAAAAAGTGTTACTACAAATATGTTGTTTAAATTTTAGAATATCTTTGATGAGATTTTGAAGAAGAAGATGAAACTTGAGAATGTGAAAGAACGTAGCGATGCAGTGTGCCAGCGTAGCACTGATCCTAGAGTCACTAACAATATGATGCAACTTTCAGCCAAATACCAAGGCTTACTATCTCAAGCAAAGGTACTTCTTTTAAGCTATATAATTAAGTGAGTTTTTCTGATAAAAACATATCCATTGCCATTTTCGTTAATTTCATCAACTCATTTTCAACTTCTCCACTTTAGCCAATTTCACGCTAACTTGGTTCAAAGTAACCTTGCAAAACGGGGATTCAAATTTATTCAAATAGAGACATAAATGGAAGAGACAGTCAACTATTGACATCATCCTTATATTTCTATTGAAAGTATCTCCCTGCAATCTCAGTGTGCTCAATGTGTGTAATAAGAAGAGAAAACAACTTCTAGTATAAATAGGGGTGCAAAGATACACTTACTGCATGATACGATACCTATTACCTATTACAATACAGACCTATGATTCGATACATATCATGATACTTTTAATATGCTTGAATAATAACAAATGAACAATTACACTGATTTTAGTGTCATGTAGTTGCACCTTATTACATTACACCTTACTGTATCAACTGCATGTTTTTCTTTCAACATCAACATGATCTACCGTTTTCTTCTGTTGCATGGAATCCAAAATGCTCCCATTTTGGAGATTTATTGGTCACAGGGGGAGGAATTAATTCAGCAGCATTGTCAGCACCACATTTTCCATTACAGGAAGCCAATTTTACAACTTAACTTTAAAGCCAAATCCGACTGTCCAAATTAATTCAGACCGAGAATACTGAACTGCAGTATAGTGTGAAGTATCATGAATCAAACCATTATATAAATATTGCATGTAGCTGAGGGTAACATTGAAAATTTTCACCCCAAGAAAGCCATTGTTAACAGAGGTGAATCCATGATTTTCTGATCAATATCTCCTGAACTATTTAAAGAAGGTCTTTCATATTTTGTATATAAATTTCTTGTGGCAAGACCTCTCATTTTATATTATGACCTTTGACCTCAAAATTTGACCTACTTTTAAGAAAACATGACATATTGAATATCTTTGGAACTATTCAAGGTGGAGCTTTCTGCAAATTTTTTGTGACAAGACCTTGTGATACAGTTGTATTTGATGTTGTGACCTTTACCTACTTTTTAAAAAAGATTGAGCTTTATTATTTTATATATAGATTTCTTATGGCAAGGTTTTTAATACCATACCATGATCTATGACCTTGGTCATATCCAGAACAACAAGATCCTGTTAGTTATATTGGTGTTGATGCATCTTTGTGTTATGTGAATTCACTTTCAGTTATGTTATGATCCTTTGGAGCTAGGTTTGGGTCACAATATGGGGTCAAAATTTTCCCATGGGAATAAAGATTGATGAAAAAAAGTCTTTTAAAAATCCCAACAGCTGAACATCGACAGAGCCAAGGTGACTAAGATGAGCGATGTGGCCCATGAGCAACTTGTTTTAATGTTGATCTTAGTCTTCAATAACCCAGGGGTAGACAAATAGATTTTTGAAGTACTTGCCCAAGGACAGGTAGAAATGCCAAGTTCACTTGCCCTGCCACAAAATTTACTTGCCCACCTTAATAAGAAACACATAAATAAAACTATTTGAAATTGTTTATCTTGTTGTATTTTATTGAATCAATTTATTCAATTTTATTTCTGTTTGCTCATCATAACAAAGCATTGACCAAATTTCTTGCCATAATGTGAGATATCCTTGGATTCTTTTCTTTTGCCATACTTTGCATGCTTTGTAGATACAGATGGCTGATAGTTGTTACTGATATATTCTGGGTCTTTTTATATACTCCCGCTAAATGTCACAAACTTGTTCATGTTTCAATTTATTAACAGCACCTCACATTCACCTTGACATTGCGTCGAAGTAGATTCTACACTTTGCAATCAGTTTTAACTTCTCCATACATAAAAGTGTTTTAATGACTACGTCATTTTTCATAAGAGGGATCTATGTATTTCTTTAAATCTCTGGTAGAATGCTGACATACTTTTGATTTATAGGCAATCAATGTTATCAAGACATTTACATTTGATATTAATATCATATTTTTATTTTACTTTAAAAATTCACTTGCCCATGGACAGGTTATTGTAATTTTACCTGCCAGACACTAAAATATGGTTGCCTCGTGCGTCGGGTAGTGCCATTTGTCTACCCCTGAATAACCCAATATGAAATACATTGAGTAAATAAGAAATTAACTTTTGAAATTTTTTTTTTTTAATATTTTTAAGTCACCTGAGTAAACTCTAAGTAACCTATTGCAATTGGTCTGTGTCTGTCATAGTGTATCCATTGTCCATTGTGCATTAACAACTGAACATTTTTAATATCTTTTTGATAACTACTATTCCAGTTCTTTTCAAATCTTTAGAACAAGGCAGACATGAATTGTAAATTTCAGAACTCCTACACCCCAGGAGCATAGGGACAGGACAAAAACTGCCAAAAATTGACCAATTTTCAAAAATCTTCTCTACAATTGCATGTCTATATCTAGGTTTTTATTATTTATGTGCGATATGACTTGTAAACAACTCAGATTTAATTGTAATAAAGCTTTTAAAATAAATAACAATAGTAAATAGTATTTCAAAGGTTCTCCCTATTGTGTATACATTTGTGGTATGAGTTTAACACAACTCAGTATAAAAGCTAGCACCACACCAGAATAAGTTCACTAGAAATGTAGGATTAAACCCTAGTACTAACACAACAAAGTGAAATTTTATTGAGAAAACACTGCATTTCTCTTCGTATTCATTCATAATAAAGTGAATGAATAAGTGTTGTGCAATTACTTTCTATTGGAAAGCTATAAAGTTTTTTACATGATAGAGTTTGTTTTCCTTCAGTCACCTCCTATGATCATCCTTACTGTATCCACATTTACTAAATTAAAAAGTATTTTAATTTTTTCCACAAATTGGAAAAATTCAACCATTGTGAATGGGGCAGAATATTGTGAATGGGGCAGAATATTAGGCCATGAGAAGGTACTGATAAATCCTAGAGGTGTTTTTTGTTTGTTTGTTTGGTTTCTTTTTTGTTTGTTTGTTGTTGTTTTTTTCTGATATTGCATTACAAATGTCACATTGGGCAGGGCAGTCATGTCCTATGGACAAATTTCTAGTTATATAGATTCTTTATAGCAATACCTTGTGATACCACAGTGTTTAACCTTAACCTCAGAGTATGACCTACTTTTACAACTTCTGTTTTATTCAATATCTCCTAAACTACTAAAAGAAATTTTTTTAAGCTTGCTATCACTGCCATCCCTATGCAAATTTCCAGCAGTTCACCATCTTTTCTGTTTATCATCGTTATACACGAAACGTCAAAATGCCTTTATGACATCAGGCTATTTCAAAATAATTTCAAAGTGTAATACATCTCAGGATTTTTATTTGAAAGTGCTTGTGTTAAAACTTTAATTTTGTGTGTATATGTAGATAAAGCACCAAAATAGCAAAGAACTCTTTTAAGTAATCCTAACTCCCCTAAGTGAAGAAATATTTTACATATATCACAGTGCTTTATATCAAATGGGTATCCAAATAAAATAAAGTGATTTTTTTGTGATTGAGAGAGAGAGAGAGAGAGAGAGAGAGAGAGAGAGAGAGAGAGAGCACTAAAAACCAACATTTGAAATCCAGTGTCAGATTTGAATGTAGATTTGAGGTCAAATAACTAAAAATGACCAACGACACAAACAATATGAAATTGTCAATATTTAACAATTTCATATCGTTTGTGTTGTTAGTCATTGTAGTGACACACACACACATATATATTTATATTCTTTTGATAACTTACAAGGGCACAGTTTGTCAAATTAAGATACAAGAATCCTTAGGCCACTTTCGGGGTTCTCATTAAGAGCCTCGGCACCTGGCGATTTCTTGCCCCTACTTTGAGTAAAATCGTCATCTACTTTCTATAGTTAAGACCAAAAAAATATATATTAATTCAATGAAACACTAATGTTACAGTACATTTGCGGTTGGCAAGTAAGCCATTCCAAAAAGACTATTTTTCTGGTTTACTTTCAGTAAAGTGACTACACATTCATCTGACATTTGGCAGCTTCTGCTTGTCAACGACAATCTTATAAGTGCTATGTTACAGATAACAAGAAAAAAGTGTTTTATTGATCCAACTGGTTAAATCAATGTGGATGTCAAACCCGATGTTAAAAAGACGAATAATTCGACAAGCAAAGAAAATTACAAACATTTCAACTGATAGAGCAATAAAAAAATATATAGATAATTTTGTCGAAAAAAATTTTTCCAGCGGGAATAATTTTAAAGAGGTGGGCAGTAATTCCAAACAAACTATGATTTTATTTTGGCCTTATGTAGTGTAGATTTAAGATTGTTCACACCATATTGCTGGAGCCATGGAGTGCTCATAATGCATGAGGAAACTCAGTTGAACAATTAATCATGGATATCTTGTTTCATATGGTTTAAAGAAAGTTTGATTTGAAACAGTATTTCATCAGTTGTATCTTTTTTCAGAATCTGATTCATAAGTTGTCTGAGAATGCAAGGGATCATAAGATGTATAATGATGCATTTGATGCTGCTGCCCATTGGTTAGCTGACATGGATGAAAGAGTTACTGAATGTAATGATACATGTGGAGATTGGCATAATATACAGGAACGTATTGAAAACATCAAAGTAAGTCTTCAATGCTTAATAATGAGTTTCTGTTGTCTACAATTTTGAGGGTTTTATCATTCAAAATAGTATGGGAATTTGTGGTTCATCTTTATGTACAACATTACTGTTACATTGTCAATAATGATTTCCTAAACACATTATAGGATATCACTGCCAGCATGGATGAAGGTTTGCAGAAGGTCAATCTTGTGTGTGACTTAGCAGAAAAAATTTTGCCAAATACGTCTTCTGAGGGTAAACGTTTGATAGAACAGCAAGTGACAGAACTGACTAATGAATGGGAAAAGCTAAATATGGCTATTTCTGAATGTAGTTCTATGTTGGAGGGAGTTCAGGACCGGTGGAATGATTATGAAGAATACTATGGAAGTCTTGTGAAATGGCTTGCAGACATGGAAAATGCATTGTATGTTGAGCCAGACCCTAAAGCGCAGCTGGTGGAAAAGAAAACACAGTTAGACAAGTACAGACTAATTCTTAGTGATGTGGAGAATCACCATCGTCTTGTAAATGAACTTGCAGAAAGAGTGGCAAACCTTGAGGCTTTGAGTGAAAACCCTGAAGTGTCCAACTCCCTTGCAGATGTCCAACAACGATATGAGAAGGTTCTTTATAGAGCCAGAGTAAGTGATTTGAGATACTGTACAAAACAACTTACTTCCATGGGTTTAATGTTTTTTGTTCTTGGATTAATATAGAAGTGTTGTACTTGTCTGTGGCATTACTGTTCAGCCACAATAACTCTATTCAGCAGAAAGTTAACAAGATATGGTAAAAACACAAACAATGAAAATCAATGACAGGTATTGCTTTCCATAGAAAAAATATACATAAAGGGGATGATTCCTACTTAAACAAGCAGAAAATCAATAGCAAATTCTTAGAATAGTTAGACTGTATGATAATGAGGTGTCAATGTTATAACAGTATATCATAGATATAATAAAAATGTAAGCAACAATATACTGAAGAATAAATTGATGAACAAAATGGGACACTATGCTCTGATCACATGGATTGACAAGATTCATGAAAATTATGAACATGTAACAGGTTGCATTGCCAACACTCAAGGTACAGATAAAAGGTGATTATGCGCAAAACATTTAGCGCAAAGTATAAACAGTATGCAACTTCCACTGCACTTAGCATGGGATTGAACATCTCCAAAATCAACATTTAAGTATGGCGGCAGCAATAGCTGACACAATTATGAAAATAATTTCATACTACAAATGATACGAGTCTAAAAAGAAACGAAGGCAAGACATAACAATTACCATCTCATGTGTTTGTGGAGGATTTGAAATTGTGCAAAGTAAATCTATACTATCAGAACAATGAAAAATGAGTGATTTCACATTATTCAGATGAAAAGGGTTTGAAAAACTACTATTGCATCTAAACCTATTAATTACAACAAACTTTACATTATCTAGAAATATACAAAGTCTTCCTACATGTTTCTCTCTCATGTTCCTCTCTCAACTATAATCCATTGAACATGTTGATATAGATGAAAATGATGTCACTTATTTCAAAAGGTCCAAAATTTAGAGAGCCTCAATCTGTCAATTGGCAATGAGTTTAAGTCACCCGAGTTATTCAGGTGACCTATTGCTGTTGGTCTTTGTATTCTTGTGTCGTCCATGTCACCATTTTTGATGTGAAGCATCTCTTGTATAATATGAATATGAATTATAAAATTTATAATCTTACCACCCCTGGGGCCTTATGGGTAGGGCCATATTTATTATTTTAAAAAAAGGATATATTTCAAAAATCTTCTTGTCTACTCCCACATATGTGAGAGAAAAACTAAATACATGGCTATGATGTCCATGAAGCTACCATAATTTTGAAATTTGTGACTTTTGGGTCAGGTGTTCAGGCCTAATAGGGAAGGGCCAATATGGCCACATAGTGTAAATGTAGTAAATCTTAGAAAATCTTTTATATATATATATATATATATATATATATATATTAAATCTTAGAAAATCTTCTCTACTATTATATGTATATTTGAGTAAAGCTAAATGTGCATAGCTATCTACCTAAATTGTGAAATTCACTGCTTCTGGGTAAGGGGTTGAGGCCCTTAGGCAGGGCCAATATGGCCACAGAATGAAAATGTATAAAAATAATTAGGGAATATTGAAATGATTTATATGCTTCAAACTTCCATTTTTTCCTTCTTCTGTAATTGAATAAGAATTGTATTTTGAAAGGTCATAAAACAGTACACAGAGTACTCCATATAAAGACTTATATGGAAATATGGGACTCCCTGTGTGGGTTTTCTAAACACATTTTTGCAATAATGTGTCTTATATAAGATTTATGATAGTTCTTTCTTTTCATATTTAGCCCATCGACCCGGCATAATCGTCAACAGAATTCATTACAGAGACAAGAGGCCCATGGGCCTTAATGGTCACCTGAGTATCATAGCCCATAAAAACCAAAAGTGATGAAAATTAGATTGGTTACATGAGGAATATGTATTGGTTTCAGCTGACAAAGCTTTTTAACATTGTCTTTGTATGGTTCATTATTAGTTCCCCTACTTGCAAAGACAAAGGGGACTTTAGGTTTCAACCACATTTAATGTTTCTAGGGTTAATTGAGGATTTTAGAGTCCATTTCTAGCATCAAAATTTTGGCCTGGGTCCATTTCCAACATGAGGAGGTGTTTGGGGACTTTATAGTTATAGCTTGTTCTCCTGCTTGTTAGGTCACCCGAGTTACTCAAATGACCTACTGCCATTGGTCTTCGTTTGGCAGCATCCATCATCTGTTAACAAAAAACATTTTTAACTTATTGAAAACTACAAGGCCAATTGTTACCAATTTTACGTCACCTGAATCACTCAGGTGACCTATTGCTGTTGGTCTTCATCCATCATCATGCGCCATCTGTTGTCTGTTATCAATTTACATTTTTAACTTCTTGAAAACTACAATGCCAATTGTTACCATTTTTGGTGTGAAGCATCTCTAGAGTAAGAGGAATATGAATTGTGAAATTTATTACCTTACCACCCTTGGGGCCTCAAGGGCAGTTCCAGATATGCTAAATGGCTATATTTTCAAATATCTTCTCTACTCCCACACATATGGGAGCTAGAAAAACTTTGTGCTTGGTTATGGTGTCCATGAAGCCCTCTATCAAAATTGTGAAATTTCTGGCCCCTTGTTAGAGGTTCAAGCCCAAGGTATGGCCACTGTAGCCATATTGTGAAAATGCATTAAATCTTTATATCCAAATTTTGAATTGCAGGAAGTTGTGGCTGACCTTGAAAGATCCTACCATGAACATTTGGATTTCCATGAATCTCAACAAGAGAGTGAAAAGTGGCTTCTTCAAACTTCCTTCAAACTAATGTCACACAATTCAATGAATGTTAGCTCCATGGAACTGACTCAAAGACAGATTGACAAACACAGGGTAATTAACAGAACTGTTGTTTAATGATGTAAAGTAAAGAATATTACCATTTACTTCACCCGAGTCAAAGGCTCAAATGAGCTTAACCATTAATGTCTGAGAAGATTGTATCTCCAACAGTAAATTGAAGTAAAAATTCACATTACTTTTGGTTTTCATACAAGGCTCTCATAAAAGAAATAGAAGATTACCGTAGAACCCTGGATAATGTGAATAAAAGAGGGCATCATTTGGTGGATGAAAACATTAGAGTACCTAAACTTGCTCAGCAAATACAATCCCAGCTACAAAATTTAGAGGAGAGCTACCTCAATTTACAGTCAACAGCAGAACAGATTCGGGTAAATAGTCTGATAATCATTTTATAACAATTGTAGTCATTATGGTTTTTATCTCACCTGGTATGAAATCTTGAGAGCTTTTCTGATTCAAAATTTGTTTAGCCTGTCTATTAGCTTTACACATTTTTGACTTCTTCTCAAGAATCAGAAAACCAATTTAGACCAAGTTAGCCACAAATCATCTGTAGGTAAGTGGATTCATCATTTGAAAGTTCTGAGGGGTGATAAGTAGGGAATAGCGAAAACTGGGTGGAGTACTCAACAATTCTTCTTTAAAACCACAAAACCAGAAAAGTCGAAACTAGTGTGAAAGCTTCCTTATTAGCTCGTGGGGACTATATCTTTTGAATGAAGGGGGATAGAGTTTTGATATTTCACATATAGAAGCTTTATAAAGAAGTTTTTCATATGGTACCAAGACTTTTGACCTTGAACTGTGAACTACTTTTCAAAGACTTTAATGTAGGCTATATCTTTTGAAGGGATAGAACATTGATATTTCACATATAGATGCCTCATGAAGAGACCTTTTTTTGGTACCAAGACTTTTGACCTAGTGACCTTTACTATGAACTTTGACCTTCTTTAAACTTTAACCCGAGCAGTATCTTTTGAACCAAGGGGGATGTGGTTTTGATATTTGACATATAAATGCCTCATGAAGAGACTTCTCTTTTGGTACCAAGACTTTTTATGCCCCAGGAAGATTTGGGGCCATATAGTTTTTAGCCTGTCTATATGTCTGTTTGTCCATCTGTTGTAGCAAAAAACTTTGACCTTGGTCATATCTTGTATATTTGCCATGTGTATTCCTTCTGGCAAGACCTTTCCAATGTTACTGAAATCCTTGACCTGGTGACCTACCTTTAGAAAATTCTAATATAAACCATATCTTTTAACCTTAAGGTATTGCTTTTAAAAGGTGAACAAAATGAAAATTACTACATACTCAGTATTTCTATGTAATAGTAAGATCATATGAAGAGAAATCTTCGAAGTCACAAAGAATGGGTGTAGCGGAGCGTAGAAAAGTTTAACCCATTCTTTGTGATGAAGATATCTCTTCATATGATCTTACTGACTTAGAACAGAACCCAGCCAATTAAATCAATACTTCAATGTAAACCTCACCCATTAATATTTCACAAGTGTCATATCCAAATGGACAGTTTTGATTAGGGACCCATTGTGCAATCGTGAAAATTGAACACACATCATTTCAAAATTGACATTCAGGGTAGTCAGGCGTGGGATGTAAAGTACATCGATTTTGCTATATTAGGATACACTGTCTTAAATCTGATATTGTGTTGTTGTTTTTATACAGAGACATATATAACATTATTGTATATGTCTCTGCTTTATATATCAATACTGTTTTGTATGGTGTGCCAATGTTTATTTTGGTTTATTTTTGCAAGATCAGTAAAGACACTCCCATTTTACAGTTTCTTGCAAAATGAACCAATCAAAACATTCTTCAGTACATGAAAAATAGATTGATTCTTTGCCATGAAGAATCTATTCTTTGCTAGATTTCGGGGTATTTGATTGGCTAAAAAAGTGGGTTATGTTCTAAAAAAGTTTCAACTACAATGTTTTACAGTTCCACTTTGTTATGATACAGGGGCATTAGTGTTTCACAAACACAACTTGTTGACCTAATGACTTTTTATCTGAACTTTAGCCTACTTTTAAAATTTTTTAACCTGGACTATATCTCTTGAACAAAGGGAGATAGGGCTTTGATATTTGATGTATAGATGGCTCATGTAGAGACCCTTGGTTTGGTACCAAGATGTTTGACCTAAATGTCCTTAGCCTTGAAGCTTGACCTACTTTATCAAAACTCTAATCTGGGCTATATCTTTTGAACCAAGGGGAATTAAAAATGAAGAAGCTTTTGTTTTTGTACTAAGACATTTGACCTAATAACCTTGGGCTTGAACTTTGACCTAATTTTCAAAAACTTTAACCTGGGCTTTATTTTTTAAACCAAGGTTGATTAGGCTTTGATATTTCACATAAAGATGCCTCATTACAAGGCATTTCCAGAACTATTGACCTTTGATTTGACCTACTTTTCAAAAACTTTAACCTTTAAACTGAAGGGGATATGTTTATTAGAGTCATGCTTCCTGGTGAGCTATGTTGTCTTCTGACAACTCTTGTATTATGAAGGGTCAAGTTTTCTCAAACAATAAGCCTCATGACCACATTAGGAGTTCAAAGGGATTTTACATGGAATTCTTTAAAAACTTGTTTTTTCGAAGAATCATAAGGGTACAGTATGTCAAATATGATCATTCAGAGGGAAGGTTGGGATCACTGGAATTTCTTTTCAATTTTATTCTTAAGAACTACAAAGGATCAATTTTTGTAGCGTTAGTAAAGTTTGTTTAAACCATGATACTTGGGGGTCAGGGTGAGGCCTCATTAGGTACATAAGATTGTAAAAATAATAATATAAATGGAGAAATTCTTTTGACAAGTTTTTTTGAACCACAATGGGTATAATTTATCAAAGTGATATACAAGGGTCCTCATGTTGTGTGGATACAATTTTGGAGTCACAGTAGGGTCGGGAGATGGTTGTAGACTTTACACAGAGACATAGAAGAAATTGTTTCAAACCCAGCTTCTCAGAAACTATAGATCAAATCAATGTGCAAGCTTTTTTCATTCAGTGTAAATGAAAGTTTTTCTCACCATGACATTTGAAGCTAGGATAGTGCCATAATCAGGATTTATGGTTTTACATTGTCCATTGTGATGGACAGTCAGACCAAAAACCATAATCAATTATTTGTAATAATCAAACACATATAATTGATTAGTAATCAATTATAATTGAAGTTGTCATTTAAGTGGTTTTTTTCTCAAAGTAGGTCAGAATCATTAATCATATGGTAACAACATTTGAATTCTTCTTTCTTTTTTTTCCCACAGGTAAACAAATCAAGAATTTCAGTATTTCAAGTAATGAAATTTATTCATAATGTCTCAAAGATATCCAAGTTCACAATCAAGATTAAATGAAATTTTCAAGTTGACTTGATATAACCAAAATCAAAAAAATGATGATAGTGACTGTCTAGAAATGCATATTTAGACAAGAAAACTGGAGAACTGTAATAAACAAACAAGTATCGTAGGACACTATTACAGTACAGAAGATAAACCTCAACATTCGCCAATACAGTCACATATCTAAATTTCATTTTTTTGGGGGGGACCTTCTTTAACTTTGTAGAAACCAAAGAACTCCCAGACTTCAGATTTTGTTGCTCCTGGAAAGGAATAAATAACCCAATCTCCTTTATCTGACTGTTGAATATCTTTGTTGTTACCGTCTTTCACTTCTCCCACTATTTCGTTTGCTTGGTTTTATGGTCGAGCTTGACATACAGAAAATAAAATCTGAAAAAAACTTAAGTGAAATCCTAATTTTTATTTAATTTTTTTTTATTCATTTATTTATTTTTTATTTTTATTTATTTTTTTTTTGTATTTTTTTTTTGTCAATGATATCGGCAACTTTATTTTGCAATTGATTGGTAGCATCATAGAGCTTTGAATGACCAACAATCAGTCATCAGCGACAATCATTACATCACTAATTGCTCAGGTGAGCAATGAGCCTCTTGTTTTTATTATGTATGTATATAGTATATATCTGAATACTGCCTTGTATGTGGTAGAAATTTTCATATGATTCACACAAAGACATTACAAAACATGGGTTGTTTATGCACTTGGTGGAACGTGTCTAGTCTTTATCAAATATCATGGGAGACTTTTGTGGAAGAGTCTGAGAAATGCAAGTTCTGCAGCAAGATGGTCAAAAAGTTACCCAAAGTAAAGCCTCCTGTGTAATACAATCATTTACTACCCTTTTTCTATCAGAACTAGTATTAACAGCCTTCAGTCATAGCTCATGTTTTTATCTGCATATATACATGTCTGCATTAAGTCAGCAGTATGTAACTTACATAGAAATTACTGTTAATTGATGAGGGAGTCAAGATGAAACTTAGAAGTTTCTAAAACCTGTTTATTAGGAGGACTGTAAAAGCATTGCTGCTATATTTACATAAGACTGAACATAAGATCTGCATGTGTACAATGTATATATATATATATACTTATATATCCCATGTACTTATATTCTCCTACAAACTTGTCTGTATATGCTTGACATCAGTCAAAAATTCAGATTTGGTAAACATTACTGTTCTGAGCTGGTTGTATTATTTACATTTTTAAATTCAAAGATGTGGAGAATTTTTGAGAAGTTTACCTATTTTGTAATGATATGTTTTATTTATTTTGCATGGCTATGATTGTATGTCAAGTGTTACTGACTTTTTGACCATCCTACTGTAGTACCTCTATACTGTAGATACTCTCTGATTTTCTGCACTTACCTGTTCTTGAGCTTTTCTTTGTAGAGTGTTGGTTGCTTGGTTAGGTTTTATTGTAGAAAACTGTCAGTAAAAAAAAAAAAGGACTCTAAAGATTTTGATAAAGATTGTTAAAATAAATTCAATGAAAATGAATTGCTTGACTTTTATATTAAGTGTTGATTTTTGGTCTTGACAGGTCGTGCTAGACCACATAGATCTTTATTGGTACTAAGTTCTGATGCCTTGCACCTGGAGTCCATCGAACAAGACAGATGCTAATTAGCTTGTGTGTTAATAGATTAGTTGTTCAGTTATGTAAATATATATTAAGTAGTGACTTTACAACAAATTTTTACTTTTCCACTGGTTTTTACTGGTGTAAGAAGCTGCTATATGATCTGATTCATTATGTGAAAAAGCGAGACTTAATGCAGACATTGATTTTATATGGCTTGCATGTCAATATAATCATATGTAAAAGCATGTGTGATGTTCTTATTTATTATTAGCTGTCATGTGATAATTTAATTTCCATCCTTATATATTGGTGCTTTCAAATGTTAGCTAAGATGAAGTGATCAGAAATACCCTTTAATGTGTGTGTATTTTTATATGCCCATCTAAGACATATTATGGTATGGCAATCATGTCTGTCTGCCCTGCTTTGTGTCCGGCTCATAGCTTAAATACTAAGAGACCTAGAATCATCAAACTTCGTCAGCTGATACATCTTGGGTGGAGGTTGGGTGGCACTTTAAGATTCAGTCACTGTGAACTTTGATTAAGATGATATGGCCAAATATGGCAAATCCCTTGTAACTGGACAATTATTTGGTCTACAATAATCAAACATGGTCATTTAATGCAGTCTTAGGTAGAAGGTGTGTCACACTCTAAATCAAGGTCACTGTGACCTATAATAAAGATGATATGCCCATATTATATGGCATAACCCCTTTTTGGGCTTATGTAAATTAGAGTCCTAGAACCAAAAACTTTGTCAGTTTGTGCATACCAAAAACTTTGTCAGTTTGCGCATATGTAGAGAAAGTAAATTGCAGCTTAAAATCATGTTATTAAAACTTTTAAAATTGTAAGTATTTAAAAAAAACAACGTTTTAATGGAGGTAATCCCTACATATGTCAGAGAGTAATACAATAACCCTATTCAATAATCAAGAAATACACATTTTTTCATAAAATGTAGCTACATAACTTGGTATAAATATAAATAATTATTTTGTTTCTAAATGTATGTTGTATTGCAAAATTTGCAAAGACTTAACATTGCACCATTATATGTGAGAAAGTTTGCCAATTTAGTTTCAGAAGGTCAGTAGTCTTTTCCCGGGTATATTGTATCTGGATTCTCTCTTCTACCAATAATAAACTGGATGCCACCAGATAACTAAAAAATTGTTGAGTGTGACGGAAAACAACAAACAATCAATCATGGGAATAATGATCTAAGCCATGGCATTTCAAGGAGTTTAGCTGGGCATGCATAGATTATTTTGATAAGGACCAATTGCATCTGTCCAGTTAAAGATTAATCAATTAATATAATGTTATAAGGTTGGGGGGGGGGGGGATTTTACTCCTTTAGTTATGGGTCATTTCTTTGTACAACCCAAAATTGCTAATAATTGTATCATGTGAAAGAAATCTAAATACATGTGATAAAATTTAGAATTTAGAATTGTAGTTATTTGAACAATTGAAGATACATGTTATCAACTCAATTGTTGTACAAAGGTTAACATGATTTTGCCCCATGCAGGCTCACCTGTTTATGATTTTTAGTAATAAACATTTGATGGGTGAATCATGTGCCGTGATGGTGCATTTTTTTTCAATATCCGTCCATTTGTGTATGTAATGTATATGTAAAATAATCTCATTTGCTCTTATTTTGAGAGAAAATATTGATCTTTTCTTGTAGTACCTTAATTAGTACTAATATATAGTAATCTGAATTTGTTAATATTTCATTAATTATAAAATGCTTCTATAGACTGTCTGTGATATTTCAAGCTCATAACATTTAGCAGTAGCAAATATAAAGGCATTGCTTTGAAATCCTTTTGATATCGATAATTTCTTTTTAATCCAAAACTTGCAACAGCAAAAGAAAAAAGTAAATATTTTATGGTTGTACATCCCTCAGGTTCTGAAAAAAAGATAATACTGATAATTTAATTTAGGTCCATTTAAACTTATTTTCCCACCATACTTTCAGTAAGGTTGAATATTTTACTTTATACCCTTACTACCTTACTATATCCACAGACTTTCAAAGGTATAATGTTTATGGTAAAAGTTAATTCCCAGATTAAAGTTTTGGAATGTAGTTGAGGGTTCACTTGGATAATAAATTCCATAGAACCTTTTTAGAACAGACAAGCAAAACAAACACACAAGAGTTTACAGTATGCCAAAGATTAGTTAGTGCACATGTTATACTTGACACATTAAGTTAATGATAAAGAGTTGAATTTACATGACATAAGCATGTAGAAGCATGATCAACTTTTGTAGATTTGCATTTAAGTGGTTTTTTTTTAACCTGTACTTGACACATTAGATGTATGCTGTGATGATACTTTGTTTTGCCAGAGCGCCATGATACTCCTGTTTTATGGAATGTATTTTTATTTCATATTTAAATTTTTTACAGACAGTATCACAAGACATTGAAAATACAATGTTATACTACATCATATTTTATCAAATAAATTAATATTATGAATGATTGTATCGTCCTCTTTATGATATTCTATTATCTAATGCGTGAAATGTTTGAAAGGAGTTGGACCAACTCATTCAATCAGAGTCTTTATGACCAGTAGTTTTCAGGTCACTTGAGTCACTGAGCCATATCTTTTGAACCAAATGGGATATAGTTTTAATATTTCACACACACACACACACACACCACACACACAGAGAGAGAGAGAGAGAGAGAGAGAGAGATGTCTCATGAAGAGATCTTTCTATTGGTATCACTAGTGATCTTTACTATGGATTTTGACCTACTTTTTAAAAACTTTAACCTGGTCTATATTTTTTGAACCAAAAGGGATAGGGCTTTGACATTTCACATGTAGATATTTCATGAAGAGTCTGGGATAGGGCTTTAATATTTCACATGTAGATGTTTCATGAAGAGCCCTTTTTTTTAGTACCAAGACTTTGTAACTTAATGACCCTTATTTGTAACTTAGTGACCCTTATTTGTATTTGGACTTTGACCTACTTTCTTTTGAAGAACATGTTATTTTATATTGTTTAGCCTAGATATGCAGAACAGGAATTTTTTCTAGATTTCATAGGGCTTTGGACTAGAGATACTTTTAACTAATACTCAGGTATTAAGACCAGTTAATAAGACCTGTGGGCCTCTTGTCTATTTTTAATTAGATTCTAATGTAACTGTTTAGTAATCTGTATTTTGATTGACTAATGCATCAACAGTTGAATCAGTTAAACTTGCATTAAGGACATGTTGGACAATGATCGCAGGATGATTGCAAATTTATTTAGAACCAGAACCAGTGTAGTGAAGATTTCTCGAGAAAAAATCACAATGCTTTACAGAAATGTAACTAAGCGTACTTCACACTATATGACATCACAATAAAAAGGTATGTCATGGCTGTCTATAGTTGTATCATTGTGAAAATGTCATCATTGTTTTGTTGTAATATTACTACCAAGTGTTCAGCTGTGTATGTGTAACTGCTGGTCAAATTCTTGTCAAATGATAAATTCTATTTTTCTTTGATATTATATGTCTCCATTTTTTTATATAGTATGCGCTGCAGTAATTTTGATATTGCATACAATAACATATATGTTATTGTAATTTTAAAATCGGTTGTTAGGTGTATAAGCATTTAGAAAAATAAAGTCAATCATATATAAACAATGACATCAGCACAAGTGAAAGGAGGATCATTTGCTATTTTGTGTGAAACTGAGACAGGAAATGTGTATTATTGTGAGTCTTGCTTGGAAAAGGTACAATCTATTCTGGTGCTGTTATAAGTTTGCGAAAAATACACCCAAATATGACGAAGATTGACACTGCTGACAAAATATTAACAATGCTAGCAATGTTTGTGATTTTTCCAAGCATTTTCAAGTGTATCTAAATATGCTTTATCTCTCCAATTACTGTATATTTCAATTCATGAAATCCTTCACTTGCTCCATTCAAAGTAATTTATTGTATGTGAGGTATATGTGTGTAAAACGTAAAGGTGCAAAAGTCACAATGTGTGCGACTCATAAATTCCTTCAAAAATAGCAAGGAGACAATTGAGTTAAGTGACCATAGCTACAATGGCTGTGGAAGTGCTATTGATCTTTTGAATGAAGTAGTTGCTCTATTGAGATTAGATGTACCCTGTGGGTTGAAGGAAGATGAATTGTAGAGCTAGCTAGACATTTCATCCATTCATGTCATGTATAAAATATATTGTATATATTTCACACACACACACACACACACACAATGTTCCCATTTATTCATTTTTGTTCAATAATCATGAAAATTCTTAATCTTTCAGTACATTATAGGTTCAAAATCAAATGTAGTTTCTAACAATGTATCCCAAACATTACAAAGAATCAAAGAATTGGGAGGATGGGTGCCACCACTTTTTTGACCGTGAACTTATTTTTAATTTTGTAATGGAAATAAACAATATGTTTGGAGACTCCCTCCAATATTTTTACAATAGATGAGAAGAATGTAAGCTTGAAAGTTATTATTAATAACAATGTTTAGTGAAGTAAGAGCATTAATAGTAGTGAAAGACTCCAAACACACACCCCCTTCCCAATAGCAATATCACTTGGAAGAGAGAGAGAGTCCACATAACATACATTTTAGGAAATAAATGATTGTATAGTCATTATTTCAATGCATAACCGTGTTGTTTCCTTGTTACATGTACAAGACCTCTAAGTGCAAAAAAGTCCAAGCATATTTCAACAATATTATTGATATCATTGTCAAATCAGCTCAAATTTACCACATGTCTGAATAATTATATGCAAGAAGGTTGAAGAAGTAACTGACTAAATGGAGCCACTTGTCAGAAATAAATATAGAATATCAGTGGACATGCATATATTAATGTATAACTTCAAGGACATCTACATCAAAATCAAGGTCAGCTTCATCACTTCATATTTCTACATGAAATTAGGTGTATGAATAGCTTTTAAATACAGTGTTTGCAAAAAAGTTATTGACATGTTTCGAGCAATGCTTCACTTAGTATCTGGACAATCCTGTTTTTGAGTACCAATTTTCACCCCAAATTCTGAAAATTAACCTATTTTTTATTATATTGTTATTCTTAAGCATGTTATTATTTATTTTATATTTTGCATTTATTCTGAAGATAAAATTCCAGATAGATTTCCCCCCCAAAAAATCATAAAAATTCCATCAAATTTTTTTTGTTGAAAATTGGAATGATATTGGAAAATTCATATTATTTGAAAAGGGGAGTAATTCAAAGCTTATCACCCCTCTTGCATGCTTAGAAAGTAGCCATGAAATTTATACATAATGTAAAGGACATCCCAATGTTGCTTCATGAAAAAAAAGATGAAAAAAAAATTGACTATTTATTTTTTGCCACATTGTCCTGCATGTCTTTAACAAGGCAGAAAGCTTTAGATTGTGATGTCAAAATATAACAAGAAAGCAACTTGACGCAAGCGTCAAAGGTATCAGGCCACAGAAGAGATGAAAAAAATCACTCTCTTTTTTTTCTTTTTCTTTATTACTTCTTTTTATCAGATCGGACCATACTAATCTTATGCATTTTGTGCATCCCTGCAGGATGAAGAGTTAATTGTAGAGTCATACTTTAATTTAGATGTCTTTTAGTCAGCAAAATTAGTAGAGACAATTTTACGCAGAAGGTAGATGACTTTACAGGGGATTTTACTTGTCTAGACTTGACTGCCCTTACCACCTCATGACCGCTAAAATATATTTCTAATTTTGTGAATCCGCAAAAATAGTCTTGAATCCACAAAACACTGATTTCATGAGCGAACAGTGATAGAAATGAAATAAATTTAACCCAAAACAAACACAGTACAAATTGACAACTATAATGTTTATTAAATTTTATATATGCTTGATCAAAAGATTATACAAATTACAGTAATTTTTGGAAGAACTTATTAAAAAAATATTTACATTAATCCCACAGAAATGCATGTACGTTTTAAAAACCCATCTCAGGACAGACCACACTCTTGCTCGACCTGTGATGATATGAAAACATAACATCAAGCATAAATATTTCATTATGTATTTCATGGAACAAAAAAGCAAA
Organism: Ostrea denselamellosa; assembly: GCA_024699665.1. Taxonomy (NCBI): domain Eukaryota; kingdom Metazoa; phylum Mollusca; class Bivalvia; order Ostreida; family Ostreidae; genus Ostrea; species Ostrea denselamellosa. Next base: position 1,991,475 of record JAMZEH010000021.1, read on the forward strand.
ACTCACTGAAATAAGATGTAGATCGGAATATAAAGCAAAATGCAAAATGGGAATAACTGTTATTTGTGACTGTTGACACAATTTTAGTGAAAAATTTCTCAAATATTGTTTTTTCATTTAAATGTTTACAATGCTTAATTAAGGTATTTCTAATAATCAACCAAATTTGGATATCAATTTTTGAGTTACGAGTGAGATGCAGCACTCACAATTCTTCATTATGTAAATGTTTGTGCCATGTTTTTGTTTACATATACATTGCATAATAGAAAAAAATCATGTTTAAAACTAAATGAAATGTGACAAAGACTAGAAAATGTTTATAGTCCAGTCAATTTACGATTTCGCTTGCAACTAATTGCAAAAGAAATAATTTTTTTTGCAAAGTATTCCTTAGTATCAGTAAAACAACATATAAAAAATCTAATTTTATCTAATGTGCAGAAATAATATATTTTGATGCATCAAATTTGCTGATAGCTCCTTTTGTTTTATGTCACCGCTGCGCTATCATAGCGTGCTTTCACCGAAATCGTGACGTATACATTATCATTACGTAGACATTGATCAAAGTCTTTGCTCAAATTTTATGACATATGTTCATACAAGCGTGTAAGCGCTTGAATCAATATAGCCTAGGTGTAATACTATAAATTTATTTACAAACAAGACGTTCTAAAGCTTCTCAAAAGTTTAGAAAAAAAAAACAGGTTGGTAAAGTCACAACACGTGTCGTCATGTAGACGTATAGGCCTACTGGGTTCATTCAAAATTTGGGAAAGGTGCCGTAATGTAACGGAAAATAACTTTTTTTTTAAACTAAATAGTCGCAGAGCATCATTTCTTCAAGGTAAAATTAATAAGTAAGAAAGTGAAAAGGCTTTTTTCTATACTGCACTGCTTATTTCTATTTTCTATGTAAGGACACCCATTCGCGTTACAAAGCCATCTTTCTCGTTATTGATTGGGGTACACGGGGCGCCTTTTAACGTCCCATCCGACGGAGTAAATCTTTCTCCAGAAGTGACGCTATTAGTTGCAACTTGAATGCGGTTTCTGTAATATGCAAAACTAATACGATACCAATTTAATTTAACCTTTTATGTTGTGTTAGTAGAAAATTTCTTCCATTTTAATTATATCTGTTCTAACCTTGTGTTGAATATGGAAAGATTACAAGACTGTGTAATTTGTGAATCGGGGGACAAGAATGGTCTAGTTTGTCTTCGTGGGAAGGGTAGCACAGGTATCAATACTGCTGCTGAGAAAAGGGGTAGCAATTTTTGCACGCATCCTGGGCAATATGTGCACACCGAATGTAGGCGTCTATTTACAAATGCGATTGAAATTAGCAAATATCTGAGGGAAAAAGAACAAAGCAAGCCAATTCCTCCTGCTGATAGTACACCAATTCTTAGATCAAAATAGACCTTTTCATTCCGTGACCACTGCCTCTTTTGTGGACAAACTGCCAAACTTAATCAAAGTAAAAGAGGGCATGATGTTTTTCTTGTGCGAACTCATGATTTTCAGGCTTGTATAAAATCCGTCTGTTCTACAAGACAAGACGCTTGGGCAAACCACATTTATGGTAGACTAGAAGCTGTAAATGATTTGCATGCTGCTGATGCCATCTATCATCAAACTTGTAACGTAAATTTTCGCACAGACAAACACATACCTAAAATATTCTCACCCTCTTCGACGGAAGGCAAGAGACAGACCTGTTGACAGTGATATTACTGACGCATTTCTTAAAGTGGTGAATTATCTGCAGGAGAATGATGACAAACAACATCAACTGTTAGATCTTGTTGCTAAAATGAAGGACCACTGTGGTGATGATGCATACTCACCTGTTTACTTGAAAAAGAAATTGTATGAGCGTTTTGGGGATGAAATCATCATGACAGAAGAACAAGGAAAATCAACTGTAATAACGGTACGAAAAACGGCAAGATCAATTCTTCAGAGCTTCAACAATCGGCCTAAAACAGTGGACCAGACATTGGAGAAGCTCAACATCATTACAACTGCTGCTAAGTTGATAAAATCTGATATCCTTTCCCTTCATCTAGCTTCTGATCTGTACCCTTTGTTGTCAGATATTGAATCACTTGAAAAGAATCTTCAGTACGTTCCTGAAAGTCTTCAAACTTTTTTGAAAATTCTCGTCCGAGAAAAGGACCCTGACTTGAAAATTGCATCGATTGGACAGACAATTATGCAGATGGCTAAGCCACGTATGCATATTGCACCACTACAAATAGGTTTAGGAGTGCAGCTTCATCACCATTTTTCATCAAAATTTCTTATTGATACGTTAAATTCCTTAGGATTTTGTTCCTCATATTCGAAGATACAACGTTTTGAAACAAGTGCAGCCATTTCACAAGGAACAGATATTCCAAGCTATGAAAATGGACAATTTCTGCAATTCGTTGCTGACAACGTGGATCACAATGTGCGCACACTTGATGGGTATGGTACATTCCATGGCATGGGCATTATTGTAGGCTCTACACCTGGTAAAAAGGTTAGCAAACCGGTCCCTAAACTGAACGTTTCATCGGCTGACCTGGTCACTGCTGGGAAAATTAATATACATTTCTACAAGCAACCACCTAAATCGTGACTGCAGATGAAATTCGCCAAAATTAATAAAGAACAGAAAGTACCAGATCCATCTTTGAGTTTAGATCTTCTTTCAAAGGCTGTATGGCCTCTTCGATCTCCAACTCCAAGTTGATCAGGACTGATGCAGTGTACTCAAAATGGAGATTACCCTGGGAAGTCCACCATCACCTTTCTGCCGATGATAGATATGGACGCAAGCGATATGTCATGTATCTACTCTACACTGAAGTTTGTGTCTCGCCAAGCTAGAAAATATGGTACAACTCCAATTCTGACATTTGACCAGCCTCTCTACATGAAAGCAGTTACAATTGTCACTCATGAGTCACAGTGTGAAGACTTCAGCTCCATTATACTCAGGTTAGGTGGGTTTCAGACACAAATGAGCTTTTTAGGATGTATAGGGCGCATTATGAGAGAATCGGGATTGCAGGAAGTTTTAGAGACTGTATATGCGTCAAATGCAGTTGGCCATATTCTTAGTGGAAAAGCAGTAGCTCGAGCAACCCGTGCCCATTTTCTAGTTGATACAGCCCTTCATGCCTTGCTCGTGGCTAAAACCTTTGGTGCCGAATTGCCTGATAATGATGTGCCCCAAAATATATCTTCAGGTTATCTTGTTACACCCATTGACACAGAGGCCCCCGATCACGTCCTTACTCAATCTGCAGACGTTTCCACAGCCCAACTGGAAGAAGATCATCTGCTGAAGAAAGCTGCTGCCTTGTATGACCAGTTGCTAGAGGGAGATGCTACTGCACAAGACGTGTGCAATAATTCTACCATTACACAAGTACTGGGGAAACTGAACCCACTTGATTGGGGATGGACAGTCACTGATGATAGCAAATGCATGCCGCTTAAAAACACTTTGCCTGCTGAATATTATCCACTGTAATTGCAAGGTAAATTGTGACACAAAGAGGTGTACGTGCCGAAAACATGGCCTAGAATGTACTATTGGATGTGGCCATTGTAGAGGAACAAGTTGTTCCAATTCAACAAGGAACACGGAGGAAGAAGAAGAAACAAACTGATTTCCATGGTCTGTTCACTGAAATTACCCCCCTTTTCCAAAAAAGCCTCTTAAAGGTGAAATTATTACATGGAAATTTTACAATTTCTATTTCTTACAAAAATTTATAAATGCCAATCAAGAAACTGCATTCTTATTTGATAGGTAATGATGGAAAGCTAATTTCCAGTTTTTGTCGTTTTTTCTCTTTTTCTCTGTTTTTGACCCCCAAAAAATGGTATTTCCACTTCAACTGAAACATTAGATTTTTTATATGTTTTAGTACACATATTAGCGAGGTCAAAATCATTGAAAACAATTCTTTTGCAATTAGTTGCAAGTTTGACCCTTTTTTGGGCTAATTTGACTGGACTATTAACTGTGTTCAGAATGAACTTGCAAATTAAAACAACAGCTTTGTTTAAACGAAACTTTTACTTAACCTATTATTATTATTATACTTTACTTTCAACCTTTTATTAGCTCACCAGAGCTGAAAGCTTAAGTGAGCTTTTCTGATCACCTGCTGTCTGTCTGTTCGTTGTGCTGTCTGTCTGTCCTTAAACTTTTAATATTTTCGACTTCTTCTCCTGAACCAAGGGGATTCAAATTTGTTCAAATGAAGGCTAATGCCTTGCTTAAAGGGGAGATAATAGTAAAATAGCAAATATACACTGAAATTTTTAAAAATTGTTTTCGACAGAACCACTTGGCCAATTTCAATCAATCTTTGTACAAATCATCCTTGGGTGAAGGGAATTCATGTTTGTTCAAATGAAGGGCCATGCGCCCTTGAAAAGGGAGGTAATTGCAAAAGTAGGGTGGGGTCATTTAAAAATGTTCTCAAGAACCACTGAGCCAGAAAAGTTCAATTTACATGGAAGCTTCCGGACATAGTGCTGATTCCAGTTTGTTAAAATCATGACCCCCGGGTGCAGGGGGATCAAAGTGTTAAAATATAGGAAAAAATCTTTTAAAAATCTTCTCCAAACTTAATACAAATCCTTGGGTGAAGGGGATTCAAGTTTGTTCAAATGGAAGGCCCATGCCATCTTCAAAGGAGAGATAATCGCAAAAATGGGGTGGGGCCATTTATTTAAAAATCCTCTCAAGAAGCACTGATTTAGTAAAGTTCCAGTTTACATTGATTCTTGCTGATATAGTGCAGATTCAAATTTGTTAAAATCATGGCCCCATATGGGGCAAGAATAGGAGATCGAAGTTTTACATGCAAAATATAGGGAAAATCTTTTTTAAAAAATCTTCTGAAGAAGAATCAAAAAACCAGAAAAGTTCCAATTTACAAGACAGCTTTCTGACATAGTACAGATTCAAGTATGTTAAAATCATGGCCCCAGGGGTAGAGTGGGGCCACACATGCGAGTATATAGGGAAAATCTATAATATGGGCTAGGGCTGAAACGATCCACTGAAATATCAATATTGTTCAATCTGACCGATTGATTCAATGTTTGATTCATTGCCTCGATCTTCGGTTTGATACGTTTTTTAATATCGGGTTCAGTAAAATACATCGGGCTTATTATTTTGATATGCACGAGGGATAAAAAAAGTGTTCGTTAATGGTCAGACTGTTGTTAGGCTGACGAAAACAATAATGAACTTAATCAGTTTAAACTACACAGCCAACAGACATCTAACTGTTTGGCAGTTTGGAGACATTTTGTGTATAAAATTATGACTGTGAATCTTCTTAATTAATTTTTTCTTCAATGTTATTATTGGTTTCCTCTGTAAAATGTATCGTATTGAAAATAATGAATTGTGGCAGAAGTATTGCAATACATATCATATTGTGAAGGAGGCATATCGTTTCAGCCTTAATATGGGCCAAGTGAACGCAGTTGAGCGATGTGACCTATGGGCCTCTTTGTTTAACCTATGGAAACAAAAACAAGGCACGAGCCTTGTTTACACAACAAAGAATTGTGAGCTCTGTATCTCTTTTGTAACTCGGCAACTGACTTTCAAATTTTTGCTGACTACTGGAAATACCTTAGCTCGAAGCATGAAAAAAAAATTTTTTTTTGTTCTAAGTTTTCTGCTCAAATTGTGCCCATGCCCCTTTAATGCTGATTTCACAGTTGCAAAATCCATTTTACCAGTTCCGATATTGTGACTTAAATCAGCATTAGCATTTGTAAATAACAAATTAAAAGTTATTCCTTAAGTGTATGCCAAGGCAATCTTTTGCAAACTACAGCACAGTGGAAACATCTTCTATGGCCATCTTTAAACATGGAGTGGAAAAAGATTAAACGGGTGATTCTGGCAAAATCAGTGCATAGCCTATCCATACACCGATCATATCTGAGGTTTGTGTAAAACGTAGTGGAATCATTCAAGGATTTCTAATTGTCAATATTCTACAAGTGCCAATTGTTAATATTTAACTGGAAACAAACCACAAGAATATGGAACTAGGGTTTATATACTGTGCTATGGAATGTCATTCAAAGATTCCAAGCATGATATGTAAGCTCAAAATATACTTAAAGTTATCAGCTGATTCCAACCAAACATGAAACACACACAAAATATCATACCACTTTAATCTTGACTGAGATTTGATTCAGCTGGATATTTGGACTGATGCCTTCACTATACTGCAAAACAGTCCTTCATAATCCATGTTTGAAATTCACATTCAACTTCAGCCAGTCCTAATAATTTATGTGCACTTCGGTGACATGACCGTTCACTTCAAATAAGTGATTTGACTGTAAAACTATCACTAATATATTTGACGGTGTGATTGTTTAGATGAGCAAGGACCCATAACATCATTTTCCCCCATGATTTCTCTCTTAATACTGCATGTAATGACACACAATTAATTTGTAGATGTTACTTTTCGTAACCTAGGAATTTAAAACAAACTTTTTTGAAGAATTTTTTACATATGTGCCAAACAACCAGAGTTTTCACATGCCAAAAAAGCATTAAATCTGGTAGGTATTATATGCCGAAATCCAAACACAAAGACATTGGCCGATTTCCAAAGCCCCATGGTAATAGTGGATTTAAAGTAATCCAATTCATGTAAAATATTGATCTCAATTACATTTTATGTTTCTATGATTATTTCCACAGCAAAGAATGATAAATAAATGATTAAAACATGGAGTTTCAGTCACATGATCAGCATTTTCAGGTTTCGGCATTTAAGAAAGAGTACATTCATAAAAGAATTCTCAGAAAAATTTATAGAAATGTTTGAAATAACTGTACCAAGTTCATTTCAAAAGACATTTTCCTGATAGTTTCAAGAAAATCTACTCAACCATCTGTAATAAATTGCTCCAAAAAAAAAAAAAACATGAAAAATTGTCAATTTTTTCAACCACTTCCTATATAGACCGGAAGTGGCGGACAAACGTGGAGAAGATTTGTAATATGCATGATCAAAACACAAGAATGAACATTAACAAAACATTATCAAAACACAAGAATGATCACTCCATTAATAGACCTGAAATTTACACACTAAAAAAAATAATTACAACAGAATGTATGTTAATTTATATATACACAGAAGGGACTAACAAATACATGTATTGATTTATATGTAAAAATTGATATCTTTGGAGTTTTAAAGCAAAATAATATAATGGATTTCTGACAAGGATTGAAATTAAGTAATAAACAATATTAAAATGAAATTATATGATCAAAATTAAAGCTTAATATTTTAAAACAATTATAGATCATGATGATTTGAATCAAACTGATAACAAGAAGACTTTGTTAAGCATTATATGGTAATTTCCAACTACAGTACAATCAGTATAATGTCTTTCATTGGAAAAGGAAGACCTTAATAGTAATTCATAAAATTGTTATAAGGTCTTCCATTGAAAACAGAAGACCTTAATGATAAACAACAGTGAAAATATTATTTTCAAATTTTTTTGACAACATAATAATAAGAAACGGAGTAAAAACAATATGTTCCCAAACAACATGTGGGAAACATAATAATAAGAATGATAATATGAACTAGACACGATCTTGTCCTACTGAGCTCTAACTTTTTTTGAATGTAAATAAAATGAATGTGATTGGGCGCATCTACGAACTCCACTCTACAATTGCTGAAAAGTTCATGTCGATATCTTGAATAGTTTCTTAGACTCCCGGAGAAACTGACCCCCCAAACTTCAGAAAAATGTCAATATCTTAGATATTAATTGACGTAATCAAAATCTGAAAACATGTATTGAGTTTAATTTAATATCTATTATCCCTGAAAATTTGACGAAAATCGGTCAACACATATTCAAGAAATCACATGAACAAAATTTGTAACAAAAAAAAATGATAATAACTAGACACGATTTCATTGTGAGCAACAAATAGGTCTTCCATTTAATTGCAATGTCTAATTAATCATTTATTATGCATTCAATAATGTTGACTAAATATCATTAAATATGTCATGAAATTATTTACAACTTTTGGCACTGAGGTCACCATCAATCATCCCCAAAAGTTTCATTACTTATCTTGAAAATAAAAAAAAATACTTAATTGTCAGTGTATAGGCTATGGTACTCAGGTGACCGTTAAGGCCCTTTTTTGATAATTAGGGTGTAAGTTTTTGTCCTGTCGACCTTGCCTTTCTTCTGTCACTTTTTATATTACTTTTCTCTTTGTTTTGATGCCTGAAATCTGTCTGTGTTTATCAAAAGAACCTATACCTGTCAAATTTTAAAGAGTATATAAATCTGGAATCTGCTCTACTTGTCGCATTTTTCAGGATTTTTAGAATTGAGAAGAACAGAATGTACCCCTTGTAATTGTAATAAATACAACAAAATGATTTGCAACTAAATAATTGCTATTTTCATGCTTTTGAATGTACTTTGGACATTTTTAGCCAAAGTGCTTGTTACAAGAGAGTACAGCTTAAACAGAGATAGAGAAGGTCAGGTTTCATTGTAATATGGGATAAGTGCATTAAATAAATAGAAATTTTACAAGATTTTTCTGTGCGACTCTATTCGTAAAAAGATGGCTGCCAAGCAGGGAGTTGAAAATGGCTGATTTCTGCTTTTCATCTCTTTTGAGCATGTTTTCTCTTATTTTCAAGAAACTAGGACTGAAAACAATGAATTATTCTTCATTCGAATTGTTTGCAACACATGTCTTGTGGAAAAAGTAAATTGCAATTGAAGTGAAGCCAATTAAGTGAATTCAACATGTTTTGCATACCTGATTGCTTTAATTTGTATTGAAAGTGTATCACAGTGATCTTTTTTATAGATTAATTTATTTACCTATACTAAATATCAAGCTAAATAACCCAAACAACACTTGTTTGATTGATTGTTTATTGTCTTCCGCCACACTCAACTATTTTTCAGTTATCTGGTGGCGTCCAGTTTTTATTGGTGAAGGAGAGAACCCAGATACAATGTACCCGGGAAGAGACCACCGACCTTCCGAAAGTCAACTTGCAAACTTTCTCACATATGTTGGAGCGAGCGAGAATTGAATCCGTGCCAACTAGAGGTGAAAGACCTTGTGATTTTGAGTGCAATGCTCTAACCACTTGGCCATGAAGGCCCCTAACAACACTTGTTTTCTGAACAAAATATAGGAAAATGTATGTTAAGGATTAATTCCTCTCAGCCACTTATTTAAGGGACTGGCCCTTAAAACTTGATATTGTTAATTAGGTCTGAACATTATCTACAACTTTTGTTTAACAAAATGTTTTTGGTTTTGAAGATATAGAGCATACTCAGTTTTAGGGGCTATCCCCTGAATTCTTTAAAAGGAAAAGTAAGACGAAATTTGAAGATGGCATATTGTCTAGAATCACATTTTGACTAATTTATATTATATAAGGCTTTACAAAATATTTTTTGTCTAAGACATAGAAAACATCAGAGTTCTGTATATTAATTCCCTAAATAATCCCTTATTACATAATCAGTGATAATTTTGCTGACATCAGCAGTTGTAAAATGTTAAAACAAACAACTTTGCCTCAATGATGCATATGAAAATCTTTTTAGTTTTTGAGATGTTTAAGAATTACTTTTGACCCTTTATTTATAGGGTTGGCCCCTAAAAGTTTATATGGTCGAATAGGTCTTGTCATTATCTACAATTTTTGTTGTACAACGTTTCACAAAATGTTTTTAGTTTAGTTTTCAAGATAAATAAGATATACATTTTTAAGGACCATCCCTTGAATTCCTTGAAGGGGATTTTAAGACAAAATTTGAAGATAATAATGATAATAATAATGCACTTATATAGTGCCTTATCTAAATATACCCTAAAGTGCTTTACACAATACTAAAATGCAGATCAAAATTATACAGAATACATAAAATATTTGATAATGCCAGATATCAATATTGCACAATGAAAAGTTAAAACTATGAAAGAAATAAGCTAGAGAAAATTAGAAATTAATTCATTTTATAAAAATCATAAAATATCAAATATGTGATGTAAAAGATGGCATATTGTCTACAATCATATTCTGAATAATTTATGTTCTTGAAGGCTTTGCAAAATATTTTTCATTTAAAAGATAGAAAGCATCAAAGTTTCGTATATCAATTACTAAAAATCCCTTATTACGTAATCAGTGATAATTTTGCTGACATCAGCAGTTGTAAAATGTTAAAACAAACAACTTTGCTTCAATAATGCTTATCAAATTCTTTTTAGTTTTTGAGATATTTAAGAAATACTATTGACCCCTTTCAGCCCTTATTTAAAGGACTGGCCCCTAAAAGTTTATATAGTCACATAGGTATTGTCATTATCTACAAATTTTGTTCTATATCATTTAACAAAATGTTTTTAGTTTTCAAGATAAATAAGATGTACAGTTCTAAGGGCCTTCCCCTGAATTCCTTAAAAGGGTATATTGTCTAGAATCACATTCTGAATAATTTATCTTATATAATGCTTTACAAAATCTTTTTCATTTAAGACATAGAAAGCATCAAATTTTTGTATATTAATCCCCTAAAAATCCCTTATTACATAATCAATGATCATTTTGCTGACATCAGCAGTTACAAAATGTTAAACCAAACAACTTTGCTTTAATAATACTTAGCAAATTCCTTTAGTTTTTGAGATATTTAGAAAATACTTTTGATCCTTCTTGACCCTTTAGGGGCTGGCCCCTAAAACTTGATATTGTCGAATAGGTCTCATCATTATCAACAACTTTTGTTCTATAAATCTTTTCAAATTATTTTTTATTAAGAAGATATTGATGAAAACGTTAGAAAAATAGATGTAAAAATTGTGAAATTTTTTCATGTCCTACCAAGCTCTAACAATTTTTTGAATGTAAATAAATGAATGCAATTGGGCACATTTACAAACTCTGCTCTACAATAGCTGAAAAGTAATGTCGATATCTTGAATAGTTTCTGAGAACACTCCCGGACAAACTGACTCCCCAAATTTCAGAAAAACGTCAATATTTTATGTAATAATTGACATAATCAAAATCTGAAAAAAATCTTTCGAGTTTAATTTAATATCTATCATTCCTGAAAATTTGACGAAAATTGGTCAACGCATATTCAAGAAATCGTGTGAACAAATTTGTAAGAAAAAAAAAGAATAATAATAATAAAAGAGAAAAAAATTAAGAGTAACAATAATGTCTTACGTTACAAACGGAGAACCTTCAAAAGAAACTTAGTAGGCTTCCTCCATTTCAAAAGCATATCCATGCAAATCTATATAACACAAAGTTTGCTTTCTGTATTGGGTTTGGTTGTTTGTTTGTTTTACATCCCTATGAGAATTTTTTCACTTGTACATGTACAAGATGTCATCAGTTGTAAGAGAAGTGCCACAATTTAGAGCTATGATTAGCACTTATAACTTTTAGCAGTGAGGGTTTTTCAATATGCCAATGTCTGCTGCAACATGGGATCTTCATATTTAAGGTCAAGTCTGAAAGACTTATGATTCTCACTTCTAAATGCCAAGCATTTGGTAAAGGAGTAATCACTACCTATGTGTATGTATTAGGTTTGAAACAGCCATTGCATGACCTGGGCTCAAACTCACAACCTTCCAGTTATGAAGCAAACATTCTACCACTGAACTATCACAACCAATTGTATCTGGCTGGAACTATAGTTTAAGCAGAAGCAGAGCGTAAATGACATTTTCTGAATAAAGTTTGCTGTTTTGATGTTACCTTTTCACATTTTTGTTGTTTTATGTAATTTTTCATCTGAATTGTAAAGGACCTTTTTCTGTCAAAATTAGTCATTTGTTGTCATTGGGTCAATCTTATACAAAAATTGGGACACTAATTGGGGGGAAGGGTGGGAGGTAATGAATCTACCTTGGATCAGAGGACAAAAATTCTTCAAATAATAATGTTTGTTCTTTTAGATTGTAATGAACAAATAAAAATATATTGTTTAGTATGTAAAATAATGAAGTTTACATTCATGTTTGATAAGAGGTAATTCACCCATAATAATATTTTTAAAATCAAAACCAATCCTTTTAGAAGTAGTTTTGTAAATCTGCATACTCAAATTTCTCCTTAAAGCCAATATCTCATTACAAATTGCAAATACATGTTGGATAGTTTGGGGGGGGGGTGTTATTTATTTTTTTTTTTTTTGAGGTGGGGGTGTTTTTTGTTTTGTTTTTTCTTTTTACAAAAGTTACAAAAATCTTTTTTTTTTTTGTTTTTTTTTTTTGGGGGTGGTGATGGTTTTTTTGTTTTTGTTTTTTTTGAGATACCACTATTATACTGCATAACATTTTGGGTCTGTTAAACCATTTGAAAGCAAAATACAATGTTGAAAGATGTATATCAAATTCCAACTCTAACCTATTATTTTTTGACAAATAGCGGATTGTGTGGAAGAAAATATTTGAACCCATTGAATAATGTAATTTTCACTGCTTGTTTTGATATAAGATATCTATTTCAATTGTATTAAGTAACCTCCATAGTTATTCTTTGTACAATTTATAGCTACTTCTGAATGTTTGAGTGAGTGTAATGGTTGTACAAGCATATACAAATCCATTAAATATGATTTTTGAAATAGCATAATGCTTTGAATTGTACAATGGACAATGCAAATAAAAAAGAAATTTTAAAAAAATTGTTCCATCCATCATCAGAGGGTCAGGGAAAGACCACAGTAAGGGTTTGAATTTTCAGGTATCTTTGTACATTTGAAAATGATTTTTTCAAAGATAGCCTTCATCTCTCTTCTATCTGTCATAGTAAACTGTCTTTAAATTTTTTATATTTATGACTTCTTTAGAACCACTTGGCTAATTTCAACCAAACTCAGCACAAACCAATGTAGAGTACATATAAAGAAGGAGACTGTTTAAATAAAGGACAACATCACTTTAAAGGGTATCTTATTATAGAAAGGTTACAGTCCTTGTTTTAAACATGTTCTTAAGAATCTGAAAGGTAAAACAGATATACATTAAGTGTATCATTAAATTTGTACAGACCATGAGGCCTGAATGAGGTCACATTAGGGGGTTGAAAGTTTTACATTACAATATCTAGGAAATTTTCCTAAAGTCTCACTAGGGTATAATTTAATAAACATCAAGGTTTGCATCCCATGGTAGTGAAGGTTTAAATTTGTCCACATCATCACCCCTGGGGCCAGGGTTGAGTACAGCAGGTTTTTAAGTTGAACATAGGAGTAACATGCATGTGTGAGTATAGGTGTATTCTTTTAAATGTCATCCAAAACCAAAAGGATAATTTGCCATTTTTAATGCAAGCCCTTATCATTTTGTTTATGTAACATATAGGTTATATATTCCATAGCTTGCCCCTTGCTCACTTCACTTTCTGTACGTTTTTCGGGAGATGCAATACATGGTATGCAGTATTTTTTCTTTCTAGGTGAGACTTGATGATGTTCTACAAAAATGGTGTCATTATAAAGGATTACTAGAGAGAGATAAACAGTTTTTGAATGAAGAGTTTCCACAGTGGGTTAAAGACACGGACAAAAGTATTCCAGATAATCTACATGATGCTCAGGAGAAACTAGAAACTGTCAGGGTATGTTTACATTTTATAAGGATTTTACATGTGTATATCAGTGTTTTCTTATAACTTCTTCAAGTCAGTGCAGGGTTGTCCAAGCAGCATCTTCACACTTGTTTAAAATGCCATTCCACGAGGAAAAGTCTCATTTCAAAATTAAACAATCTCAAGGTTCTGTAATGTTTATCAAAATGTTTGTAGTTTTCAAGATAAAAAGGATATTCAGTTTTAGGGGACATCCCCTGAATTCCTTAAAAGTGGATGCAAGACAAAATTTGATTTTGGAACATTGTTCAGAGCCACATTCTGACCAAGTCATGCTCTCTAATGCTTTACAGTTTATTTTTTTTTTATGTTTTGCTTAAGAGATAGAAATCCATATTACTTAATCAATGATCATTTTGCTGATATCAGCAGTTACAAAATGTTAAAAAACAAACAATTTTACTTAAATAATGCTTAACATATTCTTTTTGGATTTTGAGATATCTAGAACTTCTAGACTAGAAGATAAGTTTGATTCCTCTTGGCCCCTAATTAAAGGAGCTGGCCCCTAAAACTTGATATAGTTGTCTTCTCATTATCTACAACTTTTGTTCTATAGCATCTAACAAAATATTTTTAGTTTTCAAAATATATATGACTAAAAAGGAATGTAAGACAACATCTGAAGATTGAACATTGTTTAGAGTGGCATTCTGGCCAATTTATGGTATATCATGCTTTACAAAATATTTTTTGTATAAGAGATAGAAAGCATTATTCCCCAAGAAATCTGTTATTACATAATCATTGATCATTTTGATAACACTAGAAGTTGCAAAATGTTGGAATAAACAACTTCACTTCTACAATGCTAAACAAATTCTTTTTTGAGATATCAAAAAATATTTTTGACCCATCTTGGCTCCTCATTTGAGGGGCTGGACATTATCTACAACTTTTGTTAAATATGTCTTAACAAATTATTTTTATATAAAAGGATGTTAACAAAAATTGCATGAAATGTTTGTGGTGCATTTTTGAACCCTGCCAAGCTCAGACACTTTTTGCATTGGAAAAATTGCAATACCCTATGTCACATCTAAATTCAAACTGATACCTTTAATATAGAGAACACTCAAGGACAATGTGACCATCTGAAGTTAGAAAAATGCCATTATCATAGGTAATAAGTGATGTAATCAAACTAAAAGAAAATGCTATCTAGTTGAAGTGAATATCTACCATCCCTGAAAATATTACAAAAATCTAAAAATCTGTTGACATATATCTGAGAAATCGCATGCACAAAATTTGTAAAAAATAAAATAAAATTTTAAAAAATGTAAAGAAACCCCCCCCCCCCCCCCCCCCCCAAAAGAATTTGGAATTAGACTTTCGAAGTGGAAGACCTTAATAATAATTGATTAAAAAACTTAAGAATACCAGTGTTGGAAACAGAAGAATTTAATAAGAAGAAAAAACAGTAAAACACTATGTTCCCAAACTTTATTTGGGGAACATAATAACAAACTATAACTGTGTTGGGATGCAGCAACTTCCCCAAACACCTCACCATGTCGGAAATGGACCCAGGTTAAAATTTTGAAGCCAGAAATGGACTTGGGATCCTCAATCAACCCTACAAACTAAATTTGGTTAAAATCCAAGAAATCTGATTGTTTTTATTGCCATTTTAAAATGAGGGCCATTTTGAAATGTTTGAAAATAGAATGGAAATAAATACTGATGCTGGAATTGAACTATGGACCCTCAATTGACCCCAGAACCCAAATGTTGTGGAGGTTTTAACACTTTGAAATATTTCTGTATGTAGTGGTCATAGCCATGAGTGTCTTAATTTTTGTGACTTCACCTATATTTCCATACAAGTTAAAAATTCTCCAAAAATAGTTAAACAAACAAACAAAGCAAATCTCATGTGAAAGAAACCTTAAGGATATATGTGGCATTTCTGATATTTTCACTAAATTGTTTTTTCATCTCCTTGATGTGAAGAGTTTTTGTATGATTTCCAAAATAGGTTTAAATTTTATATTGTAGTTATATTCTATATTGGGATGGGTAGCTTTGTGGTTAGATAATATAACTTGTAGTATAAGGCCCTGGGTTCGATACCCAATTGTTCCAAAGTTTTTTCTCTCCTTCTTTACTATGGCAATGGCCGTTTATACATTTAAATTTTTACTTGCGACAACCAGGAACTATCAAAATATGCTCAAAAACAAACATGGTAATATACCCCCAATTTTTTTTTACAGAAACAAGAAAAAAATTACATTGAGAAATGTTGCATATGTCCTTAAACACAGATTCCCATGATGTGACAGGTGTTGGCACTTTAAAGAACCCTCACTGTTAAAGTCATGAGCACTAAGCAAATGTTTAAATTGCCAGTGGATTTCACCTACATCTGGTGACGACTCAATACAAGTGAAAAATTCTCTAAGGGACATAATACAAACATCATATAGTAGATGACCTTAAAAGATGGAGTCCTTTGTCATGGTTGGTGTTGGCAAATCACAGAGCCCTCACTGCTACAGCCCTAAACACTAAGCATAGGTTTAATTCTTTCTTACAATTTTTGTGACAGCAATTTCTCTACTATTCATTGATTTTTTTTTTTTTTCATGAAATGTTCAGTAATTAGAAATTTTTACTTTAACTTGATAGGTATTTTTTATGGACATTATGAAATTTATTATACAGATTGACTATGTGGGCCTTTTCAGTGGAGATACTGATGTATGTTGTGTGAACTTGATTTGTCAGAGAAGTTGCATAACATTTATGTTTTACAATAAGCTCAGAACATATAAATGGTATTGTGTGCTACAACACATAGCTAATAGGTCTCTTTTTTCATTTAAGGGAGTATGGGAAAGACTAACATCTATGAAGCAGGAACATGTAATAGCAGCCCACCAGTGTGATTGTCTGAGTGGAAGTGTGGACAGTCAGGATGTGGCAGACCAGCCAGTTGAGAACTTGGTGGCTCAGCTAGCTGAGGCTGTTGAAGAGCTGGTACAGGATGCTATTGGAGAGGTATCATAGCACAAATTGTAAAAGCTAGGGAAATTGAAAGGTGTCTATGTATCTTCCAGCAAAAGAGATATAGAAATAATTATGTTGTAGACTGAAAGACGAATGAATGATATTAGGGACGCAATTCATCAATGGGAGAGCATTGACCGCACCAGGAATGATTTGAGAAATTGGCTTCGTAGTAAGCAGGAAGAACTACATGACATAGAGAACAGGCCCACCAAACTTCATATTGAAGCAGCAGAGCTTGAAATTGCAAACCTTCAGGTAAACCTATGAAATTATAGGGATAAGTAGCTAGATTCTGATTTCAATTTCTAATGTGTTCATGGTACTACTGTAGGGGTGAGCCAGCGTAGACATGTATATATAGATTTATTCATAACAGGCATGTGTAAAATCAGAAAATTCTCAAGTTATTCGGAAGTGTACAGACAGCTGTCAAAACATCTTAACATCTTGTTACACAACTTTAAACATTTGATTTGCGTGTTCCTTTAATGCAGGAAATATAACACAGTTGATGTAAACAGTACATTGTGATGTCATATTTAGCTTTGCTATTATCAACAACAACAAATTTATGAGGTGTTAAACAATATTTATCTCAAACCATGTGTGTTCAATATGACTGATTGTGAACTGAATAAAATTCAGCAATATTGTTGTTACTAGTACTGTTATGATCTCTCTTTGAATAGTTCAAATTTTTCAAAGTGTGTTGACTAAAAATAATCCACTTATATCCAAATGGAATATTTTTAAATTAACGTCATGAATTTTACAGTTTTTGTGTAATGTTTGAAATATTTGAAAAAAAAAGTACTGAATCACTGCCACACATATAATCAATATTTATTGACTTATGAAAGAATTGGTATATTGTTTTACATATTGCTTAATGTGTTTTTACTATGGAAATAGATAGATAAGTTGATCCTGAAATATTTATCTCTGTCTGTAGCAGCTTGAAATCACCTGGAATTCTAACTTTATTCAACAGTGTCATTCTGTAATGTTATCTTCTAATCAATGGAAAACTCTTGGTACTAGTTGTGCAGATGACTTCGGTGAGGTCTTGCAAATGTCAAATAATGAGAACGAAAGAAAATTATAAACCTTGTAGCCCAAACTTTGGATTTTGAATTAATTCTCTCTGACATACATGTTACCATTAGAGGTTGCTTTGCGAGCGGCTGCTAGCTGCGCTCTCTATAATATAGTAAATAAGGTTATTTCACTTTCACAAGTGATCTTTTCTCACAATTTAGACTGAAAATTCCACATGACCACTAGACATCTTCTCTTACATCAGCTGCATGGCAAGTGTATAAATAAGGGATCTGACAACTGATCACTGCTTTACTGTATATACCTGCCTACAAGTCAGATTTTTTTGGAGTTAATTTTGGTCCAGAAGGGTGGGGCCAAACTTGGTATATATAGTGTATATGTGTAAAACATTTAAAAAGCATCTTCTTTAATGCTATTGATAGTTGATAGTAAATGGATATTTAGAATGAGCAGGTAGCCCCTAACCAACATTTTAAATTTCATGATGCCAGGGTCAGGAGTTTTGGTATCAGGATGGGGTTAGAAATGGTCATAGTGATTAAACGTGTTAACAATTGAAAATTTTTAACTTCTTGACTGCCATTCCAATTCTTTCCACCCCATGAGGATCCGGGTTAGAATAGATCCTCAGTGCCCCTTACTTTTCGTCCAAGGCAACTAAATGGGACGGTCCTTCGGATGAGACTGCAAAAACCAAGGTCCCGTGTCACAGCAGGTGTGGCACGATAAAGATCCTTCCCTGCTGAAAGGCCATAAGCGCCAAGCATAGGCTTAAATTTTGCAGCCCTTCACTGGCAATGGTGATGTCTCCATATGAGTGAAAGATTCTTGAGTGGGATGTTAAACAGTATATAATCAATCAATCCAGTTCTTTTCAAATTTGATTTGAAGCATCTTTGGGACAAGGTTGACATCAGTTGTAACTCTCAGGCTTCCTGCACTCCAGGGGGCTGCCTCTGGCATCTCTGAATCTAGCCATATGTTGTTTGGTAAACAACTTCTTGATCACTTTAATGCTTGAACATTACTGAGCAGCTTTAACAATTCAACTGTTTAATGATATGCAAAACATAAATAAAATTAGGGAAACAATGAGAAATAACTAATTACAATTTATATAGTAGGTTAAGTAAAAATATTTATTTTTATGCAACTTACTTTTTTTCCTATACAAAACTAATATGATTTAAAACAGACATTTTAACTGTTAAACCAGCTCACACTCACTGCCTCTTGACTGGTTAGCAGTTTACAATCTGTTGACAGGCCCTATTTCTGTTGGCTATGTGAGTCACATGATTTTGGTGTGTTGCTTTGTTTACATAATGGGGAGGTTCACTGATTTGACTGATGATGAAATACAAAATTTTTTTTTAGATAAAACACAGAAAAGAATCCTGAAAAATGTAATTATTAATTATTATTAGGATATTGAGTATGTTTTTTTTTTAAACCAGAACATAAATTTATAAATATACCCAATCACACTGTTTTGTTCAAAGTCAACAAACCGTGTTCATCCAGCAAAATCAACCTATAAAAAGTTTAACAAAACAGTTAGAGACTATGCCCTTGGACAACAGCTGTTTTGTTTGACCCTCGAAAGGTCTGGTGCCCTCACTCTATGGCTTCAGGCAACAGATCCATTCTTGGGTCAAACAAAACAGCTGTTGTCCGAGGACTCAGTTAATAACTATGCTGTTTTTGAATCTCCGAAGGACAACATGAATAAAAATGTTTTCCCAGCAGAGAGCTTATAGTTTATATGTACTTGATGTTTTGATATAAAATTTGACATTTAATTTCTAAAATGTTAAGAAGTAAAATATGTTTGTGAGCATAGTCAATTAAAACTGTGACAAACCTGATCTTGAATTGACCTTGTAGTTCATAACATTTCAATCCATTGTAGTTAATAGTAAAGACCAAGGTTAATGTTGTGAACAGATAGACTACAAATAATCTTCAAGTAAACGGAGAAGGGGAGTGGGGGGGGGGGGGGGGGGGGGGGCATACAGCAAGCAAGTATGACAGAGATATGAGATATGCATGATGACAGAAATATACATTTTCATGCAGGCTCTTCGGGAAGAAGTTACAGCAAAGGGACCAGAGATAGAAAAATTTGTTAACAATTATCGTGACTTAACACAACATAAACCATCCCTGGTGGATCCTGTTGTGCGTGCAGTGCGAGATGACTGGGATGAGCTGTTGGGACAAATTGAGAACTTGCTTGAAGAGAGAGAACAGACCCTGCAGACAAACAGAGAACTGCATGATGCCCAGAATACTATGGACAATGATCTTGAAGATTTTGTCAAAGAACTAGAGAAAATTGAAGCTGCTGAAACAAGCATGACAGAAAAAGTCAACTTACTAAAGGTTAGTCATCAATTTTTTTTAGCTCACCTGATCTGAAATTCAAGTGAGTTTTTCTAATCACCTTTTGTCTATTGTCCATCTGTCTGTCCATAAACTTTTCACATTTTCATCCTCTTCTCCAGAAACATATGGCCAATTTCAATCAAACTTGGTGAAAATCATCCTAGGATGAACACTGTATATCACTGACACAGATATTGCTACCAGTAGAAGTAATAACACACCAAGATGAGAATTCCCTCTTTTAAGCTACTTTTATGCATTTGTTGGAATGTTTCAACGATTACAGATTTATCTTCATTGAATTACCCAAAATGAGGTGGATTTCATTTTATACCTTGCCTGATACCTGTAATCTCTGTTTCTCATTCAGATACAATCATAGCAAATTTATATCACTTTTTCCAATCATAAATTATCAAAACATTGAATATTGTTGAAAAATGAAATTGTGATTTTATGGTTATCAATTGCTTACTTTGGGTCATAAGTTATTGTGGTCATTGACCATAGCCCAGTAGGCAATATTCTCGAGTGGATTAACCAATCAGCCCATCAAAACATTTGGAAAATGGTGACTGCCAATGATTGGAGGAGCACCCCCTAGGCTACTTTTGCTAGGTCTTCTTTGTGAGGTCCTCCCCATCACAACCAGTTTTATTTCCTAATTTGTTTGAAAAATAACAATTTGTCTTAGCCAATCATTTCAGTTCAAGGGGTTGTCCATTAGTCTGACCACAATAGCTTCTCTTTTGAAAATTTTGTCCAAACACAGGGTCCACAATATTCTTACAGAGATAGATTTTGCTGAAATTTGAATTTTTTTTTCATTTTCCAAATGGTCGTTCAAGAGGTTTTTCACCTCCCACTGTGATATATTGTAAATGAAGATGAAGAACACCACCTGGTCGATATTTGCAAGGAAATTAATTTTGACTTACACTATTCATGTTTTCCCTGGACTATGCAGCTATTTATAATGGTTGCATCTTTTGTCATCATGAAGACTTCCTCCCCATTCAGTCATGCATGCCACTCATAGTCCCATGTTCCAACTGAGGAACTACTTGGGTGAAACTTCTAGGTCAGTACTTGCCAAAGAACCACAATATGTTGGATCTTGACTCTGAGAGTGAACCCTTCTCCACATTGGATGAAGATAGTCAACTGAAATTTTATATACAGCTTTGTCTTGGATAGTTACAGATCAAGTTATTGAATTTCATTACGCTTGATGTACTTTTGACTGAATTACGCCCCTTGATGAATTGCAAGAATCAGTTTTCTGAACTTTTCTCCACATTGGATGAAGATATTTTATTGAAATTTGACGTTGGATAGTTATAGATCAAGTTTGAGTTTTGTTACGCTTGACTTACTTTTGAGTGAATTATATTACCAGCAGGGGACTTTGTATTGCCTGTAATACACTTAGAATGCTTGTTGTTTACAAAGTTTTCAAATGAAATGGATATCAATTTAAGTTTATTATATTATTATATATGCCGTATAACAAGAATTTTTTGTGGGTGGAAATTTTTGTGATCTAATCCCTCAAAGGTAGCAAATAATATATTGTGTTTCCATTTTATGCGGTTGCATTATACCTATCTATACATATATGTATTGATATTTTTTTTGCGATTGTAATTTTTGTGGATTATTCATATCTGCAAAATTCCACAAAAAATGGACAACCGCAGAAATACCCATTATACGGTTTCACATTTCGAGTATTCTTTAGGTAAAACAAGTCATCTAAAAGTTAAATTTGTGACTGTGCAAAATTAATATGCTTTAAATTACAAAATGAACATTTCACTGATTTGTTTGTAAACATAAAAGACTTGAGTCTGTTTATGTAACACAGAATTAAGGCTAAAATATTGCTTTTATCCTTGCATTCAGAAGGTCAAAATCTTTGCTGTCAACATTACATGAGTAATATTTTTAATGTTTAACATCAAAAAATGAAAAATATTTTTCTAAAAAAAAAGAACATGAACCAGTCTCTTTAATGGAATATGTCATACATGACTGCATAAAAATAAAATCCAACACCACAAATAAATAATGAACATTTCAAGTTTTCACAACATCATTCGGTATAACGGTCTGCACATATATCAATTTAAGTCCATGAAATTCCAATGCTATTAAACAACTTAATTAAAAATTTGGTTTCATTTTTCATTACTTTGTGGCATTTCATTGCTCATTTCACATGTAACGGCTTAATAATTACGGAGCACCAAATTAACATAAACACAAATAAGTAAAGATATCTTTAATTATTTGAAGATATCATCAATTCAATTATTGCTTTCATCTAATTAATTAATGCGTGTGCATCAAATCAATTATTGCTCTCACCAATTGAATTAATGTTTGCTTCATTTCATTATTGCTCTCATAAATTGAATTAATGTGTGCATCAATTGATTTGAGCATTGATTTGATGAGAGCATCAATGTGGTAGGAATATTGCTCACAAAAATTAACTTAGAGCTCAGAAATGATTTGATGATCACTTTAATTCAATTGAAGATGTCTCTAATTATATACAGCACTTTCCTATAAGGAATTAATGTGTACATCAGTTCTTTTAAAGAGAGCAATTAAAGAGATTATTAATTCAGTTGTGAATATGTTGAATTGAAGATATCTCTAATTATATAGTGGCTCTCTTTAATAGAATTAATGATATCATTGATTCAATTAAAGAGAGCAATAATTCAATTACTGTGTGCATCAATTGAATTAATGATATCATCAATTAAAGAGAGCATTAATTCAATTATTGCTTGCATTATTGAATTATTGCTCTCTTCAACTGAATTGTAGTGCACATCTATTCAATTGTTGATATCATCAACTCATTTGAAGAGAACAACAATTCAATTCTAGCATGTATAAATTCAGCAGAATAAATAAATCTAACATCAATTCAATTAGTGCGCAAAATAATTCAGAATTGAAAATATCATTAATTATTTGAAGAGAGCTTTAACTAAATTGTTGTGCACATCAGACAAATTGATATCTTCAAATAATTGAAGATATCTTCAATTATTTGAGTTTTTATTAATTTGTCAATCCATAAATAAACAATTATTTTGAGATAGATTTCTGAAATATGTGTCCTGTTGTTTGATTTGTTTTCACTTATGTATTGTGACAGAACACACCCTCACCTGTGTACAGGACACCCTTTCTCTCTCTCTCTCTGCATTTCTACTTCTTTCTTTCCACCCCTGCGCCTCACAATAGGGGGGGGGGGGGGGGTTCCACCGCTCTATGCGTACCTACCCCCTTTTCTCTCTTTTTTTCCTTATCCTCCTTGTGCTCTCTATATCTCTCTTTAATTCAGTCACTGGCTGCACACTCAAACAATGTTTACAATAACCAAGAATCCAGAGAAGTCACCAAATTCACACATTTCTCCATAACTGTTCCAACTTGGAGATTAACTGAATTTCCTGCAATTTTTGTGGGAATGTCTAAAAACTCCTAGATTCCTGACCAGAAATTAAACTCAATTCTCAAGTTTACCATTTAATAATGCTGTAATCTCAAAGATAACAAATGTGAACGACAATGAGGTCTTAGTTCAGTCTGTCACTAGTCAACTCTTTCAATAACTCTTATGTTGGAATATAAAAACTTGCTAAAACCTATTTAGAAAACCTACCAGTCCTTCTGGAGGAGAGTTAAATCCTATAACTAAAACTGATAAACCTCTAATAAATTTCTAACTTAATTTCTTAAGATTTCCATCTATAGAATTCAAGAATAATTTCTAAGTCTGAAATCCATCAAGATTATCAACTACAAGTACAAAAACTTCCTTAACTAAAGTAAATACGGCAAAGGCTTAGTAGACACAATTTCTAATCAAATTCCAATAATACTAAATTGCAAGAGATCATAGTTTCCAACAGAAGTTTACTTCCTCTGTAAACAATAGCGGAAAATGACCAAAATTCCTAATAAAATCCTGAAACTAATCCAAAGTTCCTAAAACTATGCAAGAAATAATCCTAACTAAAATTAAAACTGGTTACTTAATAAATTGTATACATATCATTTGGAGTTGTTGAGATTGGAAAATAAGTATACTGATATCTATTCCTCTCTCATAGTGCTTAATTAGCACATTAAATCGAGGTGCATATAATTTATGACTTTTGCTTCTTCAACCCTATAATGTTGTACATTTCTGCATTTGATTAACAAATTGTTGTATAGTGAAAGAATTGTTTTTCACAATAAGATGTTTCAAGATTAATTTCCTATATGCCAGACCTGAATTAATATAGGTAATTTCTTTCATAAAATAGACATTTATGGACTACTGATTTTGATGTAAACATTATTCAGCATTATGACAATTCATACCATGGAAATAGTGAAATAAATTCACTATCATTCAATTGAAGTTAAAAAGATAGGATAACCCCTCAGTTTTACAGGTACTAGGCACTTAATTTTACACCTCATTTCCTTTAATTCTAGTCATTGAAGATAAGTCTGTACATAGTTGAAACAGCCCAAAAAGCAAGGTAGCATCAGCAATGCATAAAAAGTAGTTTAAGCTATAAGAAGGAATAATTATCTTATTATTTCAAACATCCTTGCTTCTGCTGGTAGTAATATCCAGTGTCAATGATACACAACGGTGAAGGGGATTCAAGTTTCTTCAAATGAAAGGTCATGCCTTCTACACAGGGGAGATAATCACAAAAAAGGGTGGGGTCATTTAAAAATCATCTTCTGAAGAACCATTAGGCCAGAAATGAAAGCTTCCTGACTGAGTAGATAAAGTTTGTTCAAATCATGGTCCCCAGGCACAGACACTTGTTTCTGTAAATAAGTTATGACTAATAACAGATTAGTATATAGACATCATAATTTATTTACAGAAACAAGTGCCTGTGTCCCCAGGGGTGGGATGGGGCCACAATAGGGGATTAAAGTATTAGGAACAATATTTTAAAATCTTTTCAGGAACCACTGGGCAAGAACAGTTGAAATTTACTTGAAAGCTTCCTGGTAAATGGTAGATTTGAGTTTGCTCAAATCATGGTCCCTAGGGGTATTATGAGGCCACAGTAGAGATCATTGTTTTACATGGAGATATGTGGGGAAAATATTTTAGAATCTTCTATACATGAACAATAGAACCATGATTAATCATGTTAATATGCAAACATCCCTAGGTAGTACAAATTCAAGTTTGTTCAGATTGTGGCCCTTGATATAGGGTGAGACCACAATTGGTGATCATAGTTTTACATTTAAGTAATTAGAGAAATATCTTTGAAAATCTTCATCTCAACTACAGGAAGTTCAAAATTAGTTACAATGATATGCAAACATCTTTAGGGAGTTCAAATTCGAGTTTGTTCAGTTCAGGCTGTCCTGGAGTAGGGTGGGGCCACAAGAGGTCAAAGTCTTACATGAAAATATACAGGAAATTAATTTAAACAAATTCTTTTTAAGAGTAACAGGGCCACACTAAATCATATCAAAATTCAGATGTTTTCAAGTTGTGTGGATTCGATCTTTTTACCTGCAACTATAGTTGGAGACATATTGATTTATCTGGTCTGTCTGTCCAAAATTTAGTCTTGCTCATAACTTTTGAACGGTGAGTGATATGGCTATTATATTTCATATGCACATTCCCTGTGGCAAGAGCTTTCCTTTGGTATCAAAATTTTTAACCTTTTGTTCTTTACCTTGGAATTTGGTCTACCTCAAGAAAAGTTATTTCCTAAGCCAATTAAGGTAGGGCCTTCATTATTTGCATAAAGATTCCTTACATTCCATACATGATTTTTGACTTTGTGATCTTGACTTTGGAGTTTGACCCAAGTTTCAAAACTTTAATATTATAATCTTACTCATCATTTTTGAATAGTGAGTGATAATTTTTGAATAGTGAATGATAGGGATTTCAT
Organism: Ostrea denselamellosa; assembly: GCA_024699665.1. NCBI lineage: Eukaryota > Metazoa > Mollusca > Bivalvia > Ostreida > Ostreidae > Ostrea > Ostrea denselamellosa. The sequence continues at coordinate 2,017,666 of JAMZEH010000021.1, forward strand.
ATTTTATGCATGCATCCCTTGTGATAAAACCTTTATATTGATACTGAACATTTTAACATTCTGACCTTGACCTTGGGGGTTGACTTACTTTTAAAAAAGAACTATTAAATATCTCCTGAACTGCTGAAGGCCATTCATTTAATACCATTGTGTGATGTTGCGACCTTGGAGTTTGGTCTACTTTTAAGACATCCAATTTATATCTTCTGAACTAATTAAGGTAGAGCTGTCATATCTTGTATGGGAGTAATATGGCAAGACCTTTCATTTCACACCATTATCTATGACCTTGACCTTCTCCAGAACAGCAACACCATGTTGAAAGAAGCATGGTTATGTTGTGACCACTTGAGGCTATGTTGGGGCCACAATAGGGTAAAAAGTTTTCACGTCAATAAAGATTGAAAAGAACATTTTTAAAAATCACAATAGCTGAACAGCAGCAGTGTCAATGTGACTCAGGTGAGTGATGTGGCCCAAGGGCCTTTTGTTTAACTCAGTATTTGGAAGTTTAGATTTAGTATCTGAGACTGAGGTCTGTGATGAGCATTACTGTGGCCCATCAAGCCCCTTGGTTGTTGATTTTCTCTCTGTTTTATCTTTTATTGATTTAACAAGAATAATATCAAAAGAGTAATAAAGTAAGATGTTAAACTATATAACTGTGATTGGCTAGACAATCCCTAGCTTAATTGAGTTTGTATGTTTAAACTTTGTGCCGTGTGGACTGAATACTTACTCTCTCTCTCTCTCTCCGAGTTAATGGTGTTTTATCAGAAAAGGTTCAATTCAAGTTTGCCCACTTGCTTTGCATGCATAATTATTAGTTAAGCAAGGGATACAGTTTATGACAATGTTGTTGGTCACAAAACTGTTCATGGACACTGTACTATCTTAAAACATGGAGATAAGTTTATTTTATGGTGAATCATATCTCTACTTTTTTTGTTATAATGAATGCATTTTAAAAATGTATGTCTTGCTGTATGTGGATATTTGGGCATAATACTGAAAGAAGCATTATATCATTGGAAAATATGTAATGTTGAAATACATTTGATTAAGCTTTGATATATTATTTTCATGAAAAAAGGTCTTAACCCCTTCAGCACAAGGAATTGGTCTACTGCCATTTAAAATACAAGTCAGAGCTTGTGAATTTAAATGGAGGGCATTATTATCGCTCATGCTACCTTATAGAAAGTTAATATGGAATCAAAGAAAGGATCAGTGCTTCACCTGATTGTTTTAATGTCACATTGTTGAATTTGTACACATACCTGTAATCTCCGAGATTGTATGCTTGGTTTAAACTAAGACTGGAATTTTCTTCATGACATGCGACATTGTGTCAGATTCAATAGTGTAAGCTATACTGGAGAAGTGGCAGTTAGAATTAGTGCAACAAAAATCTGTAATTGTAAGTACTTTTTAAAATCATTTTGAATGCATTTATTGTTGGAATGCTGTATTGTGAATTCCTTGTGTAGCCATTCCCTTTGTATCTGCCTGTGTTAACATCCCAGTGATTTGTACACTTTTAGTCTTCTCAGTTCACTGTCATTATGTAAACTATTTTCTGTGTAGCATCATCATTCTAACAACAATTGATTTCAACACTAACTGTAATAGTGTACATCAGGTAGAAATATTTAAAGGATCACACAAATGATGTACTTTTAAACACCAAATTGGATTGGCGCGATAGGTAACTACAGCATGTTAAGGCATGTTGAAAAAGCTTATGCTAGAATCAATAAATTTACCCTTTCTATCCTTATCTCTGCATGGCTGACTGTGTACCATTGGCTGGGTGATTGATTGATCAATATCTTTTGTAATATCATAATGGCAGTAGTGTATCATGTTAAGTTTCATTCTTTTGATTGTTTACTTCTAGATCTGTGTACAACTAATCTACCCTTGTCATACATATTCAGCATTCTGTGAAACACTTGGGTGTCTGTCATTTTGTTTTTGGATATTATTGCTCAAGATTTGGGATTTAAAAGTATAGATGTTCATAACAACTTATATGTTATAAGAATCAGGTATGAATTTTTATCCTTGAAAATTGATAATTATTCATTTCTGTAAGTATCAGATCAACTTAAACAGTACTCAACTATTTACCTTCATGCAAAGCAAGTTAGCAACCTTGGAAGTCTTGTGTATGAAATATTGCATTGGTATGTGGTGTGCTGCTTTAACATATTTGCTTGTAATTGAATAATTTTAATAACTTTAACTCAAACTAGACAGTGCAAACAACTAATATTGATTTAGTACAATTATAATACAAATAATGATTAAAGAATTGTATAAATTCGAAAACGTAATATCAGTTTGCTTTTAGGAGTGCTAGTTCACAGTATCAATATATTTGTGTGCTGTGTTTAATAGTATTTACTGGTGGTGGTCTATCCAATAAATTAATCATCTAAATTTGAAAAAGATATTGTTTTGTTGCATATCTAACTGCCATTCTCCATATATCTACACTGCAGAGACGAAAGTGTCGATCAACACAAACACCAAGAGGTTCCACTCGACGAGGTACATTCTTTGAGTCGGATGATGATGGTGATGATGATGATGATGATGATGTCTTTCGATGGCCACTAACACCCAAACAGAGTTTATCACGATCCCAAAGTAAATCTTCTCTGAAACGGCAATTATCCAGTCCTAGATTTCGAAGAGGAAAGAGACCCCATGAACGGTCACATGATAGTTTAAAAAAGGGATTGGCTGCAGCTTTGGACTCTGAAAGTGAAGAATCTGGATATGGTGAAACGTACTATACAATGCACGCTTCTAGCTTTGATAATGATGCATTTGATTCAGTAATTGAGACCACAATGCCAGGGACACCTATAGGACTTGAACAGAACAATTACTCAGATAATGATTCCACTACTAGTTACATTACTGGTGAATTTCCACCAGCTAATCCAGAAGATTTAAGAGATGCAACATCACAAACCCTTGGTCATGCTCGTACTCAGACTACACCTGGTATGTGGGGTGGGAGTCTGAGAGACATTAGTACTCAAATGCCGAGAGCCATGGAAACTCAAACAGAGGGATTTCCTATATACATGAATAGATCCACACAATCATTACAGTCAATTGGAGCACAGACTGGAAGATCACATGGCTCAAGAACAGATTTACTCAAAAGTATTTTAATGGAAGTAAAAACAATAAAGGATCAACGAGGTCTCAACAGTCCCAGTGTTAACTCTCAGTCTCAATATGGTTCTGATACCTCTCTAAAAAAGGGTATGCTTATGGATATTCTTACAGATGTCCGCACTGTAAAGGAACATGGAGCTCATGGCGAGACTGGCACACAGACTCAAGCTGAGCAAAGCACTCAGACAGGAATGAGACTTTTTCCTGAAAATGATCCAGTAAGAAATGCCAGGCATGGAAGACTGAGAAATTTGATGGATGATGTCAAAGATCTAAAAAGTGGAAACACAGATAGTAATACTGCATCTCCTATTGCAGATTATCAATCTCAACCAACCTCAGCTATGGGAGAGCCAGTGGAACGAAGGCCACTGTCACAAGCTCCTAATCGAAATTCCCCCATTCGATTTGGTGCATCACAACCCCATTCAGATCACAATGGTGAAATTCAAAATGGATTCATGGCAGACAACATGCACATGCCAATGAACATAGCTGTACCACCTGCATATGGAAGTGTACTATACCCAGGTCAACATATAACAATGAATGATATTAATAATATTAATGATCGCATCCAGCGATTAAATAGTTACCAACTACCACCTCGTCGAACATTGCCTCGACCACCACCACCTCCTCCACCACCACAATTTATTGTGCCAGTATATGCTTCTCCCTCACAAAGAAGAGTCACCTTCAGGGAAATCCCCCGTTCCTATGAAGATGAAAATGATGGTTTTCTATCTGATGAGAGTGAATATGATGTTGGTATTGCACCAAGGCGTGGCAGGCGGCGGCATGCTCAACCTCTTGATAGGTATGGAATTGAGGATGCCATAACTGAGGCATGTAGTGCAGCAAAACAGTTGAGAAAAATGTCCCAAAAAATGAAAGATTCAGTCAGAGATGACATCTTTAGAAGATAAAATGAAAACTGTGATTATGACTCATGTGTGTGTGTGTGTGAGTGTAATGTTCATGCAGACTGACTGACTGTTATGAAAATATTTCTTTGTGCAGCAAAACATTTTAGGGCGAAGTCTCCAAAAAAATAAATAAATTTAAAAAAAATAAAGTCTTTATCAGAGATGGCCTCTCTTAAAAATGAAAATGAAAGCTTTGTGATAAAATTTTTACTGCCAATGCATTTATTTATGATTATTGCCACAGAATGTTGCAAATGTCAAATGTTTTATTTGTGTGTCATTGTATCTCTATGTTTTGTGGGGTTTTTTTTAAAATCGCTTTTCAGAACACAAGTCAAAGTTAAGGACTTCTTATCCTTGCAATTTGAGCTGCTATAATCTTTTCTTCACCAGATTTGGCACATTACATGCTAGCCTAGTTGTACATTTTTGTTTGTCACTGTGACAAACATCTGTGACCATGAGGGTACTTATGATGAATAGTGAATTCATTAGATATTTCTCACTTATTTTGAAGGCTTTTATAGAGTACTGCTTACTAGTTGGTGAAGTGTGATCACATGTATTTTCATACACCTCTATAAGATGGGGCATATTATTGTGTGGTGATCATGTCCGTCTGTCTGGCCATCCATCCATCTATTTTGTGTCCGGCTCATAACTTACATACTATGAGACCTAAATCATCAAACTTTGTCAGTTGATACATTATGGGTACACTGTGACCTTGACAAAATGATTTGGCCAAATATGGCAAAATACTGTCACAGTTGTAACTGGACAATTATTTGGTCAAGAATCATCAAACATGGTCTGCTAATGCATCTTGGGAAGAGGGTATGTTAAACGTTATACCAAGGTCATTGTGACCTATCATTAAGATGATATGGCCATACATGTCATAACCCTTTGCTTGTGCTTGTACATTTGAGTACTAGAATCAACAAACTTTGTCAATCCATGCATCTGTAAAGAAATAATGTACATTGCAGCTTCAAATCAGGTCAATAAAACTGTTAAAATGCTAAGTATCTTTTTTAAAAAAATCCTATGTTTTAAGGAGGTAATCCCTACAAATGTAAGAGAGTAATGCAGTAATTTATTATATCAAGAAACACATCTTTTCATAAATGTAGTTACATAACAATTAATATTAATAATTATTTTGTTTTAATGTTAATGATAAAAATATATGCAGTATTTTACTACAAAAGTTGCAAAGACTTAACAAGCACATCACACAACAGATAAAGGAATTGTCTCATGGAAATGATGTCTATATCATGGTATTTCAGGAGTTCAGTTGGAATATAAATATGATTTTGATTAGAGCCAAATTCTGTTTGTTCAATTAAGATTCCATTTGCCCTTTGGAATAACAATCTAAGTGATGGTGTTTCATAGAGAGGACATGCAAAGATTATTTTGATAAGAACCAAGCTGCATCTGTCCATTTACAGATTAATTAATGAGTATAATGTAAGAAGGCTGTGGAAATAAACTGTCGCTACTTTAGTTATGGGACATTTCTTTGTACAACTCCAAATAAATAGTTCATATCATGTGAAAGAAATCATCTAAGTACATGTAATAAAATGAAAATATGTTTTTAGATATTTCTGTAGTGATCTGAACAATTAAGAGATACATTGACAAGTCAGTTGCAATGTGCAGTAGACACATCACAAGGAATAAATCTTGGTTTTACCTCAGACCGGAAAGCAAAAATATGGGTGCAGTCTTTGCACCAATTAAGATTGACATGATTTTGTGTCATGCACTTTCATCTGATTATAATGAATAAACATCTGACAGACGTATCATGTGCCGTAATGGTGCACTTTATATTCAAATAGGTCTGTGATATTCATTATTGTAATTGTGATATTGATGTTCTTTTTGGAGTGATATTGTTTTGTCATTGCCATTATTGATCTGTGATGTTTTTAAAGATCTGTATTATTTATGATATCATACGCAAAAATTATAATATTTGTGATAATTTTACATTATTTTATATTATATTAATATTAGTGTGTTTAAAAGCTTTTCAGTGTTCTTTTTTCAATTAAATACAAAAAAGTAGAAATGTAGGATATTTGTTTTTATCAATCTGGAAAATTTAATTGGTACCAGCATGGCAAGTCTTTTTAAGATGATGATATTCATGAAACTTAAGACTAAGTGTACCAAACCAAACAAGGCAGAGGTAGTTAGGACCTTCTTTTGGGTCTCCACATGTATAACAGGATTATCAGTGGTAAACGAATTGGCAATATTGTATTGACATTGAAAGCAAGCGCTACACCATGAAACAGTCTCTTTGATCTGTGGGATTTTTTTAAGTCTACCTTCCAACCTCCACCCAACCCTCCAAATGTATCATATGATCTTTCCTTAAATACTTGCTCAACTTTGATAATTTTCTCTTACATGTTTAAAAAAAAAGATTTTATATGTGCATACAATTTCATACTTGCACTATTGTTTTCTCTGTAAGCATTGATAGGCAAAATCCAGTATTCAAAATAGTTCACAATGTCTCAGTGCTGTGGGAGATTTTTAAATGATATTATAAATATCACAAGATTTATAGACTTCAGAAAATTAAAATGGATTTTGAATTCTGTACATGTCATGAATTATGTATGACATTTTATCATATACACTTTACTCAATTGTAATTATACCAATTCTGAAATGTGCGATGCAGATGACATCAAAATAGATGATGTCAATAACCAGTCCAAAAACCAATATCACATATATATATATCAGACTGGCCTGCAAAAGGCATACACGAGGGACACTTTTTAAGTTCATAGAGTAGGGCAGTCTTTTTAAAAGTGCTTGAAATATCAAAATTTTATTTATCCAAGACCTTCGAAATATGCCCCGTCTGCCTCAACACACATTTTACACCGATCTACCCATTTCCGGAACGCCGCCCGGTACTCCTCTTTAGGTATATGTTGCAGTGACAGAACTACCTTTCGGGACTGGAATTTGAAGGACTGGACCTTTCGAATCAAAGAATATCACACACAACATGCGATTTGATGTTTGCAACGGCGCGCAATGACAGGTCTGTCGCCATCAGATGAAACCCAAACATTATTAGCCTTACAATCGGGTTTAAAATGATAGATCTAGATTTCATCACCTGTAACTATCTCTTCCAAACGACGTGGGTCACATTTATAATACTTTTTTATAACTTGCATTGCAAGTCTAACCCAATTTCTGCTCATCAGTGAGCAAATGGGACACCCAGCGCACGCAGATCTTGCGTAGCCCAAGTCGTTCATGCAAGGTCTTCAAAACACTTGACGAATGAATGCCACTTAATTCTTCCATCTCTTGCACGGTATAATGTGCATCTTCCTCAATTAACATTTTCACAGTAACAACATTCTTTTCCGTCACAACGGAAACCGGCCTACCCACTCGAGGGTCATTTTCAATTGACTCCTGGCCATCATTAAAATGAAGTACCCACTTGCAAACTGTAGCATATTTTAAAGCACCATTCCCATAAACCTTTTGCTAATTAGCAAGAATTTCCGTTGACGGAAACCCGAGGTGTGCTCGAATCTTACAATATACCCTCTGTTCAGAGATTTTTCCATGCATATTGAACGCTATATTTTACTACAGTGTATAAAACCACGTGTTGAAAATACCCAGCGCAGCGCGCACGTGGACCTCGTGCGCCGCATACCGTGATACCGTTCAAGAGAGGAATGATTATGCAAGTTCTGTGTATCAAGGTTTTAAATATTATGATAAATCAATGTATCACAGTTTTTACCTAAGTAATTCAGTGTATCAAATATTCCTATTGATCTTCCTTTCAAATGCAATAAATTTTGATAAAAAGAATAATATTATATACTTACATTCTTATCTTTGTAACACTACCAAGAAGACAATGAGTTTATGATCTCTGGGATCACCTTACTCTCATTTGCCTGTTATGATGCCACTCAATTTCAGAGGTGAACTTGGTGTGTATGTGTGTTATTTATCACATATTTTAAAGGATGCCAAATGACAAATAACTGTCATGACCATGGGATACTGGAAGGGGCAATCAAATCAGCTTTCTTGTTTTTGGGGAGGTTATGAATTGATAAAGTGATTTGAGCACATGATAATTATACACTTAAACACCTTTGGCATTTATGCCAATTAGCACATGCTCCAATCGCTTTATCAACTCATAACACCCCCCCCCCCACAACAACAACAACAAGACAGTTATTCCTTATATAAAATCAACCATAAGACCTTGTATAATACAATATTTTAAGTATGAAAGAGTGCTGTATATGGTAAATAGAATATTACATGCCAAAAGTTGTATCATATGGCATATCAGCTCTTGAGCCTTTAGCCCTTAAGCTGAAATGGAGCCACTTGATATGACAGAATACAGAATAGAACAGACAGTTTATTGTCAAATAGGGGGCCCATATAAATTTGTCCATGACATATGACAAGTAGGAAGTTTTTGAGGGCACTGCTTATGACAATGATAATCTGCTATGACAATGATAATCAGCTACTAGCAGACTCTGTATGTAAAGACAGCATATGAAAATGGTGAACCTTGGTCCACATGCACACACATACATGCACACATATACACACATTGTAAAATAGTAAATTACTGATCAAACCTCTTTTCATTCATCATTGTATGTGGAAATTCATATCAATCATGTATGTATGGCACATTTTATTTTTAAATGTAATCTTCATATACATGGGAATGTGTAACAAAACATTTTCAACTACATGTAAATTTTAGGACAGGCAACAGAAATACCAGTGTTTTAAATAGTAATATGTTGTGTCCTTATTATAATTCCATTGAAAATCACATTTGTGGCCTTCAACATACAAGTTTCAGTACATTTCCTATAGCTAATTTCAGAAAAGAAACATGGTATTATCATGATATTATCATCTGCTCTTGATTTTTTTTTGTATTTATAAGGTCATTTGCTTGTTTTTTATTTCAAAAACATTGACTATATGAACAATTTCAATTTTTTTTTATACCTATGACATTTTTTTGGAAAATTAAATCATATATACCAGTAATAACAAATGGAATCTTGTTCTCATAGTTATTCTGAATAAGATCATGGAAGGGAAAAGTAAACTGCATTTTTTCATCAAAATTTCAAAATCTATGACATCACAATCTACGGTCACCAGCATTATACCATATAGCAGAAACTGCACTTTCACTAGCTGTCAAGATAGATATTCCTTTTAAAAGGAGCCATGTACATTAGGTGTATCAGAACCAATATTGCAATCATGCAATATATAATTCTTTGGGAATTTGCAAGAAAATGTTTTGCATTGTGTCTTGTGTTTTGAACTGAAAGGTCACTGCAATGTGACTTGTCAAGATCATTTATCAAAGTCAAGGTTAAATTTGCTACAAATGAATATGGGCATGCTTTAGGATATTAATTTTATAGAGGAAACAGCAACATACATGCAACTCTTTGCAGTTACAAGCTAGAATCAATCATGTTTTATAACTGGGAAGTCTCAAGTTTGATTATTGGTCCCTGTAGTGGTGTGAAACCAAAGACATTTGACATAGATAGTTACTACTCCTTTGCTAAATATCTGTAATTAGAAGCTGAAAAGTCATGAGTCTTTCGGATATGACCTTGAAAATGGAGATATCATGTGACAGCTGATGTTGGCACAACAAAGTGTTTTCACTGCAATGGCCTTGAGTGTCATGTATATATGGTTCAAAATGTGTGGCACTTCACCTGCAGCTAGTGACATCACTATGTGAATGTAAAACTTTTTAAAGGGATGTAATATAACAAACTGATGAAAGAATTTTATTATGATTTTACAGTGTAATTAAAGTGCTTATTGGTTTCATTTTGATTTCCTTAGAATTTTTCATGAAAATTGCAAATTGTCAATCATAGTCACTTTAGAAATACTGGTAAAAGATATCAGCTCTCCTGTGATGGATAAACATTTGCTATTATACCTTGAATGCATTATTGGAGCCAGAGTGTAATGCACATTATAGACTAGTAATTAATGGAAAAGACACGAAAATTAATTTTGTTTATTTTGGCCATTAATACAATATAACCAGTGATGCACATTGAAATAACCTTTTCAAGAATAATTTTTGAGTTACACTATTCAGTTATGATAACAATTTAGATAGGGCAAGTTTTAAATATTTAAAAAAGACAAAGAGATCATATCCAATACAGTTTCCCACAATTTGTCAGTACAGTCATTTAGAGTACCTATACATGGCATCAAAAATGACAGTTTCCCAACTTTGTGGAAATTTAGTTGGAATTTTAATTCATGTTAATGTTTTTCTTTACAAACACATTAACACATAAAGCATAGCTTTTGACAAATAAATTTTTCCCATCACATACAGAAAAGATGAATCATTTGTCAAAGCCTGTACTCATTGTTTTGATGATCAATAATATCATGTCTGTGTTATCGTAATTTTGATCTGGCATCATTTTTACCAAACTGATAATAACAAGTAAGTCACACCCAGATTCTTGCAAGAAATACACTTAAATAGAGCCCTTATCATGCATACTCCTGATTCTTACAAGAAATACACTTAAATAGAGCCCTTATCATGCATACTCCTGATTCTTACAAGAAATACACTTAAATAGAGCCCTTATCATGCATACTCCTGATTCTTGCTAGAAATACACTTAAATAGAGCCTTTATCATGCATACTCCTGATTCTTACAAGAAATACACTTAAATAGAGCCTTTATCATGCATACTCCTGATTCTTACAAGAAATACACTTAAATAGAGCCCTTATCATGCATACTCCTGATTCTTGCAAGAAATACACTTAAATGGAGCTCTTATCATGCATACACCTTTGCAGTTTAAATTAAATTTAATTTCTACTTAATGTGATTGACATAATTTATCTTAAAGAAAGATCATGTAGATCAATATCCATCTAAAATATTATATTCATGAGTACTGAGATATTCAACTTACTAAATTTATTTCTATACATAGTTGATAGGAGATTGCAGTCAGTTCCTTGTAGGGAATATAATGCATGCATGTTATATATATATATGTATAATAATATATGCTGATTTCAATATTGTATGAAAAAATATGAGACAGTTTAGGGCAATTAATATTGTACTTAAAACATTGCCCTTTAAATTTCATTTGTTGATTTACCCAAGAAGTCCAATTTTGAAGGATATCAGTACTGAGACAGTCTGATATTATAATTGATATATCAGAATGCACATAATATCAGATGGCCGAAGGTAAATTCTTTGACTAAATGAACAAAGGAGTATGACATCACAACAGTGTTTTAAGATAAGCATTAGTGGAATGAGAGTATCAAATCCAGGATGTTTTATACCTATGTAGAAAAAAGATATAAATGTGTACAATGTAGGTGTGTCTGACCAAATTCAAGAATAAAAATATTTTCAAAGAAATATGAGTGCTTGACTTAATTGTCAGGGTGAAAAAAATACTACACAAAATGAAGAAATGACCGGAGAAATTATCATAGCTGTGTATCTTATTCACTAAGGGGAAAGTTTTTATGTCATAGAAAAATAAAAATATGACCTATAAAAGTGTATTTTAAAGGATACATTTTTAGTGGTTTTAATTGGTGCTGAAGATAACTTGCATATATATGTGAGTAATTTGTCTCAATCAATATTGCAGTGAAATGGGATTGTGTTGAAGTTCGTACTCTTAATTTCTCTTGAAACCCATCATGTATATACACTATAATCTCTTGCAAGAGTTCAGTAATGGGAAATAACTGGGCAACTCCAAAATTTCTTACACTGTTGATAATGTTTAAACACAGAAAATGACTGTCAAATTTTAGCCATTATTAGATTGGTGAAATATATATATTTGCAATAGATGATAAATTAATGGATAAGATACATATCAAAGAATGAAGAAATGTTTAACAAATCTATATCAATATGTAAACATAAATTATATGTTTTTATATCACAAATGAGCAATTTAGAGAACTATATTGAAATTATTTTATATAAAATAGGAATCATTTTTGTCACTTTTTAATGTATAGAATATGTACACTATATCTAGATGAATTTATGTGTTTCTATAATGTATTATTTTTATTAGATAATTAATTTATTCTTTTGATTGTTCACACTATGTTAGAAATCTGTCCATTTTTAATATATATACAAATTAATAATGTTAATCTTATTTATAGCACATAACTGTATATTCCTATTCACTTCCTGTGAGCATGTTCATATACTCAGCTTTGATTGAAAAATGTACATTAAAAAGCAAATATTTTAGAGCAGCAAAATGTGTGGGTTTTTTTGTTTGTTTCGTTTTTGTTTTTATTATTTTTATTATCAATAGTGTTGTAATATAAAAGTAAAATAAATGTTTTCAGACATTCATTTTTTCTTTTTATGTACCATCCCATAATTAACCTGATTATAGAGAATATACAGGGAAAATCTTAACAACAGGGCCATAAATACTCATATATACAAGCACCCCCAGATAGTGCAGATTGAATTTTTTTCAAATCACGACCATTGTGGTGTAGGATGGGACCACAATAGGGGATCCAAGTTTTATATGGGAATATTTAGAGAAACATCTTTGAAAATATTTTCATCTAGAACAGCAGGCCGATTTAGTCATATTGATATGCAAGGGTCTTCCAGTAGTGCAAATTCAAGTTTGTTCAATTCAGGGGCCATAGAGGTATGATGGAGCTATAATAGGATATCAAAGTTTGATATGGAGATATATAATTATGAAAATAAATTTTTGTTTGAAGATTAGCAGGAGCCCATCCCATAATAATCATATCAAAATGTTTCTAAGCTCTATGGATTCAAGTTTTTATTATGCTTCCAAATCTTTAGACCAGTAGGATATTGAACCCAGGACCTTTACATTACAAATCAGGAGATCTTACCACTGAGCTATTTCAAATATTTGGTATTATCACTACATTACAAAGTCTAAACATATTATACAAGAACTCTTCATATAGAGGAGATAATTTTGGAGACTTAAAGTAAGGATTTCATGGGGAAAGAGTACCAATTCATTTCCCACAGACCTCAATACTAACATTTGGTCCTCTCATTAATTAACAAAATTAATTTTAGATAAATGACCGCCAAGATTTCAAAGTTCATTCCAAGTGCTAATAAAAAATGACAAAAATTATATAGGGTCCCGTTGCTTTTATAGGTCATATTTGTACTTTTTTTAGAACACATAACAATCTGCAGTAAATTACACCTTTCATTTCAAACACACCCCTACCATGGCAATTTCCTCAGTCATTTCTCGATTTTGTCCAATAATTTTTCATCCTGACAATTAATTTAAACTTCTATATTATTTCTCTCAATTTCAAATAATTTCACTCTTGATATTAGCCAATCACGCCACACTTAAACATTTATACCTCCGCTCAATCTTGGGTAAAGTGCATCCGGGTTACGCATCCAGGAGTTTGGTACTCTCATTCCTCATGTGTTGTGTGTAAATTCCTTATGGAAACACCTTACATTTCATACCATGATTTATAGTTCACTTTAGCCAAAAGCTCAAATGAGCTATTCTGATCACATTTTGACATTTGTCCTTCCCCGTACATAAACTCTGTACATTTTCATCTTCTTTTCCAGAATCATTGTGCTAATTTCAATCAAACTTATTCTTGGGTGAAGGGTGAAGGCTATGCCCTTTCAATGGGGAGATAATCACAACAAAGCAAAAATAGGGTGGGAATTATCTTTTTAAAGTTTTCTCAAGAACCACTGGGCCAGAAAAGTTTAAATTTACATGAAATCTTCGTGACATAATGGAGATTCAGGTTAGTAAAAATCATGGCTCCAGGGGTAGGAGGAGGCCACAATAGGGGATCAAAGTTTTACATGCGAATATACAGTGGAACTTCTCTACACAGGCCAGCTTTCAGACTGAATAAAATAGTTTAGAGAGGTGGCTGGTTTACTGGGAACTTGGCACTTTGAAAGACTCATAATGTTTTATTGCTTGATTCTATCACTAAGTGATAACTCAGATGCCGATGCTTTGCTGGATGAGACGTGTTTGATGCAGAAATTTGCAGACTAGAGTATTTAGCTTATGTTTTAATTAATAAAACAAACACATCATGTTAGGGGGACAACCCAGGCTTTATGGTTGCTGCAGTTAATACACAAAGTAGGTACTGTCCACTTTGATCTGGTGATCTATAATTAATTATTAGTGGAGAACAAATTAATCCACTTGTACCTACAGGTTACAAAAATTTTCTGAATTAATCTACATATTTTGACTAAATTTACGGATTTAAAGCCCTAATGTGCACAGCTCTTTGGAATAGAACTAACACTCTTAGCATTAGAGGATTATGTTGGTAGCTATGCTCATGGAGATAGAGTGGAATTGATTAAAATTTTGGATTGAAAGTTTACTTTATTGATTGCATGAAGTCGTTAAGACATATCTTGATTTACAGCATTGTTACATGCTTGGATTGATTGCTTTTATGAAATATTTACCAACAATCACAAACTAGGCAATAGTCCAGAAAACTGACAATATATAGATATACCTGGTATGCAGCTACATGATACGAGGGAACATTAAGTTCACTTTTACTTAGGTAGATAAAAACCAGGAAATGAAAGAGAAAATTGTATGGCTTTGTGTTGGCCTTTATTTCAAGTAATAAGAAATTAAAGGGATTGCTTTCTTGTGTACAGGGTTGGATAGGTATGAAATATAAAAGACGGGCATTTTAAATATCAACCAACACAGAGACACAGTGTATATTTTAATACGCAGTTTTCCAATATTTCATGGTGGTATGAATATAAGTGCATAGGAGAAGTTGATATGGGAAATAACATATCCAGACTGAACTGCAGCAAAAATAAAAAAAGGAAAAAGAAGAAAAAGGTATGCATTTAGAAGATGCTAAATTGTATATTGTATGTTTTGTGCCTTTTCATGGAGGATTTTTGAACAAAAACCAATTGTGTAGAAAATTTATGAAGACATATTTTGCACTGTTCAAAATGAGAAAAAGGTAAAAGGAGCTGCAACCAAATATAGTATTTGAATTAATTTGCTCAGAATATATTCAGATGAAATCAGAGTTATTGGGGTTGAATTAACAAATACCAAAAAAGTATATCAATGATTTTATTCCAAATGATTCAGCAGTAAATATTTTATGATTTACTATTTATTTTCTTAATTTTGTTACATCAAGATGCTGGCACACAAATGCATGTAATATAGGAAAGGAGAAAATTTTGGACTGGATCAGGAATTGAACTTGACATCCCTACATTACTAGTCAAGTGGTCCATATGGCCCATACTACCACTATTATTACTACAATGCACACACACTTTTTATTTTATGACTGTAGCGTGTGCTTTAAGTTTTTCGCACCATGGTTAAAGTCATTTGTACCCATTTAAAAACAACTGATTTAAAGTCTTGTTCTACCAGGCAATGTGTCTTTTTCTGTACTAGAAATTACTTTAAATATTTTGATTATGAAATTCTAACCTGTTGAAAATTTAATCCTTAAGTTCTCTGATTGAAAAAAAAAATCACAGATATGAAATTATTATTCAAGTTTGTAAAGTACATTATGTATATCAACAATCACAGAAGCAATATGTGTAATTGTGATGACATCCTAGGTACATATACTTTGCCAATATTATTGGTTGTCCATTGAAGGTTGAAAGATTTTATTGTTAAAGTTTTGTCAACAGGTACAGTAAAGAATTATACTACAAGAGATTAGGATTCAATCTGTTATAACATTTAAAGGGTCTAACTTCCGTCCTCTACAAGAATGCATTCACCATAATAAAAACACATATGTGCAGGATCGTTGATCATCTGCCAGCTGGGATAATTTTAACAATCAGCATTAAAAGCTGCAATGCTTAAGTTTACAGACTCTGTTATACTGGCTGTTTAAACATTATCTAAAGAGTTTGTGTTTTCTGGTTGTGTGGCAATCTGCAGACAGATTGCGGTGGCTAGTAGAGCACCAGACTGGAGATTCAGGGGGCCTGGGTTCAAATCCCAGTCTGGTCCATTGCATTTTCTCCCTTCTTGTTACACATGATGCTGTAGACCATTGCTTGGAACTGACAGGTGAAAATGCCTGCCAGGGGATAAAAGATCCTAGGTTGATGACTTCAATGTGTGAAGAAATTTTATGATTTAAGGAGGGGGTAATGGAGTGGTTAGATAGGTTTTAGGTTTAAATATAAGTTAATTTTCATAACTGACTTTAGTTATTTCAGAAATATTAGATGGTGATAAATCAGCATAGTGTAATCAGAGTCATCATCATCCTAGGGTCTATGGAATGTCAAATTAACATGAACTCAAATAATTGAAGAGATCTTTAATTATTTGAAGATATCATCAATTCATTTGATGCTCACAACAATTCAATTAAAGATCTATGCAAATAATTAACAAAATCTTCAATTCTGAATTATTGCGCACAATTATTCTGCAGAATTGATGTGCACTATAGTTGAATTGTTGCTCTCTTCAAATGAATTGATGATATCAACAATTGAACTGATGCATGTTACAATTCAGTTGAAGTGAGCATCAATTCAGATAATACAAGCATTAATTCAATTAATGAGTGCAATAAATGAATTATTGCTCTCTTTAATTGAATTAATGATATCATTATTATGGGATGTAGGCCTCCTTACTCATTCATAAAATATATATACCTTTGAAATGAAGTTGGAATTTATTTCTATTTATTCATTTAATATTGTATTATTTTAATCTGGTTTATTATGGGTGATGCTCTTGGTTTTGTTTTTTGGTTTTTTTTTCATTTACAAACATGATTTTTTTGGAGGGGGGATTCTTGACTGATTCTTCACTATTCGGCTTGGACTTGGACCTACGGTCGCGTAGTTGCCGAGTGAGCGTTAATTCTGCGTCATCATCCTCGTCAATTGCAGTGTAGTGTTCCGCAGGGGAGCTGTGTAGGTCCGTGGTTGTATCTTACATAATAATAATAATAATAATAAATTTATTTTGTAAAGCGTAAAGTCCATACTGCTCTAAACGCTATTTAAACAACAATAAAATGAGGTATATAAAAACAGATTATAGTAGGTCCTTACATATGCAAGGACTTTATTCGACATATTCCCCAGTCAATCGCAGTCTATGGATTTGCAGATGATCATATTGCAAATAAAAGGTTTAGACCTACGTCTATTCACAACGAAATCGAAGCAATTAAAGAACTAGAAAACTGTGCAGGCATCATTAATGACTGGATGAATTCAAATAAACTGAAAATGAACACATCAAAAACAGAATTCATAATATTTGGCAGTAGGAAGCAACTGGACAGATGCAACTCGAAACTTATAAACATAAATGGCGACAAAATATTAAATCGGAACATTGTATACGGTACTTAGGAGCATGTTTAGATGAAACTCTAAATTTTAAGGAACACATCAAAAGAAAATGCCGCACAGCAATGATCAATTTTCTCAGAATTAAAAGTATACGTACATATTTGACAAAAGAGGCAACAGAAATTTTGGTTTTATCATTAGTTATTTCTCATTTGGACTACTGCAATGTGATTTTATATGGAATAACACCGAGTGAAATAGGAAAGATGCAACGTATTCAAAACATGAGCACGAAACTTGTATTGAATCGTAAGAAATTTGATAGTTCTAGGGAAGCTCTCTATGACTTACATTGGTTACCCATCAAATCCAGAATACAATTCAAATTGTTGACTTTTATGTATAACTGTTCTGTTGGCGAAGCACCATTATATTTAACCGAACTTTTAACGAAACAGGTGCCAATTCAAAAGTTACGCTCCGCTCAATATTCTTACGGCTGCTACAACGTTCCTTTTAATAGACACAAGACATTCGGTGACAGAAGCTTCGGAACCGTTCGTCCTCGACTTTGGAACGATCTAAATCTAGAGATAAAAGAGTCGAAATCACTGAATAGTTTTAAGGCAAAATTGAAAACTCATCTATTTAAAAACTTTTAATATACAATTAAAAAAACAAAACAAACAAAAAACATCTTAGTAACGTACTAGACATTGATTCAGTTTTGTAGAATGTATGTACTTGTATGTTTTATTAACTTATTTACTTACCTATCTTATGCTTCTACTATTACCTTTTATGCACATCATCTCTTTTACTATTTTACTGTACAACACCAGTGAATACATGTATGTAAAATTAGGCGTTTTAATCAAATAAATTAGTTTCAGTTTCAGTTTTTTTGACAAGAAAAGGGAAAAAAGGGATTTGGGGTACTTGAACAGCTCCAAAATGTTGATCCTTCACAATACAATGAATATGAAATTCTTTGAAATGGGAAATTAATAGATATTTAAACCAAAAAAAAAGGGGGGGGGGGCTCACAGAATTTCACATAAATGAAAGAAACAGTTCATTGTTAACCATAGTTTACACCTCGCAAAACCTTGTTTACAATACTTATCACTTCAAAACTAGGCTTCTTTCATTTGTGTGAAATATCGGTAAAAGTTGTACAACTTGTATTAATGCGTCTTGTTGGCTCAGATATTGGCGTGAAGGGGTCATTAATTTGATGGGAAGAAACCCACGTGTCCGAGTGGATGACCACAGTACCCTCTCACATACAACCACTGCCGATCGAACTCGGTCACAGCAGTGAGTAGCGAGCGCGTTAACCACTATACACTACCTTGCCCGGACATCTTCAATGCTTATCAATACTTGATAACTCCGAAGATTCAACTTAGATAGATAGAATTTGGTGCTGTAGACCTTGATGGTATTGATATCAAAACGAAACAAAAACTATTTGAAGAAAATTGAGGTAATCGAGTTTGATAAAAATGATCAAAGCAACACGTTTCAACGAATAACGCTGCGTACGGATATCCGCGACGTCATTCAACAACGTTATTCATTTACTTTTCATGCACAACTTCAAAAACAACTCAAGAGTATCTGTACATATTCAAGGGGAAATCAAATATGTATGGACAAAATAACCAGTTATTTACAAAATATATAAAAAAAAGTATTTTCGCTAAAATTCGTAAAAAATTCAGAATGTATATATATATATATATATAGTTTTATATCGTCTCAAGTCACGGCTGAAATGTACGCCTCGACCTCATTTCAAAATAGGAGTGGAGCGTACTTGCGACGATGAATGCTTTACCGATGTCATATAGATATTAACAGTTGTTATATTATATCGGGGTGAATCAGGTTTTAAGTCTTGCTTTCGTTTTTAGTGAAAGATTTCGGCTACCCCCCCCCCCCCCCCCCCCCCCTTAATATTTTAAGCCAAGCAGCGGACAACTTAGGGAAAGATATGACGAGTTCCTGGCGGCCATTTGAAAATGGCGAGTTTATAATTATAACCTCCCATCCTCAACTACCTCATCATATGTAAATTCATGGAAATCGGTCAACATTGAAAAATTTACTTGTTGGGTAGGGATGTGCTATAAAGCAGATTTTCAATGCAGCCTGCTGGAAATTTCTTTTGAAACATTTGCAGAACCACGTGGGAAAATGCGCAGGGTTGGCCACTTTGAAAAATGCATACGAGAGAGAGAGAGAGAGAGATTATGTTCAGAAATGTTGATTACAACAAATTTAATGCTAGTTAATATTTTTTTGAATTTACTGTTTTAACAAAGGAAATATCGATTGTGTTACAACATCGGGCCATACAGCTTTAATGCCACAAACAGCTCGTGCTTTGCTGAAATTAACAAGATAATAACAGTGTATTTCGCCGAAGGTATTCAGTGAAAATTACCGCGATGTACAATGTGAAGAGGACAGTTATATCAAAAATAAAGCTGTGCAATTTGCAAATATGTATTCTTTGTTTAGAATTCATTTTTTCCGCAGAAATATTCAGTGAAAATTACTTTAAGGTATAACGTCGAGATTATCGCTTGGTCCAGATTTGCACATATCCAAAATGGGGGTGGGAGTGGTTGCGTATTAAACATAACTGCGTATCATATTCGGCAAATTACGGTGATTACCATCATATTATTTTATTCACTGTTACTGCGGTCATGCGATCGCAAACGAAGAAAGAATTTCTCTATCTAATTAAAATTAGATCCTTTGATCTGCTCACCTGCGACCGCTACACAACGTTTTTAATTAGGTTGAAAAATTTCTATTATTAGCCGTGCAACATAATTTTAATTTAAAGATGTATAGCGCCACACACACACACACAGATATATATATCAATCAGAACATCACTCGGCTTTCTCCGGAAAAGGCCGAGTGATGTTCCGATTGAAACTTTTCTAGACAACTGTTATGACACAATCAAATGTGCACACAAAAAGACCTCGAGTCGTGGTGATTTATGGACCGTGGATATCAACATGGATAGCTTAGTGGTCAGGGCACATGACTATTAATGCAGTGGTCCTAGGTTCAATTCCCGATCCAGTCTTGACTTTTCTCCATTCCTGTATTACATAATATAGTGCTGTTGATCACTCCTGGACTTCTGGTGGAAGTCCTGTCAGAGGTTAAAAAAATATGGGTTACAAAATTGTCTTCAAGGATGAAGAGGGAGAAATATGTAGTGTTATGTGTATGTGGACCATGGATATCAGCCTGGATAGCTTAATGATTAGAGCACCTGACTAGTAATGCAGGGGTCTCGGGTTTGATTCCCAGTCCAGCCCAAAATTTCATCCTTTCTTATATTACAATTGTAATGGATTGTTTCAGTGCATACAGTCAACTATGTCAGTAGATGATATAATAATTTGATTTTCTTTTCAGAAAATATCTGGAGATGTAGATAGACACAGAGATTCACTCGATAGTCTACATGATAAAGCAGGAAAACTTTTGCCAAAGATCAGTCCAAATGACCGTAGTCTCGTGGAGGAAAGTATTAGGTATTTAACATCTAGTAATTTTTATAATTGCCTCCCTCACTTGGACACTAGATAAGCGCAAGGTTCCACATTTGATTAGGTCACCTGAGTCACTCAGGTGGCCTATTGCCATTGGTCTTCGTCCATCATCGTGCATCATCTGTTAACAATTTTACATTCTTAACTTCTTGAAAACTATAAGGCCAGTTGTTACCATTTTTGGTGGGAAGCATCTCCAGGACAAAAGGAATGTAAATTGTGAAATTTATTACCTTAACCACCCCTGGAGCCTCATGGGTAGGTCCAGATATACTAAAAAAAGGCTATATTTTTAAAAGTCATCTTCTCTAATCCCATACATGTGGAAGGAAAACTAAATGCATGGTTATGAAGTCCATGAAGCTCTCGACTTAAATTATGAGATTCATGACTCCTGGGTTAGGGGTTCAGGCCTTTAGGCAGGGCCAATATGGCCATATAATGAAAATGTATAAATACAATTAGGGAATGTTAACTCTTTTACCGAGAGTTCCTGGTAGACAGGGATCATATTATGCAACTCCGTCATGACAATTCCCGGTATACCAGGATTTAGCACTTTTTGAATTTTCCCGCTGATTTTAAGGTAAAATCTAGCTTTGAGAGAGATTTTATGTGATTTGGGAACTTGTTTACAGTAATGACTGACCTAGGAGATAAGGATTTTAACAGTACTTCCTAGCGAAGGTGAATATAATCAAAATAATTACAATGATGAGAGAGTTGTTGAATTATATCATGTCGGGGATGATGAGGAACTTTGTATCATTTTACAAATCCTAAATGCGAAGAAATAATGAAGAATTTGTCAGCTTTTTGGTTCCATCATATAATTGTAATATTAACTTTTATAAGACAGATTAGTTTCAGTTTAAAACATCATACTGTGTGACTTAAAATTTTACAGAAAGGTCTGGACTGCAAAGAAGTTTTGATGGGAGCTCTTCCCCTTTGAACTTTTTCCATGTTTTTCACAGAAACTTTGGAAAAAAAATGTGACTGTACAGATAAAAATGCATAGACATTATTGTTTGTTGAATAAATCTTTTGCATTATTGAAATTTTGAAAAGATTTGTTTTTAAAATTCAGATTATACCAGCTGATTGCTTTGTTATACCTGATTTACCTGCAAATTAATCTGTGATGACCTTTCAAACAGTATGAACATGATGAATTAATACACCTGAACATGTTTCCTATCAATGTACCAAATTTCAATACCATATCTTATTTCATTGAAACATTATGACTTTTTAAACATAATATGTACATTTTCATGACATATCTTCAGGAAATCCATTATCCTAGTGTTATTCATATGAGGGAAAGCAATCGGTGAAAGGGTTAAAATGATTTATATGCTTTAATCGTCCAATTTTCCTTCTTCTGTAATTGAATAGGAATTGTATATATTTTGAAAGATCATAAACATGTTCACAGAAAAATGAGACTCCCTGTATGGGCTATGATACTCAGGTGACTGTTAAGGCCTATGGGCCTCTTGTTCTATGCATGTATAAGAGTCATCTTTCCTGGATTAGATGATACTTGAAGAATATTCATGCTTTAGATGTTAGAAAATGGAAAAAAAATGTGTCTGCTAATCATCTTTTAAGCAGTTTTATGTATTTGTGTATTTTGTATATGTTTAATTTTCAAGAGAATTCCTTGAAAATTCCCAATTTTTCTCTTCAGTTGAATTATAGTGCACATCAATTCAGTTGTTGATATCATCAATTCATTAGAATAGGGCAACAATTCAATTCTAGAACTCATCATTTCGTCAGAATAATTCATGCTATTGACAATTCAATTAATGTGCACAATGATTTAGATTTGAAGATATCAAACATTTGAAGAGATCTTTATTTGTTTTGTACATCAAATAAATTGATGACATCTTCATATAATTGAATATATCAATTTTTCAATTTCAATCTCTCCATAGTCAGCTCCCCTTATCTATGTGGCAATATTCCATTATCATCTGCATATGGTGTTTACATCTCTCAACTAATTTGATATGCAAGAGCTTGTTCTGCATATAATCAGTTTTTAAATCAAGGCAGGCTATTGACAAATAAGTTGATGTTACAGGATTTCTAGTCTTGTCTAAAGTCATCATTTTGCAAATTTTATATAATCATTATAATACCGTACAAAATCCTATTTAGTCATATGCTCTCTGACATGTTTCATACCAATTGTTAGGCTGTTCTTGGTACACTGATTCTGACTGCAGATTACTCCAGTTACCTAATCAAAATGTGGGGCTCACGGCAGGTGTGACTGGTCGATGTGGTGTGCTTGCTACTCCTAGGCACCTGATCCCACCTCTGGTGTGTCCAGGGGTCCGTGTTTGCCCATCTCTCTTATTTGTATTTTCTATAGGTATTATGAGATTGATCTTCAATTATTTAAGTTTATGTTCATTTGGCATTTCATATACATGTTTAATCTAAATAATATTCTCTTTGTTTGGTTATTCTTGTAAGGTTATCTGAACCTTTCCATGAATTTTTGAATAAATGGTTTAATCTAAATTTTGAGTGGTGAATTTGTAAATATTTTTATTATTTTTGTGACGTTTTTGTACCAGAATGATGATTTTTGTGTCCCAGTATATATACTTTTGTAACAGTTCCACTTATATAGTTACATGTCACATTTAATGGTGGTAGCAGTTGCATAAAGAAACTGTTTATCTGTTTATGATATTTTTTCAGATTCACAAAATAGCTTTTGTACTTCCTGTTATAACTGTAACTACTCTAATTTAATTATTTCATGTTTTTCAAAATGAAAAAAAGGTCAGCTAATAAAAAGCATGGAGAACTTCAGACAAAGATTGACAGAACAAAGAAACAGTTTGATGCTGTATCTGGAAATCTTTTGGATATCAAGACGGAAGTGGACAAATACTTATCATGGCTGACCCAACAAGAACAATCACTGTCAGAAGAAGTAGCTGCAGGCAAACATGTTAAAAATGTTGAATTGCGATTAGAAAATCTGAAGGTATTCACAATTTTTTTATTTGATACTATTAATTTTTACCTGTAACAACAGCATTGCATGTAGATAACATCAAAATACTAATATAAATAATAAAGATGACATGTTTAAGAATGATCATGTAATGTGGGTCAAGTGGTTCCTCAGAGTTACAATATGATAACCAATTTGTACTTGCTTTATTACAGGCCGCGCAAGAGTGCGGTCTGTCCTGGTATGGGTTTTTAAATTGTATATGTGTTTCTGTGGGATTAATGTACGTATCTTTTTTTTAAAATGATTTCTTCCAAAAATTACTGAAATGTAAGTATTTAATTAAGGCATGGAATTATTGTTAATTTTATTGTTTGATTTATGTAATCTCTAGATAGGTAAATCAAGCTCATATAAAATTTAATTAACGTTATAGTTGTCAATTTGTACTGCGTTCGTTTTGGGTTCAATTTATTTCATTTCTATCGCTATTCATTCATGAAATACAAAAAGGGTGTACAGTGTTCAGTGGATTTAAGATTTTTATTTTACATATTCACACAGCTAGTAATATATTTAAGTTGGCATGAAGTAATAAGGGGAGTTGAGTCTAGACAAGTGAAAACTCCAAACATATATGCCTTGTAAAGTCGTTTACCTTCTGCATAAAATTGCCTCTACTAACTAATTTTGCTGACTAAATGACATCTAAATGTATGACTTCACAATTAACCCTTCATCCTATTTGCATATTGTCAGTATGGTCTGATCTGATATAAAGAAGTAATAATAATAATAATTAGAATGATTTTTTCATACCTTCTTGGCCCGATACCTTTAATGCTTGCATCAAGTTGCTTTCTTGTTATCCCCTCACAACAAAAAATGTGTGTGTGTGTGTGTGTGTGTGTGTGTGTGTGTGTGTGTGTGTGTGTGTGTGTGTGTGTGTGTGTGTGTGTGTGTGTGTGTGTGTGTGTGTGTGTGTGTATGTGTGTGTGTGTGTGTGTGTGTGTGTGTGTGTGTGTGTGTGTGTGTGTGTGTGTGTGTGTGAAAGAGAGAGAGAGAGAGAGAGAGAGAGAGAGAGAGAGAGAGAGAGAGAGTTACTTTGAAGGCAAGATTGGGGTTATCAAAATTTAAATAACTGTATCCCATTGTGAGTTGTTGAACCGGAGCAATTGTCAAGGTCAGGAGACTTATCAAAGGTCAAGGCCACCAATGGAATTTTATAAAATCCTTGTAGACAGGTATTAGATGAACTGTGTCATCAAACTTTTCATACCTGTTCTCTATATTGAATACATGTTATTTCCATTAGTGGAACTGTTCCAATAAAGGCTACCAGGACAATGTAAACAATAGGTATATGTTATATGAAATCAAACATGGATTATAATTGACTGTAAATCACAATATTGATTAAAATCCTGACATCAAAAGGAATTCTTCTTAAAAGAAGATCTTGTTAAACTATTTGAGGGTGCACAGATACTGAATTGGACTGATATAAAGCATCAATCAAAAAGAGAACTGTAAAGGGAAGAACATGCACATTCAACTCAAGATTTTTTTCCTGCAAATAATGGGGTTCATATACAATTAAAGTTACTCTGTCAGACTATCATGAAGATATTCTATACTCTATCAAACAATTAGCACAGGTACATATGGCATGGGTTTTGTAAGCATACATGCACCCCCTCACCTTTTCCAATATTTTAAAATATGTTTTCCAGTGGTCAAAATGCATTTTTTTTTTCAATTTTGAGACATTTATAACACTAATTAACACAATTGATGTGTTTCTGAACTTCATCTAAGCTATTTCAAAAATGACAAAAATTCGGATAGAAAACATAAATTTTGGAATTTTTTAAAAAGGTTGATGGAGTTTAAAAACTGTTAGTTTTAATATATTAGTGTTAGATAATTTTTAAAAATTATATATGCAATTTGGCCAATGGCTATTTTATTAAAAATACACCATTTTTTAAAATTTATTTTAAAAAAAGAGGGAGGAGTAACACTGTATTAATGTTTTGTTTATGTCCAGGTATTCTGGCACTTGCTTGCAAAACGTTTTCTTTCACAAGAGTCATCGAAGTGCGATAACTGATGGACTGGTAATAAAAAGTATTGGCAAACAGCATTGATTGTCAATGTCAGGGGTCAAACATCATGGTCATAAAAAGAAATTCCTAAAAATCCTTGTTAGCAGGAATAAAACAAAACCATAAACTTGCAGTCATCAAACTTTGCATACTTGTTTCCCATGTTCAGTTATCAAATTCTATTGATAGTAGTTGTACAGTTTGTTAAATTGATATGCAGTCATCCTCATGTAGAGTTTATTTACATTTGCTCACTCCATGATTGACCAAGGCAGAGCCACAATAGTGATTCAAAGTGTGTAAGAAGGTCTACTTAAGGGAACTTGATACAAACAAAAGAATGGGTTAATATACTAGCGATAAAAAGAAACTGAAGTTCAGTAATTTCATTTATAGATTCATATAGTAGTCAGGGTTTTGATGCATGGTCCACGAGCCGAAGGCGATTGGACTATATGTCAAAACCCTGACTACTATTTTGGCACAGTACACGCAAAATGTAACATTACTATTATTGTTATGCTGACTGTCCATATTTTTTTAAAAAGATCAATATTTATGTTTTATTGGAGCAAAGGGCAATAACTCTGAATGGAAGTTGCCATTTTTGAACGATGCAGTATTTTAAATGCGGTATTAGATCTAATTAGTTTGTCATTTTATTGTAACATACTCATTTAAATTGGATGACTATATTTAACTAATTTTTCAGTTAATCATCTAGTTTTCACTGTAACTGTTATATTTGTTAATGGTAAACTTCAGTTTGTATAGATTATTTATGAACGTTGGTATAGGAGCTGCTTTAGTGTAAGTGGTTAGTGCACTTGCAAGCAAGTGGCCCTGGGTTCGAATCCTGTAAGGGACACATTAGTTTTTGATGAAACAAATTTATCTATTAGTAAAATTTGAAGAAAACATAAAAGTAAAGTCACATAATGCAGATTTATAAATAATCGTGCACTGTGCAAAAATAGTAGCCATGCACTATGTGAAAAATAGTAGGGTATTGAATATATAGGGACAAACTAACAGGAAGCATAATAATATTTAATAAAATGCATTGTCTTTCAATTCAAACATCAAATCATGGATTATGTCCCTTATGGTTGATACAAACAGCCACTGAAAGTAAGGGGATGCAAACAAGTTTCACAAGTTTAGTAGCATGTATGACTTCATTTGCACCGATGCATTCTTCACACCTGTGATGCATTGAATGAATCAGGTTATGCAGAAATGCCTGGGAATGCTCCACCATATGCATAATGAAGTGTCCAAGAGGAAGTTGGGGGTTGGGGGTTGGTGTGGTGACTCTTGGTGTAGACATTGTTCCATTTCATCCCAAACACGTTCTACAAGCGATAAATCCAGTAACATTGCAGGCCAGGGCAGCACATTCATGTTTTGCTGCTGTAGATAGTTACTAACAATGCATACGGTGAAATGATGTGCTGACTTACAATCTCGTAATCATAGGTTAAATTGCCCTCCACTATCAACAAAGGGGTCTTTCCATGTGTTGTAAGTCCTCCCCAGACAATAACACTCCCAGTGCGAATTGGCAGCTCTGAATAACACAGGCATCAATGTAACATTCTCTGGCTTGACAGTAAGCCTGAACACAACTGTCACTGCTATTGAGAGGAAATGTCAACTTGGGTATAAACAGAACTTCCAACCAATACCTGTTATTAAAATGACGGTGCTTCCTACACTATGTTAACCTCACAATATGGCAACACCAGAGCAGAACAAGACAGATAGCAGGATGTCAAGCGTGGATGCTGGCCTCTCATATGTGTTTCTTATGGTATGAGGACATCCGTTGATGCCCAGGGATGCTTTTAGTGGTTAAAAAGCCAATTGGAATCAATTGTGCAAATGTGACATCTTTATATACATATCTTGCTGATGTGATGTTACATGAAGGTGTCCTAATTGTGGGTGGTTCCAAACAGTGCTAGTTTGCTGATATTGTCTCCATAAAGAATTTACAGTGTTAATATGAACTCCAGACTGCCTTGCCACATTGCTTTGAAACATCTCAGCTTCGAGCATCCCTTTATCATGCAAACCATTATTTTCAATCATGTGAGGCACCTCTTATTCAAAATTTTATTCCAAAAAGCAACGTTTTTCTTTTTCAATACATTGAATACTGTCAATGAATGCGAGAAATTTTAATTGATTACTAACCACACATTGCATAGGCCAGAAAAGAATGCTGTGGCCATCAAGGTGAATTGAATGTGATATTTTGCAAATTGAGCACTCAAAAATGTGTTTAGTATATTAAACTATACCTTAAGAATAAAGAGCAATCAAAGAATACTTTTTATGTTTTTATTTAACTTTTAAATAAACAGTTTCTTTTTCTGCTAGTGTGTGTGTGTGTGTGTGTGTGTGTGTGTGTGTGTGTGTGTGTGTGTGTGTGTGTATATATGTGTGTGTGTGTGTGTGGACTATTACCTGGGATTTACACCCATTTCACTTTATCTACATAAGTTATCTGATAAAATATTGCTCTGAAAATTTTAAATAATAAAAAGAATTAATTTATCTTCAAAATTTATACAACAGCTGATCAGAGTATGGTTGGCTCTACCATATATCTATCTATCTATCTATCTATCTATCTATCTATTTATCTATCTATATATATATATATATCTTTGACTTAGTTTGGTTATGATAAGTACAAATTTAAAATTTCTTTGATATAAGGGACTTCTAAGATGTTCAAAAGTTGAAATATATTACCCTCCCTATATAATTCTGTAGATTTCCCCCTGCAGGGTTTGACACTATGACACATCCAACCGACTGAGTCTGCTAAATGATAGGTCCAGTCAGGTAAAATGTCTGTTTACTAGTCCGACAGGTTGTGTTGAAAAAAATAAAGATAAGACTGTATTTGAAAATGTAGTATACTTCATTCTGAACTAAACAAATTGGCGTATTAAAAAAATTAACAACAGTTAAACTGCATGATGACATAATCTCTATTTTTAGTGGTAAAGTGATATCCTTGGTAGAAAACAATAACACTAACACCTCTTGTTTGAAATATATAGATATATTAGCCTGTAGATAATAACACAGAATAATTACAAGTATGCAGCAGTGTGAACACCCAGCCTTACTCCTTGAATTCCCGGAATGGAGAGAAAGATTCAGTGTTCCTGCCTCCGGTAAAAAGGAGATGGTTCCCCTATCAATTCTCTCCTAATGTAATTTGTATATTCTACTTTCAAAAATTGACCAATTTTCAAAAATATCTTCTCTACAACTGCACATGTGCAACATAAACTAGAAGCATAGTGATGTGGAGCAGTATATCCCTAGGGTAGAGGTTTTGACTCCAGGGCAGGACCAAACTTGGTATATATAGTTTATATGTGTAAAACATTTAAGTATCTCTTTAATGCTATTCATACTAAATTGAAACTAAATAAATATTTAGAAGGTGTGTAAGTAGCCCTTTACCAAAATTGTTAATGTCATGATCTTAGGGGGTAAAGGTTTGGTTCCAGGATGGAGCCAATTTATTATAGTGATTATTGCCTTTATCTTTTGGAAAACTTCTTGAAGTTTGCTGATATGGTATAAAAACTAAATGCATATTTATGACAGCCAGAAAAGTATTTACTAAAACTGAATTTCACAACCCCAGGATTTGTACTCGAAGACCGGTCCAACTTAATTATTTTGTGTTGCTGTTACATGTAATTACATTATGTAAAGCTTTTTATCAGTTTAAGCACCTCTGAGAGGAATTTTAAAAGTTTTAAGAACACAGTTTGTTCTACGATTGTACTTTTGCTAAATATTAGAATTTAGCTTAGATAATCAGAACAGGGAATTTTTCTATATTTTATAACTTTAGGAGTAGTGATACTTTTAATTAATACTCAGGTAACTGATAAGGTCTGTGGGCCTCTTGTTAAGAACAAGTACGCAAATTTCAGTAAGCAAAAAATTCAATAACAGGTTTTGTGTGAAGAGATGCAGTCTAAACAAGCAACAATAGGAATAGTGAAAGGAAAGGTAGAGGATCTGATGAGAGATCTTCCCCAGTCAGAGAGAGATGTGGTGGACCAGTGGGTAACTGAAGTCTGTGATCAACACCATAAAGTCTATAGTCTAGCGGCAGACCAGCATAAGCTGCTGGCCAGCAGTGTTAAACAGAGGGAGGACTTTTACTACAAATTACAACAGCTCTATCAGTGGCTTCAGAGCAAGGAAAAGGAAGCCTGTAAACTTCAGAGAATACATCTAGCTAGTCAAGATGTGGAGAAACAAGTGGAGAGATGTAGGGTAAGTGTAGGGTAACATAAACTTCAGAGAGTACATCTAGTCAGTCAAGAGGTGGAGGAACAAGTAGACATATTATTGAGATTTTTAAGTGTATTTTAAAGTATTATATGACATGCACATAAATAAACTGAAATGAATCTTGGTAATCAGAAGGTTAACAAGAAGTTATTGCATAGCCATACATGTGATAAGTTCACAAAATTGCATACTTTTACAACCCTATTCATGCTGTCACACCTGTTAGATATGAAATGAAAAATTGTACAGATTGTCAGGTCTAGCCCCATAAATTCAGTCTAACAGCTGATTCACTCTAATTAAAATCTATTATTTTAATGTTTTGATTACATAATGAGACCGGGTGGAAAATGAAGTAAACACCGGTCCTGTGGGTTATTCTCTTTATTGTGCGATGTAACAATATATATTTATGTAGAAGTAGATGTGGATGTAGACCCTGAAATAACATAGGAGTTATAAACACAAGAACAATAACTCCGTATCAAAACTATGCAAACAAGGTCTTTGCCAAAATATTAAAATATGAGGTAAAATATATAGAAATTACACATTATAATAATTTCCTACATCAATAACCTTTCCCATAAACTTATAGAGATAAACTTATCAAAATAAATAGTTCCTGATTAACACAAACTGAACATATTCCGTATAATAGAAAAGTCATGCAAAATTGCATAAGTACATAAGTTGAACAAAAAGAAATTTGGCTATATATACTTTTAACATCAGTCAAGTGAAACACTTCATTTATAATAAAAATTAACCCTTCTACAATTAATCTTACCTCCCATGAGGTGCAAAGGTCCTATCAGTGCTCCTACTCTATGTTCTAAATGTAATTAAAATAATATATCTAATATGTACATGTATAGTTTACTGTGTTAATGAATATATCCTCTAATTAAATACTTTAAACAGTAATGTATTTAATTTCTCCTCTAAAAGTAAAACAATTAATTTGAATCTAATTAATATCATAGCATTCATACTAATTTACAAAGATCAGCCACTCCCTAGGTCATACATACTCTATCATTCATGCAATCACTCAAAACTTAAAATAAATAGTGCATAATCAGTATAACACTAACCTGCTGGGTAAATAAAATCATTAAAAAAAAATCCAATCACTTGAAGAAAAAATATGCACAAGGAATTTACACCGCTTCGGTATGAAACAGAAAACTAGTCCTCAATGGAAAATTTCCCTCCAAAAAAAAATATCATGTGACTAAACTAGAGTGACCAGTCTATAAATAGTAACATAATTACTTTAAACAAGAAAAACCTGTCTTGTATGGTCAGCAATAAAATTCAATAGATTATGAAGTAACAAGACAAACAAGTAGCAAGTAATTGTGAATAAAATTTAATTCTCATGTTTCAGATTCTGCAATTAAATTGAAATGAAAATTTATTCAAAAGAATGAAAGTTAAAAAATGAAATATTTAAAACATGTAAAATTTCACTCTATCACATGTTAGATATGAAATGAAAAATTGTACAGATTGTCAGGTCTAGCCCCATAAATTCAATCTAACAGCTGATTCACTCTAATTAAAATCTATTATTTTAATGTTTTGATTACATAACATGTCTGTTGGACTTCAACACTTGATGGATCTCAAACAACTGCTGCACATGCAGTGGTCAGAAATATGTCAAACAGGTGTTTTGTTTAAAAGGAATGTGAACCATTGTTGTCATTGCTAATTGACATCTTTAAATTTCATGTATGTCAAATGAATTAAAGGTAAATCTATAATATATTTTGTAACTGTACTGTGGGTATGTTGTATATAGACATAATTATTAGGATAAAAAGGTCAGTTTCCAATCCTTTATCTTTTATAACTTTTAAATGTTTTAAATCTTATTTTTCAAATGTTATTTTGGAACATTTAATCAATGAAAAATCTATTATCACTTTAATTGTAAGTTGATCGTCTTGAACACCAAATGTGATCACCAGAATTTTCTCTGTTCTAGACTTGCAAATGCAATGTATATATAATTATCATAGAATCAGAATTTGTAAAATATTTAAGGTCTCACCAACAATCAAATAGGTAGCATTAGATACCATATTTATGAGATAATTCCATTTCATGACCACTTATGGAATCTCTCAGCATGATTATTATATACTTAAAATCATATATAGACTTATCAAACCATTTCGGGGCGATATTCTGTACAGATTGTGTACCACATTTTGCAAAGTTTTGTACAGATTTTTCACTCAAAATCATGCTTTTCTAAAGTCAATGTGTACAGATTTCAGTTGAAAAATTTTCACATGTATGCAAAGCTTTTGATTAAGCAATTAGTATGTTCACATACCTGGACTGCCCCAGGCTATTGGTGTATACATTTCCTAGTCTGTTAGATTGGTGATACTTGACTGATCATGCTTCCAAAGATAAAGACCCACATCCACATCAAACCCATTGATAAACAATGGTAATTATTGTTTATTTAAAAATTGCTCATCCTTAAACTTTAGTAACAGCTCTGGTATCCACAAACAGCATAGACAAGAGTTACTTCAGTCCCTTCCTTGACATCAAAAACGAACGTCATATTTCTGGTAAATCTGTGGTCATTGGGGGTTTCACTGCAAGTAAATAAAGTTGAGGCACACTGATCACAAATTAAAAAGATTTTATGTTTACATATGGCATTCACAATGTATCGTCATGTGCACATGGCTCTACAATAAAGCGCACAAGGTGTCGATCCACTCTACAATTTCATGTATTGTATGTGTTATTTTAAAGATGTATAGTCCGATGTTTATTATTTTTTGTACAAAATTACTTTATAGGAGTTGAATTAGTTATTAACTTTCCCTTAATTGCATGTTTAAAAACATTTGCATGTAAAAGAGAACAGCGAGAAGATTGTTTAAAAGGTAAATGTATGGTGAAGCCGTATTTATACGTTCAATCTGGGGGGAATCCCAAAATGATGTAAATATAATTCAGACACCACTGTCTAGAGCGTAAAACAGCCATTACATATTACAGAGGGGTATTTGATATTTTTTTTTCCTCTTAAATCTATGGCACATTACTATGGTAACAAAATAAACAGCTTTACACAAATAAGACTATCCCTGGCCTCAAGTCTGAACTGAACACGTGACTATCACTACATTTGCATTAAAAATGGCCGAGTGATGTTTGTTTGCAAAATTTGTCGAAATTCAGACCATGCAACTTTGATAAAAATAGAGTGAAATATAGAGTTCTCAATAAAAATTGGATTTTTCTTGACTCTTTTCTTTTGTACAGTTTGATGTACAAATGCTGATTAGTACAAATGCTGAGTACAATCAAGTTATTGAGCGAAATTTATACAAACATATTATGCAAGAAAATGAAAGTTATTATCGTGATTTATGTTGAACACTTGTAAGATGCAATTCTACTAAAGTTTATTAAGATCTTGCACAAGTAATAAAAGGAAAGTGAGGGTAAGGACGTGAAGAAATATGTACATTTAAGATAAGCTATAAAAATGTAGAATGTCAAAGTCTATGAAACAAGGAAACTGAATAAAACAGTATTTAACTTCCCCACCCCCCATCCCTCCTACACTCTGTTATGGAGAATACACATATTCTAAGCAATTTCTTTTTACTGGAATTCAATTGCAAAGGTTCATTAACATTTTCAATATTCATAAATAATTTTCATTAAAAGATTCAGAATGACTATACAAGTCTTTTAGGCATGTTTTATTAAATATCATGCATTAATTTACAACAAAACTTGGACTCTAAAATCTCATATTTGCAAACAAAACAGTTTTTGTTTTTCCGAAAAAAATCACAAAAAATTAATATAAAATAATTGAGAGTTTGTATTACTCTTTTGATGTTGAAAATCATACTTCATGTCAAATTTGTAAAAAAAAAAATTGGTGGATCACTGTGTATGTTAATTATCTTTCATTAGATACCAAGTTTTGTATTACACGGCAATTAATTCTTGAAAAAAAAAATATTAGGGATTTTGTGGATTGGATACCTTAACTTATTAATAACTGCCATTCCAGTTCTTTTCAAATTTCGATTGAAACAACACTGGAACAAGGGGTACATAAATTGTAAATTCTAACTAAATGTATAGTGATGTAGAAGATTGATTGATTGATTATTTATTGCTTTCTGCCACACTCAACAATTTTTCAGTTATCTGGTGGCGTCCAGTTTTTGTTGGTGGAGGAGAGAACCCAGATACAATGTACCTGGGAAGAGACCACCGACCTTCCGCAAGTAAACTGGCAAACTTGCTCACATAACGGTGATGTAGAAGAGAAAGGCCTCTACCAAAACTGAAAATTTCATATCCCTGGGGTAGAAGTTCTAACTTCAGCTTGAGGACAAATTTGGTATATGATGTTTATGTGTAAAACATTTAATTAGTGTTACTGATACTAAATTGAAATTAAATAGATATTTTCAAGGGGTAGGTAGCTCTTTACCAAAATTGTAAATTTCATAATCCCAGGGGGAAAGGTTTTTGTTAATTCCAGGAAGGGGTGAATTATTATAGTGATTATTGTCTTTATCAATTGAAAGACTTCGTTAAATTTGCAGATACTGTATAAACAACTAAATTCATATGTAGGAAAAGCAGAAAAGGATGTAATAAAGTTGTGAATTTCTCAACCTTGGGGTTTTGACTCTAAGGCTGGGTCCAAATTAGCCAGATCATGTCAATGTTACATATATATTGTAAAGTATTTCATTAATATAGGCATTTCGAGGGCATTTAAGTTTTAAGAACACATTTGTTTTATACTCTTGCTGAATATTAGAATATTCAGAGCGTGAATTTTTTTTCTAGATTTCATAGCCCTTGGGAATAGTGATACTTTTAACTAATACTCAGGTGACTGATAGGGCCTGAAAGCCTCTTGTTGAAGAAACTAGAGCATGTATTTCTCTGAAAATTGTACACTCTTTAGTATAGTACCTCCTCAATAGAGTATGTTCCTCTTCATGTGAAAAGGGAGATATTAGTCCTAGTATAGTTTGTTATCATGTCTCCCCTACAAGGGGGGACGTCTTGTTTTTGTTAGTTTTCTTATTAGTATGTTCCCCAAACAAAGTTAGGAACATATTGGTTTTACCCTGTTTCTTCTTCTTCTTCTTCTTCTAATCTTATTATTATTAAGGTATTCAGTTTCCAATGGAAGACTGTATTGTTATTGAAAGTTACTTTTTTCTATTATTATTTTCCTGCATTTTTTTTTTTACATGGCAGATATGCATTTTTATACATTTCTGATAGAGTATGTTGGAGGATTTGTTTAAAGTCTAAAAGTAAGGGGTATACCATTATATACTATATTCTATTGATATTTTGCCATTTTCAAATAGTTGTGTGAAAAATCATAAAATTGGAATAAAGATGAGACAACAAAAGATTATACAGTTCTTTGTATCACATTTAATAAAAATTGGCATCTGCTGCTGCATGTGGAACCACAAAGCATGTTTTCATTAGAATCTCTGTAATGTATTGGCATTATTTATGACTTTGACTTCAAAGTAAAGGGTCTGATACCCTGACCTTTGGACCTAAATTTAATTTGTTTTTGTGATATTATTATGATCTTGGCCTATTATGAATAGTAGTTTGACTCCATTTGGCTAAGTTCACAATAATCAAGAAAGGACAGATTAGATTATCAATGAGATGGGTCATCACTTCAAAAGAAGGACAAGTAAGATCAAGATTTGTAGCACATGGATTTTAGGAAGAATTTTGTATCCCTAGAGGTAGTCCAACAGTTGGAAAAGGTAGTCTCAAGATATTTTGACTATAAGAGCAAGTGAATTATGGGATGTCAAAACTGCAGGCATAAAGTCAGCCTTCTTGCAAGGAAAAACACTTGACAGAGATGTTTATCTTCAACCTCCAAAGGAAAGCATCACACCTGCTGGAATGATCTGGAAGTTGAAACACTGCTTATATGGACTAAAAGATGGTGCAAGACAGTTTTATTTAAGTGTCAAAGAAGAACGTCATGAACTTGGTTTCGACCATTGCAGTGTGGACCAAGCTCTATTCTGTTATAGGAAAGACGGGAAGCTTCATGGAATTATTTGCTCTCATGTTGATGATTTTCTCCATGCTGGGAATGAAGTTTTTGAGAGGCAGATCTGTAAGTTCCAAGAGAGATTTTCTACAGGAAAAGTAGATGAATGTCAATTTCAGTATTAGCTTCTTCGTGAAGCAAGATTAAGAGGGGATAGTATTGGATCAAACCAATTACATGGAAAAATTACAGTGTTTAGATTGACCCTCAGAGAGCAATTCAGAAGAATGCTCAGTAGAATGGTGAAGAACAGACAGCATACAGGCAGATCATAGGGCAAATCAACTAGGCAGTAGAGGGGTCAAGACCAGACCTTGCATTTGAAATGATAGACATGAGCACTAAGCTGAGAACTGGAACTGTAGCAGATTTAACCAGAACAGCAAAAACCATTAACAGGCTTAAAGACTTCAAAAGTCTTCTGAGATTCCCAGCATTAGACCTCACCTCATTAAAGTTTATGACATTTACTGATGCATCCCTTGGGAATATTAATGAAGGAGTTGGAAGTACCCAAGGAGTCATAATCTGGATTATGGACAAACAAGGACAATCTGTCCCCTTTTCTGGCTGGCTAAAAAAAATATGAAGAGTTGTTCGCTCCACTCTAGCAGCAGAGCACCTAGCTGACAGGAAGGACTGGATATAAGGTTTTTACAATCAACACATGTGGGAGGAAATTTTAGAACTCCCCAGCAAATTCATTGATATTTATGCATTTGTGGATAATAAAAATGTCACAGATTCTGTGCACTCTACTAAACTTGTGGAAGACAAGAGACTTCCAATTGATATCGCAGCTTTGACAGAATCAGTCATGTAAAGGTAAGTGCGAAAATTCAGTGGTGTTCAGGACAAAAACAGTTAGCAAACTGCCTGACAAAGGCAGGGGCAGATGGTTTGTGAGTCTTAGAGATTCTGCAAAGAAGACTGATGATGCTGGACTTTGTGTTTTAAAGTGACAGTGTTAGCATTACTTTTAAAACTAAACAAACTTTAAGTCATTCTGAACTTTTATTGTGCATGATTTATATTTTGGTTAGCTTCAAATAAGCCTTCAAAAAAAGGAAAGTATAATTAATCTTAGTTTATGTAATATGAAAAGAGCAATAATACTTGTAAATGTATAATTTATCTCCCCTTAAGGGAGCTCTTTAGATTTGTAAGACCAAAAAGACTCGAACACACAAGATGCTGAATAAAGCATGGTCTCAATTGTAACTACTTGGCCATTTCCGTAAATAACATCTTCTTTTCGGTTGTGGAAAATGGCGAGCGTGATCCGAATGGCATGGTCTCACACTGATTAGGCCTATGGACCTTTTATTTATAAATATCATTAATTTGTAACAATGATCATATGCTATCAATAAGGTGATTTATTATGAATATCAGTACTGATCAGTAAATTGTACAATGAGTAATTAGTCATTCCGTTTGTTATTTGATAACAGACATTGCAAAATGAGATAATGGGCCATAAACCACAAATTGAGGAACTTCAGAAGAGAGGAAGAATGTTGCATGTTGACTGTACACCAGAAGAAATGGCAGAAATTGACAACAAACTTGCAGGTAAATATAAATGAATATAGTTTTTCTTCATTCTGACTGGATATAATGATTCATAAAGTAAAACAAGGACAATGAACAATGTCACCTGTAAAATCACAAAGACTAAATAAACCTTGCTTGATAATCAGCACTTACATTGTTTCTTGTCGACTGAGTATCAAAGTAACAGTTCTGTTGTTCTCGTACAATTACTGGCCTTACCTCTATAGTACCCTTAAAAGTTATTTTTAGACAAGGCTAAGTCATTTGATTGACAAATATGCATTGTGTAGTTGTAATTACATGTAATCAATCAATCATAGGCACCTGATCCCACCTCTGGTATGTCCAGGGGTCAGTGTTTGCCCATCTCTCAGATTTGTATTTTCTGTAGGAATTACAAAATTGAATACTGTCTGTTGCCTTGGCCTTTTCATGTAGTTGTATATTGTTTAATGTCCCTCTTGAGAATTGTGTAAAACCTGATGAAATCAAGAATTAATATTTTTAGTTGAGGCTTTATATCAATCAGGCCCAGTGGGGAACCAGGTTAGAATAGGTCCTCAGTATCCCTCACTTGTTGTAAGAGGCAACTAAATGGGGCAGTCTTTTGGATGAGACTGCAAAATCTGAGTCCTCATGTCACAGCAGGTGTGACATGATAAAGATCCCTCCCTGTTCAAAGGCTTTGACCATAGGCCTAAATTTTGCAGCCCTTCACTGGCAATATGAGTGAGTTGAACAATTTATAATAAACAATATATGATCAATCAATCAATTTATCAATTGGACAAACGTGAACTGTTATGAAGTTATTTTTAGTTGAGGCTTGATTGATCGATCAGACAATTGTAAACTGTGGATAGCCTGTAGTTGACTTTAGTCAAACTCTTAAGACTGACTGTATTATAGTCTGATGGCGCTAACAATAAATAGTTACTTCATATACATAAGATCTTTTCACTTAGTTTGTTCATCTCTGGATTTGATCGAAACTACTCTAGATATTACCAGCCTTCACATTGTAATTTTTGAGTGCTTTCAAAGAAAGGAATTCTTTGGAAAACTTCACTTTAGTAAAAATAAAATTTTTAGTTACATTTCCCAATACCTACTCAGTCCATGACTTTGGTGCTTGCTTGTTTCTTGTAAATGCATCATTCAAACATGTAAATGCACACTAATACAATATGGGGGGGGGGGGGGGGTTAAAGAATATTATGAGTAAAACATTCTTTGAAGAAAACTATCAAAATGTTATAAATATAGGTGTTTAGAAATTGAAGCATGATTAATTAATTAAAATAAAATTTGCACATTGATTGAAAGCAGAAACAAATAGATTTTTAAACGTGTAAAATAATGAAAGAAAAAGTGAGCAAGCTCACAGACACCATACTCCTACAATGAATGACAATGCTACACAAGGACTCCAGAAAGAGGCTTAAATGCAAATATGAGACACCCGACAGGTGTATGTATGGACTATGATACTCAGGTGACCATTAAGGCCTGTGGGCCTTTGGCACATATTTGAAATGGCAAAACACCATTCCAGGGAGTACTTGTTGCAAACACTCTGTATAAAATCATGATTATATTTGTTTAATAATGTATAAAAATGAAATGTATTAATAACACTAATTAAGGCATATTTAATTATTTTTCAAAAATGTTTTATACAGAACTTTTATACATGATAATGAATTATTCTACCAAAACAGTTAAAAAAGTTTCCCCATATGCACTTTCCAACATAGCCACAAATAGATTGGCCGTTTCTGTATGTGGGCGATATTTACAGCTGACAAGTAGTGGGCAACATGCATGCCCACCACATTGTATTATAGCTTTTGTGGTAGTTCACTTTTCAATGATAGTGGTATCTCAAAACATTTCCAAAGGTTTTGCAAATAATAGGGGGGAAAGAAGGTTCTATGGGAAACTTACAGATATTGATTATTCCATTTTACATTTGGTGATGATTCTTGTGATTTTTTCAGATATGAATAATCGTTATTCAACACTGCTGAATGACCTTTCTACTTTCCATAACCACCTACGTGATAGCATTGCAACCAGAAAAAACTTTGAAACTGATCTACATAAAAATGATAAATGGTGTAAAGAAACCGAGATGAAGTGTGCTACAGAGCCAAGTTTAGACTCCGCTGTAGAGATTTTGGAGGAACAGCTGTCACAGTACAAGGTGATGTCTTCTGATAAATAAATGTATACACATTGATTAAGCCCATAGGAAACTTATTTCAATGTTTATGTGCTGGGGAAAGGGGGCATACTCATACTCATGGACTGAAATGGACATGCAACTGATTTTATTAAAAAAGAAGTTGTTTTTTTATTTTTTTTTATTTTGACACTGCAATAGTTTTAGTTGCTAGGAATGTGCTATTTTCCTAACTTTTGTAAGTGTTGTGTAGACTTTAATTTCCATCTATGCATTCAAACAGAAAAAAAGACTATTTGTTAGTATTGAAGTGGAGAGAAGTAATCATTATCCTTTGTTTTGTTTTTTTTGATTGATGATAATAGTGAATCTTTTTGATAATGCTGCATCAACCAAAAAATGTACTATGACAGTTTTACACAGATAGGGCC
The DNA here is from genome assembly GCA_024699665.1 of Ostrea denselamellosa. Classification (NCBI taxonomy): domain Eukaryota; kingdom Metazoa; phylum Mollusca; class Bivalvia; order Ostreida; family Ostreidae; genus Ostrea; species Ostrea denselamellosa. The sequence continues at coordinate 2,058,618 of JAMZEH010000021.1, forward strand.
ACAGATTTTGTGTTACACAGATAAGACTACAGATTTTGTATTATGACACAGTTTTACACAGATAAGACTACAGATTTTGTATTATGACACAGTTTTGCACCAGATAAGACCACAGATTTTGTATTATGACACAGTTTTACACCAGATAAGACCACAGATTTTGTATTATGATACAGTTTTACACCAGATAAGACCACAGATTTTGTATTATGACACAGTTTTACACCAGATAAGACCACAGATTTTGTATTATGACACAGTTTTACACCAGATAAGACCACAGATTTTGTATTGTGACACAGTTTTACACCAGATAAGACCACAGATTTTGTAGTATGACACAGTTTTACACCAGATAAGACCACAGATTTTGTAGTATGACAGTTCTGCACCAGATAAGACCACAGATTTTGTATTATGACACAGTTTTACACCAGATAAGACCACAGATTTTGTATTATGATACAGTTTTACACCAGATAAGACCACAGATTTTGTATTGTGACACAATTTCACACAGGTAAGACCACAGATTTTGTATCATGACAGTTTTAAACAGATAAGACCACAGATTTTGTATTATGACACAGTTTTACACCAGATAAGACCACAGATTTTGTATTATGACACAGTTTTACACCAGATAAGACCACAGATTTTGTATTATGACACAGTTTTACACAGATAAGACCACAGATTTTGTATTATGACACAGTTTTACACCAGATAAGACCACAGATTTTGTATTATGACACAGTTTTACACCAGATAAGACCACAGATTTTGTATTATGACACAGTTTTACACCAGATAAGACCACAGATTTTGTATTATGACACAGTTTTACACCAGATAAGACCACAGATTTTGTATTATGACACAGTTTTGCACCAGATAAGACTACAGATTTTGTATTATGACACAGTTTTACACCAGATAAGACCACAGATTTTGTATTATGACACAGTTTTACACCAGATAAGACCACAGATTTTGTATTATGACACAGTTTTACACCAGATAAGACCACAGATTTTGTAGTATGACACAGTTTTACACCAGATAAGACCACAGATTTTGTATTATGACACAGTTTTACACCAGATAAGACCACAGATTTTGTATTATGACACAGTTTTACACCAGATAAGACCACAGATTTTGTATTGTGACACAGTTTTACACCAGATAAGACCACAGATTTTGTAGTATGACACAGTTTTACACCAGATAAGACCACAGATTTTGTAGTATGACAGTTCTGCACCAGATAAGACCACAGATTTTGTATTATGACACAGTTTTACACCAGATAAGACCACAGATTTTGTATTATGATACAGTTTTACACCAGATAAGACCACAGATTTTGTATTGTGACACAATTTCACACAGGTAAGACCACAGATTTTGTATCATGACAGTTTTAAACAGATAAGACCACAGATTTTGTATTATGACACAGTTTTACACCAGATAAGACCACAGATTTTGTATTATGACACAGTTTTACACCAGATAAGACCACAGATTTTGTATTATGACACAGTTTTACACAGATAAGACCACAGATTTTGTATTATGACACAGTTTTACACCAGATAAGACCACAGATTTTGTATTATGACACAGTTTTACACCAGATAAGACCACAGATTTTGTATTATGACACAGTTTTACACCAGATAAGACCACAGATTTTGTATTGTGACACAATTTCACACAGGTAAGACCACAGATTTTGTATCATGACAGTTTTAAACAGATAAGACCATAAATTTTGTATTATGACAGTTTTAAACAGATAAGACCATAAATTTTGTATTATGACACAGTTTTACACAGATAAGACCACAGATTTTGTACTATTACACAGTTTTAAACAGACAAAACCACAGATTTTGTACTATGACACAATTTTAAATAGATAAGACCATGGGTTTGTACTGTTACACAGATAAGACCATGGGTTTGTACTGTTACACAGATATGACCATGGGTTTGTACTGTTACACAGATATGACCATGGGTTTGTACTGTTACACAGATAAGACCATGGGTTTGTACTGTTACACAGATAAGACCATGGGTTTGTACTGTTACACAGATAAGACCATGGGTTTGTACTGTTACACAGATATGACCATGGGTTTGTACTGTTACACAGATAAGACCATGGGTTTTTACTGTTACACAGATAAGACCATGGGTTTGTACTGTTACACAGATAAGACCATGGGTTTTTACTGTTACACAGATAAGACCATGGGTTTGTACTGTTACACAGATAAGACTATGGATTTGGAAGTCAGAACTGGACTGCATGTGACTGTCTCTTGATTTGTCTTAAGAATATACATGTACATTGGAAATGGCCAAGTAAGGGTTGTATGTAAAGACCGTATTAAAACAAAATAATTCTGGTGAAAACAGATGCAATATTGCATGAAATGTATGGCCTCTGAAATAAGTACATGCTATGATTTAACAGTGTTTTTACAAGGTAGTCAAAATTTGTCAAAATTCGAACCATGCAACAAATTTTATTCAAGTTGATATCAATACTATCAAGAGTTTATTTAAGTCTTTTATATTTTGAGAGCTGATCTCAATTTTTTTTCTTTGTAACCATCCCAAGTAAAATAGAAATATTTTTCATAATCTTATATAAAAATTAAGCTACTATTGAAAATAAAAGCTTACCATACCCATACATATTATTCAACGTATATCGCTGACACTGGATAGTGCTATCAGTTGAAGTGAGGATGTTTGAAGTAATAGCACACCAATATGAGAATTCCTTCTTTTTAAACCACTTTTTATACATTTGCTGATGTAAATCATGTACATTTTGATACATTTGCTGATGTCCATGGAATACAATTAATCTCATAAACAATTGAGTTGTACTAGAGTTAAGAATTATGTTCTAAGTTAATTCCTCACATATTGAATCTTTTATCAATATTAAATCAGGTTCTGAATTCAATTTCACTGATAAACAATATTAGATTCACAGTAAATCAAGTTACTGAGAGAATTAGTTATGTAAATGATTTAAAAAATAAATGATACACACTTAAGGTAGAATGAATTTTTATAAAATTATGTAAACAGTTGTACTCTGTGGATGATCGTCAAGTACATTTGTCAACAATAATCATGATAACTGTCAGAGGTTTTTTTAAAAAATGCTATAAATTACGCCATCCAGAAAAATACCAATCTTGGTTTTTAGTTTTTTAAAATCATGTAAACAGTTGTAGTCTGTGGATAATCATCAAGTACATTTGTTAACGATAATCATGATAATCTTCAAATCCGACTAACACTTTGGTATCATTCTCCTTTTAAATCAGTTTTCTCCAAGGTTATTAAAGCAAAGGATACACTGATTCTGACTATGGATTATTCAGTTTACCTGATAGGGCTCACGATGGGTGTGACAGGTCAACAGGGGATGCATACTCCTCCTAAGCACTTGATCCCACCTCTGATATGCCAGGGGTCCATGTTTGCCTATCTCTCTGATTTGTATTTTCTAGAGGATTTGTGAGATTGAATACTGTTAGTTATCTTAGCCTTTACATGTAGCTGTATTGAAAATCAGTCCCAACTCCTTATTGTAAAATAAGAGTTAAACTTATCTAAACAAATATTTCATAACAATTATCACCTTGTGTTTCTGCTATATAACCATATAAATTCTCCTAATATGATGATGTATTTTTTCATTTGTTCTTTTTTTCTTATATAGGGTCTGCAAAAATCTTCAAAAATGTTTGAATCACTGGTAAAGGTTATTGAAGAAACTGGAAAGTCTTTTAAGCCTAGCCTCCATGAAGAGGACAAATATAAACTGGACCAACAAATACAATATGCAAATGAAAATTTCCAAAGGTGAGATCACACATGGCAGTATATGCTCTTATTACATGTAACAAAAACAAACCAAAAAATAAACAAAAAAATTGAAGGGCCATACCCTCCTCAAAGGGGAGATAATCACAAAAATAGGGTGGGTGTCATTTAAAAATATTCTTCTCACGAACCATGGGCCAGGAAATTCTAATTTACCTGGAAGCTTCCTGACATAGTGCAGATTCAAGTTTGTTAAAATCATGGCCCATGGGGGAAGGGTGTGGCCACAATCAGTGATCAAATTTTTTATGTGGAAATATAGGCAAAAATCTTCTCCAGAGCCACAAGCCAATTTCAAAAATGTACACATCATCCTTGGGTGAAGGGAATTCAAGTTTGTTCAAATGAAGGATCATGCCCCCTTCAAAGTGAAAATGATTACAAAAATGCAAAAATAGGGTTGGATCATTTAAAAACTTCTTCTCAAGAACCACTGGGGTAGAAAAATTCCAATGAAGCTTCCTGACATAGTGTATATTCAAGTTTGTTTAGGTCATGGCCCCCGGGCGTAGGTGGGGCCACAATAGGGGATCAAAGTTTTTATATGCAAAAATATAGGAAAACATCTTTAATAAAATCTTCTCAGGAACCAATGGGCCAGTAGAGTTCAAATTTACATGACAACTTTCTAACATAGTGCAGATTCAAGTTTATTAAAATCATGGCTCCCGGAGGTAGTATGGGGATACAATAGAAGATCAAAGTTTTATGTGCGAATATATACGAAAAATCTTGAAGGCCAAAATAAAAAATACCTTTGTTTTTGGTTAGTTGATTGACTCTAATTTTTCCCGCCCACACTGTCTTATTTATTTAGTTCAAATTTGCAAATCTGTAATACACAACTCTGAATTCAACAATTCAATGAACTGGGCGATAAAATTACAAATTTTATGATTTATGATATATTTGAACAACTTTATTTTATGGATCTTTCATGCAACACCTTTAGGGAAATGAACATGGGATGTGTAACACCTTCTTTTATCATTACCGAGGGTGTCAGTATATAATATATAATTTTTCGCAGCTTTTGCAGTGCGTTTATACATACACACTGGATTTAATTTTTTTTAACTTCAGCTATTTAATTCCATTGAAGTTTGAACAAAGATTGTTTGTTGTTTTTCGCCACATTCAACAATTTTTCAGTTATCTGGTGGTGTCCAGTTTTTGTAGGTGGAGCAGAGAACCCAGATATAATGTACCTGGGAATAGAGTGCCGACCTTCCGAAAGTAAACTGGCAAACTTTCTCACATATATCGGCGCGAGCAAGAATCAAACCCACACCGATTAGAGGTGAGAGACCTTGTGATTTTGAGTGCAATGCTCTAACCACTTGGCCATGGAGGCCCCTTTAAACAAAGAAAATATCGAGTCTGATATTAAGAAATTGTGTGCTTTGCTGAAATTCATATTATTTTTCCAAAGATTCTGTGAAGATTACCATTAAGATGGTGTCATCTCTTTTACTATTTTATTGTACAACGCCATTGAATACATGTATGTAAAATTAGGCGTTTTTATCAAATAAATTAGTTTCAGTTTCAGTGTTTTCTTCGAAAAATTTGCTGCGCTGTATGCAAATTCAAGTGCTTTGTTGACAACTAAATTTATTTCTACAAAGATTTTTAGAGATATTAACACAGTGATATATAGTCAAGCAAGTTAGGAAATAGATTTTATTTAGAGTCAGCACTGTGTACAATACAAACAAGTAACATGAACACTTTAACAGACTATTAAAAAAAATTTATGGTGTCATCTTTTGTTAGCAAAGATTGAGCAGTTCAACTAATCCACTCAGAAGTGGTGGAATAGTTAGCTATTCAATGGTGGAATATCCATCTAATCAACAACTGAATAGTATATTGGATGAAGCATAAAAAAATAATGCATTGAATCAAAGTTAACCTTTATTTTCCAAACAGAACATTCTTATATGTATATATTCATCAAGTAGATACTTAAATACCAGAAATTTTAAGTGATAAGTATTTGCGTGATGATAAAAACAATCCAGTTAGAATGGTACCTCCACTTTCACATCACTTTGCTAATTTTGAGACACTTCTTGCCATGGTGTAAATCCCCTCAAATTCAAAATCATCAATGAAAATCACGAATTTCCAATTTTTGTGTAAATAATGCTGAATGGCAACAATTATTTCAAAGGTGTGTTGCCATGATATTCACTTCTGTTTCCCTTCCAAAGTTCCATAATAAATGATCTCAAAGAGTAATCCAACATGTCTGAGTCCATTGAAAACAGATCACCTTTTATTTGACCAAAATTTTCCATAACCCCATTCTTTTCATTCCAATTATTTAGCCAGCTAGTAAACATGTTTACAGCTCATTTTGATTTTGTCTTAGTTTTCACAGAAAATGTGGATTTTGACTTGTTTCTTGCTCTTAATTGGATATCTAGATTGAGCGGGTTTTTCCGTAGAATTGAGATTACTTTAAAATACAGTCAGTCTCCTCTACCAGTTCACCATCAGATATGTCACTAAAACAATCCAATTTCGAGGTAAAATTCAGGTAATCATGTTGATTGGTACTCATTTCTGTCTTTAAATCTAGAATATCATTGATAACTACATCATTATCTTCTGCCAAACAAACTATCTTAAATTTATCCTGCGTCAAAACTGTTTTGTTACCAGAATCCATTCTTTCAGTAGAGTGGTTTAAATAGAACTGACTTGTAATGTCCTATGTGCAGAATATAACATGAATGGTCACGACCATAAATGTCGTATGACTTTCCCTGTGTTCAGAACATTCTTTTGTTTGCTGATGCAGTTTAATAGATGAATAGTGTTTGCTTTATTGCATGAACATAATGTCTTTGTTAACAGAAACCTGTGTTATAGTTGAATGATTTAGATCCACAAGAGGCTCTTAAGGGTAAAATTGTTTAAGCAAATAACTCCTTGGTATTGAATAGTTCAGAGAAAAGGATGAGGATGATTTCTTTGAATTATTAAATATCATTGAGTTATTCATTACAGAATACTGACAGTCAAGAATACTGCTTTGTCAGAATTTGGTGGCATAAAACACAATCTGCATTTTTTTTTTATCATTTTCAGGCTCAATAAGGGGGTGCATATTAAATACCAAATGCATAAATTTGGCAAAATACAGTATTAAAAAAAGATACAAAGTGTTCATTCTTCACATAGTTTACTGAATATACTTTTTAGTTTTAATAACACTTTCTTCTCATTGCGAGTGTTTCATTCTTTTTGTTTTCCCAAATGGATTAGAGTGCCACTACATAATCATTTGTACATTAACACAATGTACGAAATCGTAATTGGCATTGGCAAGTATCAATCTAACTTGAAGACAATAGATATGTTTTAAAACTTCCAGTATCATATTTAAACTAGTAAAAGAAACAAATAATGAAAAAATAGACCCTTTCTTAAAATACATAATAAACCTGACACATACATATTTTTTTATTTGGTCTGATATGGGCCAAGGTGACTCAGGTGAGTGATGTGGCCCATGGGCTCTTGTGTGTGTGTGTGTGTGTGTTTTGTGGGTGTGTGTTTTATTTATTTATTTATCTTTTTTTTAATTTGAGCCACCATTTTAAAAGTGACTGTCATATGCAGAAATATTTCAAAGTGTTAAAATCTCTGAGTTTTATGGTCCAAAATTCATATCTAGCATCTGTTTTTCTTTCCATTCCATATCTCGTGTTTCAAAATGGCTGCCAAAAAATCAAGTTTGTCATATTTCAACCAAATTTAATTTCTAGGGTGAGTAGAGCATCCAGAGTCCATATCTATCTGGCATCAAAATTTTGAACGGGATATGATTTTCTGCATGTTGGGTGACATTCATGTAACCTTTAGTAGCAATGGGCCATTTGTTTTTTGTTTGTGACTTCTTTGTAATTTTCATGAATACACTAGCTGGGCACCTTATGCAAAAAATTTGATGAGATCAATTTTTGCTTTAATCAAAGATTGTTTATTGTCAATATCTTGTTTATTTTAAGATCAATTTACAACTATGACTGTATGATTTGTTGAAATGTATAAAACCATGGGTACCGTTAAGTTTTTTTTTTGGTGTTATCTAGGTGTGCAGATCTTATTCAAACCAGACTACAGGATCTTGAAGAAGCTCTGTCAACTCGATCTGAAACCCAAGAACGCATTTTGAAAGCCACAAATTGGATTGACAACATTGAGAAGAAATTTAAACAGCTACTAAAAACAAGTTGTTTTGATTTAAGAGATAGTGAAAAATTCTTGGAGCAATGTGAAGTTAGTATATTTCTTTCTGGGTTACCAATGTATATATTGTTATTGAAACCTGACAAAAGGGTAATACTAGGCTGGAATTTGATAATTTTTGGGAGTTGAAATTTGTTCAACTTCCCTTGGCCATTACACACTAGGCCTCTTCACATCCTTGTTTTGTTTGAAATAATGTAATTGAAAAATTGTTCTCCATGTTTACTGTACTTCTATCGAACCAATCTAAGCGCAGATCTTCCAAATAAGCAGGGACATTATAAAGTGTCTGTTAATTATTGTATCCATCAGGCATCTTTCCACTATAGTTGATTTTCCAGGCTTGGCTCCAGTCTCTTGAAGTGACACTTATGGAGCACCAATTAAACAGAGAGATTGTTAATTATTTGAAGATATCATCAATTCAATTGATGAGTGCAACAATTCAATTAACGATCCTTTCAAATAATTAATGATATCTTCAATTCTGAATTATTGCATGCATTAATTGAATTGATGATGGCATTAATTATTATGCTGAATTGATGGGTGCTATATATTTGAATTGTTGCTCTCTTCGAATGAATTAATGATATCAACAATTGAACTGAAATCTATAATTCAATATGCAGGTTTCTAATTGCTCAAAAGTTATTTCCCTTAGTGAAACTCTTTTGCATGGTGAGATGCAAAATGTGTTTTTGCATTCATGCTGTGGGTACAAGTGCTTAACGCTGTCATCATGTATTGCCTAAAGGATGATTACCAAACATCATACAATTATCAGAACTGCAGGGAAACACAAATTTAGTACAGACCCTGAAGTGTACTACTACACCACTTGCATGGAATGAAATGAAACGGTTCTTGCATGGAATGCTGAATGGTCTGCATGGAATGAAACGATTCTTGCACGGAACGCTGAACGGTTTGCATGAAATGGTTTGCACGAAATGCTTCCCATTTCTTGAATGATCTGCACGGTTCGCATGAAATGGTGGACACTTTGAGAATGGTTGATATGAAATAATAGGTGTGGCCTGCACGCTTTGATATTCAGGTCTTTATGGTGCCATGAAAAAAAAAAAAATAAACTTTGGGAAAATGGTAAAAATAAAAAAAAAATATCTTTTTTAAAATGAACATCATACCTGCTCAACATGGTATTGTTTTTGTTTTGACAATTTTTTTTTCAGGTGATTATAATGTTTCACTCAGAGACAACAGCCTTCATCCACGCTGTTCATCTCTTTAAAAGTGGAAAAAAATCTATCTCAAGAAATTTACTATAAAAGCAGAAAATTGTAGAAAATTTTTTTTTGACATAATATTTGAATATTTGACATTTGAAATATGTACACATTGAATTATTTTGAAACAGACGATTAGAATTTGCACCTCATATGCCACCATTCAGTGTCATGTTACGTGTTAAAATAAGCGAAGATAGGTTAGATAATGATTTGCCACTAAAAAGTTAGTTTTCTACACTTACTGTTTATTAAGATTTTTTTAATGAAATGCTAATGTGAGTTTTTGAAACAACTTTTCTTGTGTAAAAGAAATAGTGAGATGGGATGGCTACCACCACATGTTTTACAAAGCCACTGTTGTGTATACTGTGCTTGTACCTTGATTTTCACAGATACCCCCTCAAGGTAAAGAAATACCCTGGAGTATTTTTTGTCTCGCACATTTATTAGGTGAAAAAAAATTGTGCAGAATGTCTCAGACATATATTGACGTGCCCAATTTTCATGAGCTGGTATCAGGGTATGTTACCCATCCTCGTGTAATTTTTTATTTCTCTAAGCTTTGTTTTTACAGAACACTCAATATTTATAGCACCAATTAATGCATGCCTTTGATCACAACAATTCTTATATTTAACAAGGGGGTCAATAAATCGCATCTTTGTACATTACATGTAATACTTGTGATGATTACATTAAATTAAACACTAGTTTAATATTCTGATTTTATTTTTTTATGTTAACTATCTAATTGATTTTAATTAAGTTTTAACAGGAAATATTGAGTCTGTTAAAATTTTAAAGCTACAAAACTTCGTGCTTTACTGAAATTTACATAATGATTACCCATGTATTTTCCCCGAAGGCATGCAGTGAAGATTACCACAGATGACTGTTACCTCAAAGCTATAGTTGCATAGATTGCAAATTCTTATTCTTTGTTTAGAATTCATTATTTTCGCAAAAGTATTGAAAATTACAGCACATTATCACTTGGTCAAATATTTTCTGTGCATTACAACAATTTTCAGACCAAAAAATAGTGAGGATGGGAGTTGGGGAGTGGGGGAGTTGTATATTATACACAATTGCATATTATATTCAACAAAATACGGTATCAGATTTAAGATCATTTTTGGAATGAAGTAAATAAATATATTTTTTAAATAATTCTTATAAAATAATTGAAGAAAGAACATATGATAAAGAAAACAAATATATTTTAGCATTTATCAGACTTGCACATTGTAAATTTGTAGTGGCGTGTCTTGAACAGTTCTACCGCACAAAATGTTTCTTGCACAGATTGATTCTTGCACAAAATGCTTTGCATGGAATGCAATGATTCTTGCACGGAATGGTGAACGGTCTGCACAAAATGCTGAACGGTTTGCACAGAACGCTTTGGAAGTGTAGTAGCACGCTTCAGGTTCTGTAAGTTTATGGGTATTGTATAATAAAGTAGCTCAAACAAAAATCAGTAATTACTAGAAAGACATTGTCTACACACGTGCCCTTCCTTGTGACAGTTATAGCACATTAGTTTGGAAATCCCATTGCTTCATGGGAGCTTCTTTTGTTGTCGATGAACTCTTCAGCTGTCTTATGTCTGATTTCAGTTCTTTAACCATACTTTGTAAATCTTTCAATGCCTTTGATAAGTCAACAAGCATTGAGCTAGGGTTCTCTGATGTTGCATTATTTGCAACAACATGTAAATGTGACATTTGGTCTGTTCTCTTCAGATGTGATCTTACAAATGCTCCTAATTCAACAGCTAATCTGATTGCATCATTCAAAGTTTGTGGTCTAGTTTTTTTTATTCTCAAATGCATTCAGCATCTACCAAAGCATTTATGAACTGTTCTTTTGCCAGCATTTCCCTTACATCATTTGGTGCTGTAGGATATGGAAAGTGTGTTAACCTAGGAATGGTCTGTTCTAATTCTGGCAAAATTTCCATCACTTTCTGTCTATGCTCCTGAAATTGTTCTCTATAAAGCTCTGTTTGATTTGCAGGGGCGAAGTGATCTTCCAAGGCCTTAATAAGTTCTCCATAATTCCGTTTATTTCTTCAGGGAGATTAACTAACACTACTTGAGCATGGCCTCTTAGCAAAACCGCAGGATTCAGTCCTTTCTCTCTATCTGACCATCCATTCAAAGCAGCACATGCCTCAGAATGCAACTTATAATCTAGACATGATTCAAGACTATCTTATGTGACTGGTTTAATTACCTTACCTGAAATGTCCTTCTTCAACTGCATGATATGCTACACTATCTCAGTCTGAATTCGCAGAGTTCAGCAGCCTTTTTATATACAATGATGTCACATGATTAATTTTCTAGACATTATGTCATTCACAACCTCGAAAAAACACTTCCTTGCTTATTATTTTGACCCCTCTAGACTTTTCCTATGTAATCATTTTTGTAAACTATGTATATAAGAATGTATCTTGATAAATTCAGTTATGAAATATACTTCTTAATGAAAAAAATTATTCATTTTGAAGGTGATTGGAGAAACCCTATCTACCTATCAACCAACTGTTATTCAATTGAACCAGGAATCAGAAAGGCTTCGATGCAGTGGTCAGAGCAGTGATGCTGACTGTATTATGAATATCACTACCAAGTATGACATCTTGCAGGACCAAGTTGCACAACGAAGAAAGCAACTTCAAAAGGGTCTTGCTTTGCAACAGCGATATCAAACTCAGTATCAGAAATTAAAAATGTATTTATCAGAATGCAAAGCAGAGTTGGAGCTTGTGGATTCTCAAGAAATAGTACAAAGGATATCATCACTTCAGGTGGGTGCATATATGCAAATGTATTGCAAAGTGAGAATGCATTAATATTTCTAATATCAGTTTAATAATATTGTTCATTTACTTGCACATTTAGCTCATCTGATGAACTTCTCTGAACAAAGGTGTCTGTTATCTGACATTTGGCTGTAAAATTTTCACAATTTTAAGTCACCCGAGTCATTTAGGAAACCTTAGGTACCATCCATGTTTGGCCATCATTAACATTTTTCAATTTCTTCTCAGAAACTGCATTGCAAATTTTTTATTTATCTAATTGATGCATGCATTAATTCAATTAATGAGCGACAATTGAATTAATATCTTTAAATAATTAAAGTTATCTTTAATTATTTGAGTTTATGTTAATTTTGTGTGCTATGTATAAAATGTTGACCATTAATCTAGTGTTTTGTATAGAGTTAATTGTTAGAAAATATGTCTTGATTGACACCATTAAAAATTTTGTCCATTAACAAAAAGTATGTTTTTGTGCATGTTTAATTCTGTTGATTTTCAATTTCATAGAAGCCTAACAACAGTGCTTCAATTCAATATAAAGTAGTGCCGTTTTGTTTTGTCGAGGGTGTGTGTCCCCATACCAAGTTACATTATACAATATAAACAAAATTTTTTCAGTGTGCTACAAGTAAAATTAAATTGTTAAAGTATCATCCCTAAATAAACATTAATTCCAGTGTAAACCTTCATACAATTTGCATGGCAAAAAATTTCTTACCTTGTCTTGATAAAATGTACAATTTTTAAAAAGATCTTTTTATTAATTGTTCTATATATTACTGTCAACATTTTGTGGCTTCATCCTGGTCCTTGGTTTAATGTACAACCTTAAATCTACCATATGCAAATGTGCTTGCATATCATTTTATAAAATTTACCAGTGTTTACTCCTGCATAATCTTTAAACCCCTACTTAAACCTCTCCATTCTGAACCCCACCCAACATTCCTGTAATCAGGGTTCCCACACCATGTGAGGAATTTGACTATCTTCAAATTCCTATTATAGTTTGCCCTTGCCCCTGTGATAAATCTATCAGAACAACCTTAAAGGTCAAGATTTAAGCTCTGCCTAAACTTTAGCTGGTAAAAGTTGAAAGATTGCAACTTGTCAGTCAAGGTGAAAGATGTTGAAATAAGTCTTTATTGACGTAATCCTCCAAGCATGATTGTGAAGTGGTTATTCCATGTTTGTTTTAACAACAATTAACTTCTCTGAAACTTTACACCAGAATATTTAATTAAAGCAAATAGGACCAGCACCAATGAAGCAAAACAAATATTCAAGTCATTAATAATATTTTACTGCGAAGTACTCAATACATTGAATGCAAACATAAAACACACAATATAAAGGAACTGATCGATGTTGAACTAGTGTCCCAACCTATTTGGTTTAACAATCTAATTTGATTTAATGGTAAACTTCTTTTCTATGCAGATTGGATTAAAAGTGGAATTTTATACATAAAAGACCTGTTTGATAAAAATGGAAACTTTCACGATATCAACTAATAAGTGTAACTGGATTTGCAAATATAATGTATTAAAATAGGTTACTAAACCTATGCAAAAACATTATGATACATCAAAAGGTGTCTTTATAAACATGAAAAACAAAGACACATTTTTTAGAAAATAAGAAAAGAATACCTCTAAACTTCATAAATAGCAAAATAATATATGATATTTTTATCAAGAAAACTTTTATAAAACCCAGCTGTGAGAGATTTTGGGCAAAAAACTTTAATTTCAATTTTGAGGAAAACAAAACAAATATCGAGATCTATCAGCCCTGAAAATCTGATGATTCTATCTATATTATATTGAGACGTCACCAGCTGTAGGTGAAGTACCACAAATTTAGACCTATGCTTACCGCTCAGGGCCATAACAGTGAGGGTTCTTTAACATGCCTATGCCTACCGTGACACGGGACCTCCGTTTTTAAGGTCGTATCCGAAAGACCTGTGATTCTCACTTCTAAATGCTGAGCGTTTGGCAAAGGAGCAATCACTACCCATTTTTTGTCTTAGGTTTGACGCGGCCATGGCACGAGCGGGGCTCGAATTCATGACATCCCGGTTACGAAGCAAACGCTCTAACCATTGAGCTACTGCGACCAGTAATAAATGTTTGCAAATTCTATATCTTTGAAAATCACTTAAGTGCACATTCACTGAGAGATGTAGACTATATAGGTGTCAGTTGAGTTCTTGTAGGTATAGTACATGCAATTTTCTTTTATCAACAAACTTTAAGGAAAAAATTCTGGAGGGACATGGCCTTCACTGACACTCAAATAAGATTTTAATAAATTTCAATACAAGGCCTATATTTAATTAAAATGGTTTGGCATGTACGTGGTAAGTAAACTACATGTCGTTAACATTCACATCTGTATTGTCAAATAACTATGAAGTATATTAAAGTGGCTAATTCATGAATTTGTGGAATTGGGTGATTTTCCTAAAATTTGTAGCACATTTATCCTACATGTAGGTTAGCAGTTCTCTGATTAAAAAATTAAAAAGTGTAAAAATCACTCAGATTTACAACTTTATGTTTGTTCCAACTAAATCTCTTAATCTGATGACTATAATGATCTTTTTTTCCCTCAGTGGTTGTGATGTCATGTCAGTATTCATGTGACTTAGTCTATGGATTAGTGTCAGAGTTTCTCACTTTGAATCACTGTGATTGGACTATAAATACTATTTCAAAATGCAAAACAAGAATTCATCATATATGTGTCATATTTGAACTTTCTTTATCTAAATAATTTCCAATAGCCACAGACATGACAATTGAGAGCCTTGCACCTTTCAGTAAGCTCCACAGTACCATTAGAATTTTTCAAATTTCAATGCTAACCCCTAACGCTTACTGCAGTCAATTTAAAGCAGTTTTTAGTTATCTAAAGCTTAAATATTTTAAACTGTGTTTCATAAACCATCCTGTAATATTTCTTGAAATAGTAGTTTAATAATATAAATCAAGAAGAGATAAGAATTTTAAAAACTGTTTTCCAATATCCATTTTTGCAAGAGTTTTAGCATTGAGGAGATCACTGGAGTCTCATTTGCTCACTACTCCATCTACTTTTTATGTCAAATGATTGCTGGGGGCCTCTGTGGTCGAGTGGTTAGAGCATTGTGCTCCAAATTACAAGGCCTCTCACCTCTAGTTGGCGCTGGTTCGATTCTCGCTCATGCCAATTGTGAGAAAGTTTGCCAGTTTACTTTTGGAAGGTTGGTGGTCTCTTCACGGGTACATTGTTTCTGGGTTCTGTCCACAACCAATAAAGAAAAACTGGATGCCACTAATTAATGACTGAAAAATTGTTGATTAAATCAATTAAATGATTGCTAATGTAAAGGTAAAACATAATTCAATTTTTCGAAAATCCCAAGGTTTTTGAAGTCACAGTTTATGAAAGGCTATAACATCAATATTGGACTATCATATGTGCATTTTCATCACTTTAACACCAAACGGCATGGTTCATTTGATGAAAATTTATTGAAAACAATAAAATACAAAACATTTTCTGTGATTTGTATAAAAAAAACTTATTTGTTGTACCCCGGGAGAGACTGCTCCATGTATTTTTTTTTTTCATGTCAATACACATCCTTGACAAAATATATACAAATTTTGAAAGAAATGTTATGGGTTTTCAATATTAAAATGCAATATGGGTATTTACATTATATCTAACAATCAACATTTCAACTATGAGGGTGAGTCAATAAGTAACCAATTTAACTTATTTCCAATTGACCAAAACAGTCACGATTTTCATGCCCTGTTTCAATACATATTTTATACCAGGGTACAAAATTGCACGTATATCGAGTCATTCTTTGATAAGATATTGAATGTCAGACATGGCTAGTGATGCAAAGGTATGTTTTTCACCTAAAGTTGAGTACTGTGCTGTCATTCAGTGCTTGTATTTAAAAGGTAAAACAGGCAATGAAATACACAGTGAGTTAGCCGATGTTTATAGGTCTTCTGCATCATCTTATGCTCAGGTTAAATTCTGAGTAGGGGAATTCAAACACTGTAGAACATCTTTAGAAGATGAAACCATGTCTGGACACCTGCTGGATGTCACCAATGAAGAAATGTGTAACAAAGTTCAGAATCTGGTATACTCTGTTAAACGAATTCAGGTGGAAGAAATAGTGCAGGCATTAGGCATTTCACATAGTAGCGTTTCAACAATCTTACATGATCATTTGGTATGATGAAGAAGTCAAGACGACAGTTAATGGGTCAATAGAAAAGACCCTGACTTTTTCAGTTCTGGGCTGATGGAACTTGAACACAGTTGGTCTGAGTGCATCACACTACAAGGCAATTACATTGAAAAAGAAGAGGTGGGTCTCAACCAGAAATAAGTTGGTCTGGTTACTTATTGACTCACCCTTGTGACCTACACAAGAAAATGAGTGCACTGAATTTATAAATCATATGAAAATGTACGGATATTATGCAGGTAACACAAGTAACACCGTGTGTTTTCAGGAATGTATACACGAGCTAGCATGCTTCTCTTTGGCCTTCATATTTCTCTTACCTGAGGAAAACTGACCAGTTGAAAACCTTGATGTTAAGTTGGGGAAAGATGCACTGTTATTTCCTTGTGATCATATTGAGGAGAAGGCTTATCATTGTCTGTGAATTTGTTACAATGTACATGTAGCATCTGTATTTAATTATCTTAATTCTTGTGATTTTCATAGGTATTAAAAGAAAAACTACTGGAAGCAGAGCCACTCTTCATGCAGATTGATAATACTATACAGCAGCTTGTTTTAGAAAATTCAGAGGAAGATGTTGCAGTCTTGAGGGAAGAATACAAACACTTACAAGATGAAGCTGAGACTTTAAAGCAATCAGTGGAGAAAAAATTAAAACACAACAAGCTCATAACGAAGAATTGTGCAGAGTTTGAGTCCTTAATTGAGGAAACAATGACATGGTTAGAACAAAAGGAGGAAATATTAGCTAACTGTGGTGCACTGGATCTGGGCACAGCTATGATTGCCCCAGTCATTCACAAACATAGAGTAAGTACCATTGAAAGTAAGTTAAGCATTTTAAATATAAAAAATGGTAAAATAAAATTTGAAATTTTTTTTAGCTCAAATTGTGTCCATGTCCCTTTAATCTACGCTTAATATACACATTTCCTTGATATATAGAGGTGGATGTGAAACTAAAACACATCTAGGATATTCTTATGAATTTGATTTTGTCAGACATTCTATCAGACTGAATTTAGATTTAAAAATGTTAATTTAGGAAGTTTCAGTTTCATAAAAGTTAAGCTGTCATATTCATAAAACGTCTTGGAAACATTTTCCCATGTATAAAGTTCATCTTTTCTGTCTACAGCATAACAATGATGACAAATCTGTCAGACAGAATAGATGTCTGATGTCAGCAAATGCTTCTGGAATTTTGCCTTGTTGATTTGCATAGAGCACATTATAACTTTGTTTGAAATATGGAAATGATGTAATGATGTATAATTATTACAGATGATTGCTAAAGATGCCCATGAAAAACTGAATAGAATGAAAGAAAGAGCACAGAGTGAAGTTACACACTACCACAAGATTGAAGAAAATATTCCTGAGCATATTATGGAAAAACTGGAGCAAATCGACAACTTGGAAAACATGATGATGGTAATATATAAATAATTTATTTTATATACCTATAACAAGCAGAAATTTTATTTTTTGCTGACCATAAACTTGTACATGTACTTAACAATTTTTCTAAGTTACCTTTACTCATGAATAAGCTAAGTAATGCATATAATCTCACATTTTCTCAATAAATGTATTAGATTAGGTGAAATCTGGTATTATACTTTTGTTGCAGATGTTACTTGACATTCATATGTCAAAATGTCAAAAATAACATCTGTAACATTATGACACATTTTTTTTAAAGGTAGTTCAGACCTTTTGAAAAGTTCTGTTTACCCTACATTTTCAGAAATCAAACTTTAGCACATAGAAGTATGATCTCATATTTTATTATGCAGAGTACCAAAACACATCACACTTGATAATAATAATATAAAATTTGTATTTTTAAATAAAAATTGCAGATATTTAACAGAGAATGTTAATTTAAAATGTACTCTGGAAAAAATAAATCTGAAAATGTTTGTTAAATTGAATTTTTAAAAGTTCCTTTAGGGAGGGAAATACTGTACAAGTTGAATTAAGTATGCAGTGCATTAGATTTATTCAAACTGACATATTAGTTTTTATTTAGTGACAATAAGAAACATGTACACATATTTGTTCAAGCCATGCATGCACCTACAACATATATTTTTTTAAAGAAATGTCATCATTATAAAATACCATGTCATGCTTAATTGTTACTGACAACAATGCTTTTTATTTAAAAAAAAAAATATACTTATTTCATGCACTTTATTCAAATGTACATATAAATGAAAATATTGGGAAATGAATACTTGTGATTTTATGATAATATTTATTTAAAGTATATTTGGAAGAAATCAATTCCATATCAAGTGAAAACTATTATAGAGCACCATTACATCATATGTATCAACATCTAAAGTTTGCCACTTCATAAACTTAATAAAGTAAAAAAAAATTATCCTGTATTTCAGAACTAGAAAAAAAAGAATAAAGAACCTTGAACTCAAACCTACATTTTCTATTCCCATATTTAAAAACTAAAGTAGAGGACATTGTATGGGGAACTTATCCTGCCTTGCCAGTGAGCTAACTTTTTAATGATGTGGTAGAGTCTCTATCTTGATCACACAAATTAAACAGCAGCGAGCGTGTTCAGAAAGCTGTACATTACACTATATTGCAATTTTTCAAATTTATTTCTTTACTGTAGATAGGAATATAGTATTAAATAAATGACAAGTCTATTAAGTATTAGTTATTTAGAGACTTATAATTGCAACACCTTTTGTGAAGGGGGTTAGAGATTTTAACAAATAAAATTATGCTCTAAAATGACGCAAAATTAAAAATACTTTTGAATCACTGTGATGTTCAACTTATGTAGAATTTGTCCTTGTGAGATGCTTACTTTAAAATGTTATTATTTTGATCTGGGTTAGAGTATGTTCTCAGCACCCCTTGCTTCTCATAAGAGGCGACTAAATGGGGCGACCCTTTGGATAAAACCACAAAAACCGAGGCCCAGTATCACAGCAGGTGTTGCATGACAAAGATCGCTCCTTGCTCAGAGGCTGTGAGCGCCGAGGCATAAGCATAAATTGTGCAGCACTTCACTGGCAACGATGATGCTTCCATATGAGTGAAAAATTCCCAAGAGGGACATTGAACAATATACAACCAACCAACCTTCAGTTTGAAAATTTCAACATATTTAGTCTTTAAACACACCCCCTTCCCGTTCCCTGGTGAATCAAAAGCGCCTTTGAATGGAATCTTAAAATAATAACAATTACCTATAAAAAAGATTTTTTTTCTTTATTTATTTTTCTTTTTTGATTTACAGGACTTTTTTTTTTTTTAAATGTATTTTCTGTTACTTAGTTGATTTGTTGATTCGAGGTTAGGTTTACCAAAATTATAGTGTTGTCTCTCTATTCATCACCAATTGAAAAGCAATATGAATCAGTGTGCAGACTGAAAAAAAAAATAAAGTGGTCTTTCGGGTGGGTGGTGAAACAATACCCTTTCACCACATGGAATTTTATTTTTCACAATGGTTTCTCAATTATGCCCAATACAATGGGAAAACTTTACATAGGGACTTTTAAACATCATAGAAAATATACTATTTACTTATATTTAAGAATTCAATAGTTGTCTATTTACAACCAGAATAAGCCAAAGATTATATTAACCTATGAATCCAATTTTTTGTAGCAAGTGTCCTAAGGCACTTGTGCTACTTCAATTCTTTTAACGTCATTATCACGATGTAAACGTCGTGACGCTGTATAGTATTCATGCTGAAAAACAACACCGACTTTAAACAACTGTAAAATGAAAACTAGAAAAGATATTGTTATAAAATAAATTGTTCTTTAACCTATCAATCTTAGAGCATCAATTGTGAAAGTCTCATTTATTTTTGCGACAGGGCTAATTTTGGTACTTCGTGGCTAGAGTTCTTTGGTATATAAATATCTATGTGTAAAACATTTAAAACACATTTTCTTTAATGCTATTGACACTAAATTAATCCTAAAAGGATATTTAAAATGAGCAGCTAGCCTTTTACCAAAATTGTAAATTTCGTGATCCCAGGGATAGGGGTTTGGTATTAGGGTGGGGCCAAAATGATCAGTGATTATATTTGCTAACAATTGAACATTTTTAACTTCTTGATACCTATAATTCCAATTCTTTTCAGATTTGGTATGAAGCATCTTTGGGACAAGTCCGACATAAGTTGTAATTTTCAGGAGTTACATACCCTATGGGGCTCAAGGAGTGGGGCAAAAACTGCCACAAATTAATCAATTTTCAAAAATCTTCTCTAGAACCAAGTGTATAAGAAAAACTAAATGCATGGTGATGTAGAGCTGGAAGACCTCTACCAAAATGGTAAATTTCATGATCCCCAGGGTAGAGGGTCTGACTCCAGGGTGAGGGCCAAACTTGGTATATAATATTTATGTGTAAACATTTAAAGACATCTTTAATGCTATTGATACTAAGTTGGAACTATAAATGGATATTTAGAATGAACAGGTAGCCCTTTACAATTACAACTGGAATTGTCATGATCCCAGGGGTAGGGGTTGGTATTAGTGTGGGGTGAATAAGGTTAGTGATTAAATGTGTTAACAATTGAACATTTTTTAACTTCCTCTTGATAACTGTAATTTCAATTCTTTTCAGACCTTTGAGACAAGGGGGACATAAATTGTAAATTTCAAGACTCCTGCACCTCTAGGGCCTTAGAAGCAGGGCAAAAACTGCCAAAAATTGACCATTTTTCAAAATTATTCTTCTCTACATGTGCAGTGTGTTAGAAAAACTGAATACATAGTGATGTTGAGTAGAAAGGCCCATATGAAATTGTAAATTTCATCAATCCATGCATGGGGTAGAGGTTCTGACACCAGGGTATGGTCATACTTTGTATATATAATTTATATATGTGAAACATTTAAATATCTTTTTTAATTGAAATTAAATAGATATTTAGAAGAAGTTAAGTAGCCCTTTATGGAAATTTCATGATCCCAGGGGGTAACAGTTTGGTTCCAGGGTAGAGCCAAATTAGTATTGTCTTTATCATTTGAAAGACTTTTGATAGAAGTTTGCTGATATGGTATGAAAAACTAAACTATGCATGTTTAGGAAAGGCAGAAAAGGATATACTGAAATTGTGAATTGCACTCTAGAACAGGTCAAAATAAATCATTTTGTGTTAATGTTACATGCATTATATTATGTTAATTAAGCCTTTCATCGGCATAACCACCTTCAAGGGTATTTAGTTTTAAGAACACATCTTATTTACAATTGTACTTTTGCTGAATATTAGAATTAGATATTCAGAACAGGACATTTTTTCTATATTTTGTAGCCTTGATACTCAAGTGACCAATAAGGCCTGAGAGCCTTTTGATGAGAAGATTTTTAAATGACTCCACCATATTTTTGCATTCTTATGATTATTTCCCCCATCAAATGGGGCATGACCCTTCATTTCAACAAACTTTGATTGAAATTAGCCCACTGGTTCTGGAAAAGATGAAAGTGTGAAAAGTTTATAATCATGCTTATGTGCTTACATGTGCAATGAAGAATCATCTGTAGACTCTCTACTGTTGGTCAAAGTCAATCAATGTTCATATTCAGTTGAAGTTCTCAGTTGCAACAGAAGAAAATATTATTGATCTTTGAAAAATACACCATTTATTACAACAATTATAGAAAAAAATATGGTTATTAGTTATGCACATACATGTATTACCTTCCAATTAGAAATTCATTTGGATATACCTTCAATATTATTGTCAACGTAATATAATGTGCAAATCTTGTAGCTATGAAAATTCCATTCTGTCTAAAATGTTCCTAAATTTTCATTTCTATCAGGCAATCCCCTTATTGTGAAGATGGTTTATTGTGTTTTACAAATGTATGTTTAAAGGGTCTGTCATGAAGATCATTTATCAGGTTTTGCATTTATCATGAAGATCATTTATTGTGTTTTGTGATTATCAGATTTATCATGTACCCTATCCCATCATGCGTGTATCATTATGTCAAGAATGCGGGTACTGTAAACAATGAAAAAGTTTTGTTTGTAGTTCATATGTCTTTTTAACATCATCATCATCTTTAACATCATTTTTTACTTATAGATATCAATATAAATATTAAGAACATTTTTTCCAGAGTGCCATTGCAAAGAAGAAGCAATATCTTGATACAGCACAAGCAGACCGTGCTCAATTTGAAAACTCCATGAAGCAAATTAATGATTGGTTGTCCGGTGCAGAGGCTCTCACAGACTCCAGTTATGACACTTTGGACTTTGAAACATTAAAGGACACACTTACAGAACACCAGGCAGGTTTACTATCAACTTGAACTCCAAATGTATTTTAAACTAGAAAAAATAAATTATAACTAGTTTTAATTGTAACAGACTGTTACAGATGTTCCCCAAATGACCCCCATTTGAAAAGTGCTTCCATTGCACAACCAATCATCCTACAATCTAATTTTTTTTAGAATGTCCTAATGACATCAATATCATTAAAATTTTCCCATTCATAACAGATTTACAGGTTATTCAAATATTAGCCAATCAAAATTAAACACACATGTTTGTGCATGGGTACATACATGCCAACTTTTTAAAATCCTGATGGGGGATTTTGCACGCAATGACCTTTTTCAAAGCTCTAAATTTGCAACATTTTGTTGTGAAAGTAAATATTTGTCTTTTCAAAGATAATATCAATCTAATCATTTTACATGTCTCTTATATTAACACAACATCAAATATGTTTTATTTATTATTATTATTAAAATCACACAATTTTACAAACAAACATGCAATCAATTCTCCATTAACTAATTAACTTCAACAAAACTAAAAAAAAAAACCACTTTGAAAGATATGCATAATTGTTTTATTAAAATCATCACCTATTCAGCTGAATAATATATAAACTAATAAGATAAACTAATATACCCCCCCCCCCCCCCCCCCCCAAAAAAAGTTACATACATACATGTACTATTAATACTCAAAAATTGCATTCTTTTACACCATAACATGCATGAACCAGATATCAATTTTGTTTTTAAAAAAAAGTTTGCTGTTAGCAAGCATGGCCATGTAGAGTCTGGTGGAACAATCTGCAGCCTGAAAAGGAGTGTTCTGCTCTGACACGAAGTTCATGAACATAATCTTTGCACACATGACATCTGAAATAATTACCAGGGAAAAAAATCATCAAAATATATTTTTGCAATTGTAAATTTAGGCTACTTGTGTATATCAAATTCAACATTAAATTCAAATGACTAAAGTAACAAATTTATGTGAATTATGTATCACAAAGTCTATTAAATATTAGACCCCCTACAATTTTATAATACATTGCTATAAATTCTGATATATAACTGGAAAAAAAGTATATATATTTGGCGTACCTATTGCATCTTTTGTATGCTGTTAGCCATTCTGACAATTGAGAATGTCCAAATACTATCATCATTGTTCACGTTGGTGTAAAGAATATGCCAATTTGAAATCCATCTTCCAGATTACTATTAAAACATGCTTCTCATTATCCAATAAACACCAACACACATAGATCAGGTAAGTTAAACCATCCAGATACTGCATGACATAGGTAAACACCAATGGCTGACTTATTTTCAGGTATATTTCTGATTGGCTAGCCACAAAAAAATGGTGTGGGATTTCAAATTCAGGTTGGAAATCAGGATTTGTTGTCATAAATCAGGAAAGATTTACAAAATTGGGATTTTGGGAGATTTTTGATTTCCCGATTGGAAAATGAGAATCATGCTTAAATCGGGAAAAATCCTACCTAAATCAGGAAAGTTGGCATGTATGTGGGTGTAAGTAATATTGAAAATGCTACATTACCAGTAGAGAGCCCAAAAATATATCTGCAACATAAATTTCAAAACATATCATGGAAATCTTAAAATTTTTATAGATATTAATCTAATCCTGATGAAAGAAGTTAAAAATTACAATGTACATGAGCATTCATGTACATGCTTTCATTAAGCATCTATACTGTTTACACCATTTATTAGACTCGATATTGTAAACCTTCAGCAAAAAAACAATTTATTCTAGTTTTAATTATAATTATGATCGTTTTAGTACCAAAAATTGAAAGAAATGCAATGCACACATTTGCATGCACATATGAGTATCACTGCACTTTTATTGGTGTTATTAAACAAGTTTGTATCTTACATAGAGTATGAAAGCATGGCAACTCCTATAAATCATTTTGATTAATGGCTCATCCAGTTCTTGCAAATGATATTAATGTTTCGTCTCTTGAATTTTTCAAATCTTGTAAATGATGTGATGTTTCATATCTGGCATTCAATGATATTTTTAATCCACTTTTCCCAGATAACCAGTACCTGTATGTATCTCTCAAATATTAATTCTTGTAAGAAATTGCCCTGGGCATGTGTTTATACTACAATTTCATAATAGAAACAAATATATACACCACAATCTGAACAGTTGTTTTACTCTACAATATTTGCTTTACTACTGTTTATTTTTTAGCATGAATTGTTAAAAATAAAATCACAATATGTTCAGTTGTCAAACAAAAAAAATATATCTATATATAATTTAATTTCTTAAAATTTACTTTCTTAAGGGCCAGTATTTTATTTTGCAGTGACCCTTTTCAATATTCTTTTTAAAGCTGTGTTCCAAAGATTTTAAAAGTACTAGAATGTAGCTTTGAACAATTAATGTCAATACATAATTGATAATGTAAGTAAACTCAAATTTAGTTTTTGTGATATTCAGAAACTATTTTTGACCACTCTTGGCCACTTATTTAAGGGACTGGCCCCGAAACTCCTACAATTTGGGTATTGTCAAAGAAATTTTTAGGTCACCTGAGTAAATTTGTGTGACCTATTGCAATTGGTCTGAATCCATCATGCGTTAACAATTGAATATCTTTAACTTTTCAAATTTGGTATGAAGCATCTTTGGGACAAGGTGAACATAAATTGTAAATTTCAGGACTCCAGCCCCCCTGGAGCCCTAGGGGTGGGGCCAAAAAGTAACCAATTTCAAACAGTTTCTTCTCTATAACTGCACATTTGTAAGAAAAACTAAATGCATAATAGTAGTATAGAGCAGTAAGATCTCTACCAAGATTGTAAATTTCATGATCCCTGAGGTAGTGGTTGTAACCCCTGTTTGGGACCAAACTTGGTATATGGTATTTATGGTTAAAACATTTAAAAAACATCTTTAATGCTATTGACATCAAATTGAAACTAAATGGATACAGGATTTAAATAGAGAAGGTAGCCCTTAACCAAAATTGTTCATGATCCTGTGGGTATGGGTTTTGGTATATGAGGGTAGGGTCAATATGATCAGCGATTAAATGTACTAACAATTGAACATTTTTAGCTTC
Organism: Ostrea denselamellosa; assembly: GCA_024699665.1. Classification (NCBI taxonomy): domain Eukaryota; kingdom Metazoa; phylum Mollusca; class Bivalvia; order Ostreida; family Ostreidae; genus Ostrea; species Ostrea denselamellosa. Next base: position 2,084,583 of record JAMZEH010000021.1, read on the forward strand.
TTCTTCATAACTACCATTCCAATTCTTTTTAGATTTGGTATGAAGCATCTTTGGTCCAAAGTGGACATAAATTGTAAATTTCAGGACTCCTGTACCCCAGGGGCCTTAGGGGCAGGGCCAAAACTACTGAAAAGTGAAAATTTTTAAAAAATCTTCTCCTCTAGAACTGCACATTTATAAGAAAAATTAATACATAATAGTAATGTAGAGCAGAATGGCCTCTACTAAATTGTGTATATCATGATCCCTAGGGTAAAGGTTCTGATCCCAAACTTGGTTGATTGATTGATTGTATAATGTTTTATGTCCTGCCTGAGAATCCATCACTCATGGAGATGTCACCATTGCCGGTGAAGGGCTGCAGAATTTAGGCCTATGCTCAGTGCTTAGGGCCTTTGAGCAGGGAGGTATCTTTATCGTGCCACACCTGCTGTGACACAGGGCCTCGTTTTTGCGATCTCATCCGAAAGACTGCCCCATTTAGTCACCTCTTACAACAAGCAAGGAGTATTTGGGATCTATTCTAACAACGGGAGTCAAACTTGGTATATGGTATTAATGGGTAAAACATTTTAAAAACATCTTCTTTTATGCTATTGATACCAAATTGAAACTAAATGAATATTTAGATAGAGCAAGTAGCCCTTTACCAAAATTGTAAATTTCATGATCCCCAGGGCAGGGCCAAACTTGATATATAGTTTTCAAGTGTAAACCATTTAGAAAACGTGTTTCATGCCATTGATACCAAATTGAAACTAAATGGATATTTAGAATGAGTAGGTAGTCCTTTACCAAGGTTGTATATTTCATGATCCCCGGGGTAAAGGTTCTGACCCCAGGGCAGGGCCAAACTTGATATATAGTTTTCAAGTGTAAAACATTTAGAAAACATCTTTCATGCTGTTGATACCAAATTGAAACTAAATGGATATTTAGAATGAGTAGGTAGTCCTTTACCAAGGTTGTATATTTTATGATCCCAGGGGTATGGGTTTTGGTATGAGGATGGGCCCAAAATGATCAGTGACTTAATGTGTTAACAATTGGAAATTTTTAACCTCTTGATAACTTCCATTCAAATTCCTTTTAAATTTTGTATGAAGCATCTTTAGGACAAGTGGGACACAAATTGTAAATTACAGGGCTTCTGCTCCCCTGGGACTATAGGGGTGGGGCAAAATCTGTTAGGATAAGAGAAATGTATATTGTGAAATTTATGATCATAGCTCCCCAAAAGGCCTCATGGTTGGGCAAAAACTGCAAAAAAAGTGAAAGTTTTAAAAATGTTGTTTACTCTCACCCCACCCATTGAAAATTGTCAATTTTTTCAACCACTTCTACCAGAAATGGTAGACAAACATGTAGACAAAATGTATAGCATAGATTATTGCCAATCTATTATCCCTGCAGGTTTGAAGTGTCTATATTTATTATTTCTGAGAAAATGAAAAAATCAATGTCTAAATTTGTCAACCCCATATTTCACAATCGGAAGTGAATTTTACAAAATCTTTTGATGTTACTCTACATATGTACAATGTCTACAACATATATTAGATACAAGTCTAAAGCTAAAACAAACAACTTTGCTTCAATAATGCTTGACAAATTGTTTGTAGTTTTTGAGATATTTTGAAAATACTTTTGATCCCTCTTGGCCTTTGAGACAGAAGACCATAAGAAGAAAAACCACTTCTATTGGAAACGGAAGACCTTGATAATAAAAAAAGAAAACTTTTGATCCCTTTCAACATTAGGTGTTCTCTGGAGTGCCATATTGATATAAACTCAAATAATTAAAGATATCTTTAATTATTTGAAATATCATCAATTCATTTGAATTAATCAATTGAATTAATGTGTGCATCAAATCAATTATTGCTTGTTTTGTGCATTGACAGGATTACTTTCATGAGGCCAGTATGTGTCAAGATGAAATGGAACAAGTAATGGAAATTTCTGAGCGACTTCTCCCAACTCTGGATTTCAATGATACAGAAACTTTGAGGCAAACACTCAAACAGACCAACCAAAGGTTCAACGATGTAACCGCAAAATCAAACAGAAAGCAAGAAATGGTGGAACTTAAAATTAAGGAATGGAAGGATTATCAGGTTCAGATTAAATTCTTGCTTTTATAATTGTCATATGAGATTTAGAGTTTTGTCTGACATTTATATGGTCATTCATTTGGCTGTGGTAATAGATGAGATTAAGTTGTTAATGTGCCAAAGAGGCACAACATTTAAACAAAGTTTTATTATCTGAAAGATGGAAAACAAACATGATATTTAATGCATTAGATATAAATCATTTTCAACATGCTAGAAATTCTTATCCTCTGCTTAATTCATTTACACCTAAATGGAAAGGATGAGAGAGGTGTGAACTGTGAAAATCGTATGATGATAAATTCATATTAATATCTAGCAGACAAACATGGTACATATATATTATAAACAGGGCACCCAAAAGGTTGTAAAATCCTCTGCATCCATGTCAAATTTGAAGATGTGGCTGTATGGAATACTTACATGGTACTTCAAGTGCATTTAATTTTAGACCTAGACAAACTAGGTGGGTACATTGTTACATGTATACGAACTAATGGGGCCTGAGTATCTTACCAAAGTTGTGAAATGATGATCAAATGTGTAAACTTTAATATCATTGACTGAATCACACAGAAAATACAGGGGACCTCTAATTATATTATACCAGAATATTTATTGATAGGCTACAGACCTGTTTATTCACACGATGTTCAGGTGATAATAAATGCTCATAGACCTGTCCTTTGAATTCAAACTTTTTATTTTAGGCTCTAGTCTTCTCTTTGAATGATCAGCTTGGGACATTGGAAGAGGACTTGACTAAAACTGAAAATTTTGCAATTGTTAACCAGACAGCAGTAAAGGATCAGCTGAAAATCACCAAGGTAATTCTAACAATGTTTTTTAAAGCAGGAATGCAACATGTAAGTGAGAAGTATATAACAGCAAACATGCTTATTTAAAGCTAATTTTAATCTAACTTATATGATCATAACTTGGTGCAGTTCACTTTATAATCCATGAAAGGGGATTATATGAAGTGTAAACTGCACCAGATTAGGTTATATTCTAACATAAGTCAAAATTACACTGAGTCAAAAAAGAAACTTCACATTCTCTTGTCAAGGCACTTAAAACAAACAAGAGATAATAGGATGGTGCCAGTGATTTATTTCATTGCTGAGATGTGTGTGATGTAATCAATACACTGACAGTGCCACAGATCTGTTCATTTAGGCTACACGCCGTTCCAAAACATTTGTACACAGAATGTCAAGTCACAAGAATGAAACATCGAAATGTCTCAGTTCAATATTGAGTATGGCCGCCTTGCGCATTCACCACAGCCATGCACCGTCTCCTCATCGATTGCCTGATGTTTGTGAACACATGGTTTGGGGATTCGGCGCCATTGATCTTGCAAGGCAGCGCCAAGTTCCTGCAAATTCTGCGGTTGGTTCCTAAGTTCACGAAGCCCTCTCCCTAGTGCATCCCAAACGTGCTCGATGGGATTAAGGTCAGGGGACCTCGATGGCCAGTCCATGACGTTGATGCCAGCATTTTGAAGGAAATTTCGTGTCAACAACGCGGTGTGCGGCCATGCATTATCATGCTGGAACTGTAGACCTGGACCATGAGCCGCCATGAAGGGAATGAGTTCAGGGGTGAGTACCTGATCGCGATAAGCAGCAGCTGTGAGGTTTCCATGGATGACCAGAAGTCTGGAACGGTTGTTCCCACAGAAAGCACCCCATGCCATGCAACTTCCGCCCCCGAATCTGTCCACTTCCTGCACACAACACTGGGCATACCGTTCATTAGGTCGTCTCCAGACTCTTAGCCTACCGTCCGCAAATCTGAGGGTAAACCGCGATTCATCACTAAAGACGACTCGATTCCAGTCTCTCTGGGTCCATGGGAGGTGACGTTGGGCCCACAGCAGACGCTGACATCGATGAAATGGCGTCAAAATTGGCCCACGAGACGGACGTCGAGCATGGAGATTGGCAGACCGCAACCGATTTCGGATGGTCTGTGCGGACAGCCGACCTTGAAACATCTCAGCTCTGGTTCATGCAGCTGGCAGAAATCGGTTACGAAGGTGACGTAGGACGATGTTCCGGTCTTCAACTCGTGACGTTACACGTGGACGACCCGACCTTGGGCGATCAGCAGTGGTGCCAGTTTGTTGTAGACGATGTCGCAAGTCATACACAGTACGACGGCTGCATCCCATTGCTGTTGCGATGTCAATAACTGATCGCACCGCTTGCAACATGCCAACGGCACGTTCACGTTGCACATTTGACAATCGCGGCATTTCAAGTACTGTTACAAATGTGGCTTAAAAGTGTTTTTTTAATGTTTGAGGCCATGGCAAACATGTGCAAATGAATCCAACTTCGATGTGGAGTTCACAACATTGAATGCACGTGCAAAACCTGATTTGGCACGAAAGGCATTTACACAAGAAATGGATGGCTATGAGTGGGTTTGGCTAACGGTTTTCCAGAGTCGACAGATAGGGATCCCATGTTGGCTACACAGGTGTATCATCAGGGGGAAAGTATTCAATATTTTACAAAATTAATTTTGTGAGGTTTTTTTTTTGACTCTGTATAATTTAATGAAAAAAGACAAAACTACACTGTACAAATCTTAGTTTATATAAAAAAAGTAAACACTGAGAAATAGAAATAACTTTCACTGTGCAAGGATTTGCTTAGCAAAATACCAATGAAACATTGATTGCGAAATCCACCCTTGGTTCTTTGCATAACTGGAGCATGTACTTTATTTATCAAATTTGAAAATGCAAGGTGAAGTTTGTAATGAGTGATATGTGTAGGCTACATATTTAGCCCTAATGTTTACTTAGCAATGCAAGATTGACTTTGGAATTGTTCCAGTAGAGAGTATTAGAAAGTTTAAAGAGACACTACAGCCCATTTTGCTCAAAAATCGTAAAATGACAATTTTCCCAGAACTTTATCTAATTTTGTTGCATAGTTGAATGTATAAACTTTGCAAAAATAACACATTTCTGAAGTTGAAACATTGAGAGTTAAAAATAATATTACTTTTATATTTGTTGAAACATCATTTCATTATCAATTCAATGTGCATTTTTTGAAATTCCATATATGGTATTGTGAATACACAGATCTTGTTTATTATGTAGGCTGATATTTTGGATGCTAGTGAATAGATGTGATTTAACTATGTTTATAAGATGTGTCAATTTTGTATATCTTATCAAAATGAATACAGTGCCTATGTTGTCTTGGTTAAATCAGATCTGTTTACTGTTTATATAATTATGCAAGTTTCAGATCTGTAGCTCAATCTCTGGGAAAATTTTGGGAGAGGCCAAAGGTTGTCCCATTATTTTCCCAGATGTGTGTGTGTGTGTGTGTGTGTGTGTGTGTGTGTGTGTGTGTGTGTGTGTGTGTGTGTGTGTGTGTGTGTGCGTGTATGTGTGTGTGTGTGTGTGTGTGTGCAAAATAGACCTTATGTGATTGTGATCTTTATATTTTACAGGATCTTCTAATGAAATTGGAGAAGGTTCACCCTGAGATGAATGATTTACATGATAAAGCTCATGAGCTGGAACGAGTTGGAAATCTGTCAAGCTGTGCAGCAATTTCCAAGCTGTCTAGTGATATTAATCAGCGATGGCAAGAACTTACTAGAGCAGCAGAAAATAAACAAATTTTACTATGCAACATTGATGTGCAGTGGGAGGACTTTGTTACACTTTCAGATAGTCTAGAAAAAGTGCTTTTGGAAGTTGAAGAAACAATGCCTAAAGTAGAAATAGAAAAGTATACAACTTCAGAGCTGAACATTCAACTAAAAAATGCAAAGGTATTTTGAGCTGATTTTTTCTCAACATTTTTAGTGCAGATACCAGAACAAAAGTGAGTCAGCAAAGAGTGGGTTGGTTGGTTGAAGTTTGACATCCCTTTGAGAATCTTTCATTCATTCCTATATAGACATGGAGGGGGTGGGTGCTGGTTTTGAATATACATTAGGTTGTTCATGCAAAGGTATTTTCTTAAAGTTTGTTTGACATCCATCTGTTTGTTGAATTTTGTCTGTCTTGTACCTGCTTGTAAATTTTCAAGGTCTCCTATTAAATCAGGTGAGGTAGTGATATCCATGTGTGTCCATCGTGCATCATAAACTTCTGAACATTTTTCCCTTTCTAGGTCACCTGAGTCCCTCAAATGTGGTTGTCAGTCATTATGTATCAACATGCAAATATTATAAATTCCTTCTGATTATGCATGACCATTTTTCATCTATCTTTTGTGTAAGGAGAACTAATGTTGTGAATTCTATTGTCAACACTGGAGCTTTAGAGGTGGAGTCAAAATTTAAAGAAGTCAAAACCTAAAGAAGTGATGAATTCTTTAAAACTATTCTTCATACATAAGAATATCTAGCAAGCACATTGTGTTTGTAATCATGATGACCAAGGTTGCCTGTATCAAAACTATGAAATACATGATCTTTTGGTCTGGGGTTCTGGTGCTATGGTGGACCTTTATGACTCATATATTGAAATGAGCTTTTTTCTTGAAAACTTTTCTTAACTGCTGGATGAGGGTCCATATGTTTGTTTGTTTTAAGCCCCTTTGAGAATTTTTCACTCATTGAGACGTTACCAGCTGTAGGTGAAGTACCACAAATTTAGACCTATGCTTAGCACTCAGGGCCGTAGCAGTGAGGGTTCTTTAACTCGCCAATGCCTACCTAGGGGTCTAATTATATTATATTGAACTTTTCAGCAAGAATTGCTAGCGATGCAGTGATAAAAAGTAAAACCAAGATGGCAGCATAACATACCTTGTGAGTAGTTATGATGAAGGCCAAAGGTCAGTCCACTGTGGACATTGAAAGACATTGAATTGTTTTGGCACTGCTACCATCAATTAAGTGATGCATGTGTATATACATAACTGGGGGTGGGTGAATGGGTGGATTGTTTTTCAAAGTGTTGGAATAGTCAGAGAAGTTGTTTTTTTTAAATTGTTGACAAGCTAAAAAAGAATCTGAAAATTCAAGGTTACATTACACAGGCACTTGTTTCTGTAAATAAGTCATGATGTCTTATTAGTATAAAGACAACATAACTTATTTACAGAAACAAGTGCCTGTGTTACATTACCATACATTATTACCACCAGAAGAGTGGGATGGGGGCCATTCCACCCATATATTTTATTTTGCATATGAAAACAACTTAATTTGCATGTAAAAATAATGGAAAATGAACATTTTTGTCAAAAGGTGGAGGGGACAGCCCCCTGCTATCTGTCAACATTTGATATCATGAACTTTCATATAACTTCGTAAGTAATTCTTTGTGTTTATTAATTACTTGCAACAATGATTTTTATATTTCTTGTTTCACAGGATATATCATGTACATTAAAGAAGTCTGAACAAAAAACAGTGGCCCTGAAAAGATGTGCACAGACTTTGAGACATATTTTGCCAACAGCTGCGGCAGAAGTACACATTCAAGAAAAAGTTTTTCATGTCGTTGAAAAAATTGAGAGGTATCAGAAATGCATAAATGCATTAATTATTACAAGTATTATGTTCAACTTTACTTAACATATTCTTAAGGTAGCACATTACACCAAAATTTTATTCAGTTGCTTGTTAAGACACCTCTTATGAACTATGGTTTTTCAAATCTTTTAATTAAAAAATTATTAAAATTGAAAACTTTATTTGTTGATATTTTATAAATCTTCAAAAAACATGTCAATATTAGGAAAAAGATGTATCATAGAAATGTATTTTAAAAAGAAATTGAAATGAAATAATCAAAATTAAGAAATATTGCGATTTTACAAATTTAAGCCAAGCCCAATCAGAATTAGAAAAAAGTAGTCACAGAAAACATTGTAATTAGAAAACTACAGTCCCTTGATGTAAAACAGTGTAGAAATGAAATGAATTCCTAAAGGAAACTAATGTCTTAATGAAAAGTGCATATAGTTCGCAACAATATGATTATTTTAGTAATTTTCATCAATTGTGATTGGGATCGGTACTTTTTTCTCTGGTGTGGTTCACATCTAAAAAATAGCAATGTTTCTGAAATTTCATCATTTCATTTTAATTTATTTTTTTTCCAAATGACATGTTTCTTGATGATTTTATCTGTAGATTTCAAAAATATTAACAATAAACTGTTACAATTTTCAGAGATAGTTTTTTTATTTAAAAAAATTAGAGCATTTACATGAGTCTTCTTTGCAGGTTTTATTAGATACTTATAACATACATCAAATCAAATATGCCCCAAAAGCAAAGTCATTCCTTATGATTTAAAGACAAAAGTACTAATATTTGTTTTGAAAATGTACATAAATACTGAAAAATACTAATCACTTGAGCTGTGCAATGATTCACTTAGCAACGATGTCGAAGTGCATTATAGATCTAGCGTCTAGCTGTGTTCAAGGCAGCCATTTTAGCATCTTAGTACTTAGAATTTTTAAATCTCTTATATGCAAATGAAACATGGATTGTTTTTATGAAACATGGATTGGTTTTTTTTGTATTATTCTGGAAAAATTCACAAAAATATTCATATAAAATACTCTAGCTTGTATCACTCTTTTGAAGGTAAAGTCCTGTTTCATATGAGGTACTTAAATGAGCCACCTTAAGCAGAGATATGTAATATCATATATGATGGACATACTTTTCATATATCCATTTAAAACATTTTGTTATGTAATCCTTTGTTATTTTAGGCTTTTATATAGAAGAAAGTCCATTTGTATTTAAAACGTTACGTGCAGGTATCCAATAACTCGACAATTGCTGTCCATTATTGTAACAGTCATGCTTGATTAAGTACCGACAAGTATAGAGAATTTTAATATATATGTATATATATTATCGTATTTGATTAACATATTTGATAAATATTTTAAAACTTCTCCATCAAATATTGTGAAATTCAAACAGAGAAAAAAGCTATAGTTTCCTTCAGATTTACAAATTTCTGGTAGGGGACTAATAATGTTAAGTGCCAGCATGGTCCTGTATCCTTTTATCAGTATTTACCATGATGTATTTACAACCATTGAAAGCAAAAGTACAAAATGAGTTGATATCTTTTGTTTATATTTGATTTGGAAAGAATTTCTGATAATAGTAGCTTTGAAATATCTAGGATAGTTATTAATTCCAAATATTATTGCTAAAGGATTGTTTTATTAATTGTATTTTAGATGTAAATAGCCACTGTGATGTCTACATACCATGTTTTCCTCCACATTTAATTTCTTCAGTTTAGATGTAGTGTGTGTGGTGTCATTTGTAAAATGCTCACTCATTGGTTAATCACACAGGTATTTTTCTGTAGTCAGTGAGCAAATTTTGATCTTTTGACAGTTCTCAATTTACCACATTCCTGTAATCTGACAGTAATTATTTTAACTATATATTACTATAGAGGGAAAATAATCAGTTTGCAAAAATTGATGCCAAATAACACAGTCGAAAATGCTCTATGTTACCTATCTCATCTGCCGACACCAGAAAAACATCACCCATTATGGCATTTTCTAAAAATGTTTACCCTCAAACAAGACTACCCTCCATGTGTTTTTCACATGTGTAACAGCCTGAATGCACATCAGGAAGTAACCTCTATGGAGTACCAAACTAACATAAACTCAAATAATTGAAGAGATCTTTAATTATTTGAAGGTATCAATTCAATTGATGTGTGCAACAGTTCAATTAAAGATCTCTTTCAATAATTAATGATATCTTCAGTTGTAAATTATTGCATGCATTAATTGACTTCTAGCAGGTGTTAGTTTTTGGATCCACATACTCATGGTTTTAGTTATTGGAAATTTTGATGTTTGTTGGTCATTGTATTTGAATGTCACGTGACTGGTAGAAATTGAGAAAAAGGGGTGTTTGAGAGTGAGTGAGTTGTGTTCACATATGTATATTAAAACTCATTTTACATGCCCATCCCATACCTGCAAGCTCCATCAAGGTGATAACATGCTATATTGATGTATAGTGTGATGTAGACTGGTAAGGATTTATCTATTTATTACTATATTCATAGTTTAATGCTATACATTTAATTTAAGTAATATTTCTAAGCATGAAGTTAATTTGTTATTTAAAGTTTGTGAACTGCGTGTAAAGTATGAATGTTAAGTATGCTGTATGAATGTTGTAGGTTTTCTCCATAATACAAATTATAAAAACCCAAACATTGTCGCTGATGGTTTACCAACGGGTTACAATCTTATTAATTATTCTGCTGAATTGATGCACACTATAATTGAATTGTTGATCTCTTCAAAGGAATGGATGATATCTGCAATTGAATTGATGCATGCTACAATTCAATTGAAGAGAGCAATAAGTCAATTAATGTGATCATCAATTCAATTAATGTGATCATCAATTCAATTAATGTGTGCAATAATTGAATTATTGCTCTCTCAAATTGAATTAATGATATCATTAATTTATTTGATATGAACAATAATTCTTTTAGCGAGAACAACTATATAATTAGAGATATCTTCAATTCAACATGTCCACAATTGAATTAATGATCTCTTTAATTGAATTGTTGCTCTCTTTAAAAGAATTGATGTGTGCATTAATTCTTTATACAAAGTGAATTAAAGATATCTTCAATTGAATTAAAGAGATCATCAAATCATTTATACCAAGCTCTAAATTAATTTTTGCTAGTAATATTTCCACTACATTAATGCTCTCATCAATTGAATTGCTCTCATTAAATGAATTAATGTGTGCATAAGTTTAATTGATAAGAGCATTAACTGAATTAATGCACACATTAAATCAGTTAGTGCTCTCATTAATTCAATTGATACATGATTAATTCAATTAATGAGAGCAATAATTGAATTGAAGCATGCATTAATTCAATTGATGAGAACAATAATTGATTTGATGCGTGCATTAAATCAATTGGTGAGAGCAACAATTGAACTGATGATATCTTCAAATAATTAAAGATATCTTCAATTATTTGAGTTTATATTAATTTGGCGCTCCATAAGCCTCGCCTACCAAATTAAATAGTTCCTTTGTAAAAATCTTATTATTTCCACAAATTACACAGTATTTCCTAATCAGGGGTACAAAAATTAAGAGAAAAGAAGAAGGGGAAATGAGAAAAATCACACATGAAAAAAGAATAGTCTTACAGTTATATGGAACTATAATTAATCAACACAGATATTGGGAAATCAATGAAACATTTAAAGTATGTTTTCCATTAGTATAATTTTCTGATCCAAATTTAAAATACACATTTTTTAAAGTTCCATTGACCATTATTATATCACATCAAAACTTAAATTTGAAAGACATATTTCCTTGCTGTATCTGAATTTTATTGCATCCAGAGGAACATTCCGAAATATCATCACAAAGTTCTTTCTTGATATTTCATTTTTAGCATCTCCTAATTCAAGTTGGTTGGTTGTTTGTTTTGTGTCCCTTTGAGAATTTTTCACTTGTCTTGAGACATCATTAGCTGTAGCTGAAGTACTACAAATTTATACCTATGCTTAGTGCTCAGGGCCTGTCACGACATTTTTAAGATCATATCCGAAAGACCCATGATTCTCACTTCTAAATGCGGAGTGTTCTCAATTCTGAATTCCATGAATATTTTCACTTCATTTCACAAGATTTCACAAGATAGGCATCTTGAGTTCTTTCGGCTGGTGGTAATTATTTTTTCATCCAATATATTCAAAAACACAATGCTTTTCAGATCAGAAATGTTCTCAATAACTTTCTCGCCTTCCATATCCACAATTTATTACTCATATAGACAGTATATGCAGTACTTTCACTGCAATACTTTCATTAACATTCCCAATAGAGGAAGACCTGTTGATATGGCTCAATACCATCGAGTGAGTGAATATAAAACACCTGCAGTACAAGTTACCTGACACTATCCAATAAGTGAACAGAAGAATCTGACTTCTGCAAAAGACTGGTTATATTGTTTACCTGAACCTGTCCACTCTTAGAACAAAAGATGTAACGTTTTCAGCAGGACATAAGCCTCAAACTGTCCATTCTGTGAAAGACAGAAATGATCTCGGCTCTATGGGCCTCGATCAGTTGTGGCATATATCCTTTACATCTTTATAAAGTCACCTGCATCTTTCAGGTTGAGTCAATTGATACCAAATTTGGTGGTAAGGGCAATAAAAATATGTGGATTTTCTAGACCTTGCATCTTAAGGGCCATGAAGTGGGGCCAAAACTTTCAAAAAGATAATGCCATGATGACAAACACTATTTGTATTCATGATAAGCAAAGAGGTTTCTACCAAAATTGTGAAGTTCATTACTATGGACTGTATTGAACAGTGCTCAAATGGGCCTGTAAATCAAGCCTACTGGCAATGTTTCTTAAATTTGAATGGCAGCTGTGTTCATTGATGTATCAGATCAGTTAAATGTTTGGGATGTGCAAGCTTAATATTGTAGACTTTGACCTCATGATTTATGGTATTATTACCTAGGATACAAAACAGAATACAGGAAATTCAAGCATTATTGGAGGATGAGGTAGAAGACAGAGAAAATTTCCACAAAGATACAACAGATGCATCATCTTGGCTTAGTGAAACTAAATTAGCACTTATGACAATGGACCCAGGAAAGACTCTGTCCGATGTAACAGAAAGGCTAGAAAAACAAAAGGTAAAATTAGAGCTGAAAATTAGCAATGATCTTGGTGACTCAAATTTTGTTTTGCTTACAAAGTATAGTAACAATAAGGGATTATTTTATTTGTCTATTTTATGTAAATCTTTCCCAGTCCAAATCTTTCAAACAAAGAAATGTTGAGTTTTCAAACTTCTAAAGTGGATTGCTCATTAGTTGAAATTGTTTGATGTAAAGTCATTTGCTCAAGTTCAAGGTCTCCCAGAAGAAAATATATTTCATATCCAGATAACGTACATAACAAAAGCATCATGTATTAAAAAATGTCCTTTCTGTGAGAAGAAGAAATGATCACTGGCTACAGTTCTTTCTCTCACAGAAAGGACAGTTTTTAGCTAAAATGAGCTGAAAGCTCCAGTAACCTATTCCGATTTAATTTTTTTTTGGTCCAGTGTCAATCTGTTTGTCCATCTTCCATAAACTTTTAACATTTTTTACTTCTTCTCCAGAACCACATGGCTAATTTCAGCTAAATTTGCCATAAAGCATGCTTGGGTAAAAGGATTCGAGTTTGTTGAAATAAAGTGCTTTGCCCTTTTTGAAGTGGAGATAATCAAGAATTAGTAAAAATTATGTGACAAATTTTGAAAGTCTTCTCAAGAAAACAGAACCATGATTAATCATATTAATATGCAAGCATTTGCAGGTAGTGTTGATTTAATTTTGTTCAAATTGTGGTCCCTGGGGGTAGGCTGAGACCACAATAGTGGATCAGTGCTTTACATAGGAATATATAGGAAATATCTTTAAATATCTTACAGCAGGGTCATGAATACTCCTATTAATATGCAATCACCCCCAGGTAGTGCAGTTTGAAGTTTATTTAAATCATGGCCCCCAGGGGTAGGATTGAGCCATGATAGGGGATCAAAATTTTAAAAGGGAATATATAGGATAAATCTTTAAAAGTCTTCTTCTCAAAGAACAGCAGGGCAATGATTACTTCTATTAATATGCAAGCATTCCCAGGTAGTGCAGATTCAGATTTGTCCTAAACATGGTCCCAGGGGGTATGGTGAGGTCACGTTAGGGGAGGAAAAGTTTTACATGGGAATATAAAAAATCTTTTCAATAACAGCAGGACCATGAATGCTCATATTTATATGCAAGCATCCCCAGGTAGTGCAGATTGAAGTATGTTCAAATTATGACCATTTTGGGGGTAGGTTGATACCAAAGTAGGGGATCAAAGTTTTATATGGGAATATATAGGGAAACATCTTTGAAAATTTCATACCATGATTTTTTTATCTTGTGACATTGTATCATGGTTATATCATGACCCTATGATGCTAGGTTGGGACCACAATATGAGGTTAAAATATTTCATGGGAATAAAGATTGCAAAATATCTTTTTAAAATCACATTAGTTAAACACAGCATGCAGGGCCAAAGTGACTCTTGTGAGCAATGTGGCCCACAGGCCTTGTGTGGGCCTTTATAGCTATTGTTACAATAATGAAATTTGAATTTAAATTTGAAATGCATATTTCCTGATTTTATGCAAATTTCACTTCATGTCAAATTAATGTTGAAGCATCCTACTATTGTGTATATTTTAGCATGTTTATACTATGACCACTGGGTTACAATACAGGTGTGAAATTCTACATGGGGTAAATGTAAATAGGAAAAATCTTTGAAAATTTTCTTCTCTAGAACCACAGAGGTTCAGCTTTGAAACTGGTATGAATATCTTGATTTGAGTTTCTTCACACCGTAACACTTTGGCCAAGGACAAGGTTGGGTTTAACAGTTTTACATGTATGTAAATTTCTTTCCAAATCTTATCAAGAACCGCAATATTAATTGTCACATTCTTAGTAATGTGATCTATGGGTCTTTTGTACAGGATTTTGTTAAAAAAAATAAAACCATTTCTTTTATACTGAATCAGATGCTTGAACAAGAATTTGCTATTAAAATGGAACAACTGAAGCACATGGCACAGCTACAGGAAACAAAATACTCCTCTATAAATAAGACTTTGCCTTTGGAAATGGCTCAGGAGTTACAAGACATTGAAAAGTTAAAAACTTTTGTTATGGAAGTTATGCAATCCAAAGAAAAAGAGCTGCTGCAAATCAAACTTGATAGACAGGACGTGATTGCAGCCTCAAAAGAAGTGAACTCTTGGTTGGCAAAGAGTGAAGTCCTATTACAAGAACAGATTGTCAACATTTCAGACTGCAGGCAGAGACACCAGGTATTAAACAAAAAACTTTGTAATACAGTAGAACACAACCTGTTCATTTTTAGATCTATAGTTCTAGACCAGATTCATTGGTATGTTATACATCCTTCTGTCTTTCAGTAGTCAGTAGGCATTTTATTTATTAGATGTATAATATATCTTTTCCCACTCTTATTTTATTTTTACCTGTATCACCAATGGTGACAGCTGGCTTAGTAGGTGCTTCACACCATCCATATATTCATTCATCTGTTGTGCTGTCCATTCATCAGTCTGTGTTGCTTATAGGTGCATACTTTATGTAATCTGTGATTGAAAAGTATCCAACCAATATTATTCAAACTTTGCACAATAATTGTATACATATTGAAGATGTGCACCTCCTGTTATGAGCAAATTTGACAAATATTTATATATATTTACCACGTTCAACTTGGACTTTTTGCTATTTATGCTGTTGATGGTGAATATTTTGTGTACTCTGTAACTCAAAATGTTTCCCATCAATATTATTCAAACTATGTACATGTTAAGTGCTGTTCCATGTAAGAATCATGCAAAGGGTGGCACATCGACCGTCAGGGAATGAGCTGATACTTATGTATACTTTACCACTATACATATGAACTTTACATGTGGTATTAATTTTTTCATGTGATGCATCTCTACAGAGTATGTTACTAAAAATAGATTGCCCCCCATATTGAACCCAAAATAGCTAATAAAATAGCCAATATATTCTAAATCAATATAGGAAAAATTAGCAACACCTGTTATCCAATAAAGATACACAATAGTTAGTAAAGTTCCTTTGTCCTTTCATCATTGCCATGGTGACAATATCTCACTCGTCTCTATAGCAACCATTAATTATATTTGATACCTATATTTTAATGGGAAAAAACATTCAATTTTTAAAATCACTTTTCTCAAAACAGCAAACACTAACAATCATATTAGATTTTTAAATAAGAAAGGGAGATTTTGTTTAATCATTTTCCATTTTCAAAAGTGTGTAAAATTAACTTTTTTCTTAGAAATGCCTCTTTGAATATATTGAAAAAATCCGGGAAATGAAAAAAGAATGTATTTGCTGAATTTATTTTGATATGAAAATTGTGCATTAACTTATCAAATTTATATCCTTAATTAATGATATTATTAATGTAGTTTCATTTTTTAGAAGTAACATATCAAAATATCGTACATAATGATACAGAAAAAGTAAAATAAGATTTTTAAAGAAATTTATATCGGGATCGAAGTTTCCATTATAACGAAACCATTTATTTCCACCACAAGTAAACAGACGATTTTTTGAGTCACTTTTCTGTCAATACCGAAGATGTTGTGTTGTTGTGATAGGTGTGTGGTTTATCAACCCTAACAGTCGATTGAACTTATATATATATATATATATATATATATATATATATATATATATATATAACACCAAGTAAACAAGATAGGGCCCATTATTTTGTTATTACAGGGGCTCAGTTTCAGGGTGTTTTGCATAGGGACTTGTCATACATGTCATTTATAAAGAAAAAAGTTATTCTTCTCAGAGATAAAATGTTTATTACCACCTTCACCCCATCAAAGATTATTTTTTTCTATACATGCCCAATTTGGAACTCTAAAGAAAATAGGTTTCAAATTCATCATAGGTGTTTTCCAATGAGTATGATTGTAATTGCTATGAAAAAGTGATGACATTTTCAGTAAAAACAACCATTAAATATGTATTTTCATTAAAGGTACAATGTTTTCATAAACTGAGCCTCTGTGTTTTGCACTGTGCATATCATATTTCCTAGCATGTTCCTAGAATTGTAGAATGGCATTTAGATTTGAAGCAGTTAGATGGTGCATTAAAGCACTTTCTGTGAAGTATGATTAATATTAATGTTATATTAATTGAAGTATGAATAATACATGCTCCTAATTATTTTATATAAATTTTTGGTGATTTTTTTTTCAAAAATGTTTTCTTTGCAATAAGAGATTATAAAATCCAAACTTTGCTTTGATACATGATATAAATATCCAGTAAAATCTGTAAAGAAGACCCATTATAATGCTTTTTCTTTAAATGAAGAATAAATTATGAAAATTGCAAGTCCTTTTTTTTTTCTTTTATTTTTGTTAATATTTTTCAAATGTATGGTTAAAAACTTTAAAAAACATGTCAACTGGGAAAAATCAGATATGCAAATTTATTTTAGATAGAAATTGAAATAAAATTACCAAACTTAATAAATTTCGGTATTTTTTAGATTTGAACAAAACCAGATAAAAAAATAAAAATTTCCTATCCTGATTAAAGTTGCTAAAATAAGCATATTTTGTTGCTAATTTTATGCACTTTTCATAAAGTAATTAGTTTCCTTTATAATTCATTTAATTTGTAAACCATTTTACATCAAGGGAATGCAGTTTTCTGATCACAACGTCCTCAATGACTACTTTACAATTCCAATTGGGCTTAATCACAATATTTCAGCAATTTCATTTCAATTTCTTTTTAAAATACATTTGAACAATATTTCTTCTTCCTATTAAAATTGCATGTCTTTTGAAAATCTTATCCATAGATTTAAGAAATATTAATGAATAATGTTTTCAATTTTTATTTGCAAACAAAATACCTTTCATTATTTTGAAATAAATCACAAAAAATTCATATAAAATAATTGAGAGCTTGTATCACACTTTTGATGGTGAAATCATACTTCATATGAAGTGTTTTAATGAGCCATTAGATAATGTTTTGGTGTAATGAGCCACCTTAATTCTAGTAAGAATTAGGATAGATAAAGCATTGGAAGAACAAATATTTATGCTCCTTAAATAACTTGTCAGGTGTTTGAAGGGAGGGGAATTAGGTGACAGTGAAGAAGGCAGACCTAATTTGTTGCAAATCACAGTTAAGTTCCAGTAAGGTCAAAATAAAATATATGTATGTTTCCGATTTCACCCCCCTGCCCTCAAATTAGGTAAAGTAGGTAGGTAAAAGTTTACTTTTTAAAAACATTTTCTTTGAAATCTTAGTTTTTGGTATGCTTTGAATACAATACTATGTACATTACACATACTTTCACACATTTTGAAGATTCATAGTGGGCAAAATGTAACTCAAAGAAACTCAAACACAACAAGAAAAAACAAATTCCAATTTGAAAATTCCATATTTTGTTTTATTTATATATATTTATTGAAATATATAGGGTCAGTAGCAAAAGCATGAGTAGTGTCTGGAAACTAGAAACATGCATATATTTATTTTTGCGTTACCCTTTATCAGTGGTTGTAAAGTGCAATATGTACAGAACAAACAAAAGAGAAATCAGTTTAAGATATAAATCTATTATATTGAATATAATCAATATGTAAATTTGCCAAATAACACGTCTATATGATTAAACGCAAAAGAAATTCATAACCGGTCAGCACATGTACAATCGATGGTGAATTTTTCATTATTACTTTTATGTATGGTGTATTGCAATATTTTTTTAAAACAATTATTTTTAATACATATGATTTTTTTTTTCACAAGTGAATATGTAATATTCTGGGATGTTCTAGATCTTTTTGAAGCTGCCTTCTAAAAGAACTAGATGCATCTCTCATTGTTGCTGTAGAATCTTATTCATTTCCATTGAATATAATTCTTTGACTTTATTACAGTTAGAGGTGATATTGGCAGGGAGTGGGACTCTTGACTGTCCCCACTGTCTGAAAATAAAAATGAGCATTTGTATTTAAAAAAAACCCCAAAAAACCCCCAGATCCAATCCATGATTTTCACCAAGAATTCTTTATTAATTGAACTATTCAATATGTATCAAGTCCTTGACTGTAAGTTACTTTTATAATCATGTATAATAATGTATATTTGAGATCATGCTTTTATTAAAAAACAAACATGAGTTCTTCTTCTTCTTCTTCCCAATAATGGCCACCATCAACATGTTGATTATTTTGCCATATGGATGCGCATGCGGTGGTGTTTTATAAACAGGGTAAAACGGTTCGTAACATTTACACCTGTTTGACCAATGAAGTTTTGAAGGCTTTAAGGGACGGTGCTGACACTCTTTCTGGTGGTAATGAATTCCAGTCCCCGATGGTACGCGGGAAGAATGAAAACATGCGGTAGTCCTTAGTTGTAGATGGTTGCTGGTAGCTTTAGTCATGTGTGTTCCTGGTCAGTCGTTTTGGTCTTATTAGGCGTCCCTCCTTACTGATGGCAACTTTGTTGTGCTCGATCTTATAGAGCAATGTGAGTCGCGCATTTCTCCGTCTGCTTTCTAGGGATCTCCATTCCAGATGTTGTAACATGCTGCTTACGCTGGATCTATTCCAAATCTGTTAGTAACGTACCTTGCCCCTCTCCGTTGCACCATCTCTATCCTGTCTATTTCTGTTTTGTGGTAAGGGTCCCACACCGGGCTAGCATACTCCACAATAGGCCTAACAAGGGAGTTGTATGCGTTGGTCTTGACCGATGTTGCGCTGATGTTAAGGTTGCGCTTTAGGAAGCCCAGAGTTCTGTTGGCTTTATTACAGATGTTACTGACATGTTGGTTCCACTGTAGGTCGGAGGAAAAAGTGCACCCTAGATATTTGGCACTGGAAACTGATGACAAGGTGTGTCCGTTGGCTCACCATGTTGATTACAGTATAGTAGGTAGAATTTTAAGGTCAAGAAAATGATAGAAAATTGAAGTACAATTAAAAGGGGCTTGTCACAATACCTGTACATAATGTGTATATTTAAATAAAAACACACACTAGAACTACAACTGTCTGTCACACCATCACACACTGGAGTTCAGTTTATTTATTATATACCCAGTATATATATTTGGCTGTTTATCAAAACAATAAACACAGTGGCATAGATTTAGGATTTTAGTATTAGTATATAGCTATGTTCATTTTTAAAAAATTTTTGTTATCATTTTTTGCTCCCAACTTTGAAATGAAAGATCATTATCAATTGTATAAACATTTTACTTCTAAAATACTGGAATGTAAAATGACAGTGCATTTTTTAACAAGGGGTATTATACATGTATGTCTTATAATTGTACAGTACAGTTCTGATCTGTAGGCAAAATTGTCAAATGGCACACACACACACACACACACACACACATATATATATATATATGTGTGTAGCTTGGAATTTACTTACATGATTAAGTCTAATACTTTGCTTCATATATCAATATATGCAATTACCATGACATTCAATTTCCATATATTATCCTTTCATTTATTAATTGAAAAAAAGTATGATTAAAACCTTTCAATCAGTCATTGTACATATTTGCATGTTGGTGTCAAATATAAAGATAAATTGTCATGGGGGGGGGGGGGGAGGTGTTTAGGTTTGGGTTTATTTCCATAAAAGTGTTAGCTTTTGCATTAAATGGGGTTACATTTTCAGAATACATTTAACAATTTCCATATTCTGTTCTAAGTTTTTGTTTCAATAACAAATTTTGATATGGCTTATTGTTTACCCACTCCCCTTTATTTGGTGTATTAATTAGTCAGAATTGTTTTCATATTATTTTTATGTAACCCCCCTTTTCCAGACAAGGGTACATGTTTTATTTATCTTTCTTTCTCTCTCTCAAATCCACTAAATGCAACCACCATATCTGGCCATATTTAAATCTGCTAAATTATTGCACATGTACACATACATGTATATTTCTTGAGCTACTGTATCAGTGCATGCATGTCTAGCGTATCAATGTTGATAATATACATGTTAGGACTACTGTTTAAATGTATCTTTTACTAAAAAGCGATAATATGACCTATATTTTAATGTAATTTTGTGATGAATTTTCCGAAATCACTCAATCTGACTTGCAGTATGATATTCCTATGTGTTGGCTGCTGTGTTGGTGTTTGTCTGGTGTCCGGTGATTAATTTCAGAGACTTCAGAGGGTATTTGACACCTGGTATACGCGACAAGTAAGGCCAACCTGTTTTCATTGGTATATGCATCATATGGCACATATGAACTGTCAGTATAATGCCCAACACTACATTTTTCCACTGCACTGATGTAATTATATTCAGATCGCCACCATTTTTCATGATCCAGTGTTCCTAGTTATGTCCTGCCACCTAGCAGTGGTTATGAAAATTCCAAGAATGATGCCTAAAAATTTCTATATTAAGGCGATTATCACACCATTTATAAAAATGGAATAAAGAATTTTCACACTTTTGAAGATTGAAAATAATATTTGAAGACGTTATCTAGAAATATGTATAAGTTGAGGTTCATTTCAGTGTTGTTTTGAGTATTTTTTATTAGATATCGCCGACAGTTTGTATGAATTAATACATGGTAACAACTTTTTGTTTTATGTCATGTAAATTAAACCGAGTGATGCAAGATCAAAATAAACATATTTTCACAGGATATACACCTAACTGAGTTTTTCTTAAAAGTTTGGCCCATATTCATAACATTGGATGTGCCGCGGAAGTTCAATTTTGCATGATTCTTACATGGAATAGCACTTAAAGATGTACACCTCTTATTATGGTGAAAGTTGACAATTTTTTACTGTGATTTTAAGCATGTTCAACTCAGCCAATTTTTTGTGCTATATGCTTTTGAAATGTTTTTTGGCATATTTAAGTTTTTATGAAATGTGGAATTATGAGGGGATCAAAGTTTTACATGCAAATATATCGAGAGAAAATCTTTAAAAACTTCTTCTCAATAATCACTGGGCAAGAAAAGTGGAAATTTACATAAAAGTTTCCATACATAATTATTAGTGCAGATTCAAGTAGGATAAAATCATGGCCATCAGGGGATAGTGTGGGACCACAATAGGGGGTCAAAGTTTTATATGTTGATATATAAGAAAAAATCTTTAAAAATATCTCTTGATCTAAATTATTTAACCTAGGGCTTTCACATTTTGTATATACATTATTATGGAAAGGCAGTAATGTGTGATTTTGTGACCTTGACTTGGAAGTTTGACCTACTTTTAATAAAAATTTGACCTATTCAATATGACCTACTTTTGACTGAATTATGCCTCTTGATGAATTGCGAGATTCAGTTTTCTAGACTTTTCTCTGCATTGGATGAAGATATTCAATGGAAAGATTGATAGGTGGCTTTGTTTAAATTGTTACAGATCAAGTTTGAGTTTCGATAAGCTTGACCTACTTTTCAATGAATTATTCAACTGGTAGGGGACTTTGTATTCCCTGCAATACACTCAGCATGCTTGTTAGTCCCCTATCACTTTGCCAAAGGGGATTGTTAGTTTATTCTCATTCCATCCATTTGTCAGTCCATTTGTCTGTGTGTCATTCTACTTTAGGTTTTTCAGACTTTTCTCCACACTGGATGAAGACATTCAAATGAAATTTTATACATGGCTTTGTCTTGGATAGTTACAGATCAAGTTTGAGTTTCATTATGCTTGACGTACTTTTGAATGAATTATCCTACACCAGTAGGGGACTTTGTATAGCCTACAATACACTCAAAATTCTTGTATTTAGATTTGTACTTTTAAGAAAATGTAACCTTTTAAGTATCTTTGGAAGTTTGCAAGTTGGGGCTTTCATGTTTTGTATATAGATTCTATATTAAAAATCCTTGTGATACAATCATGTTTGATCTTGTGACCTTGACCTATTTTTTGGGAAAAACCTTACAAAATCAATATCTCCTGAACTATTGAAGGTAAAGTTTTCATATTTTCTGTATACTTTGTTTTTAAACTTCCTGACAGTGCAGATTCAAGTTGTCATAATCATGGCCTTTGGGGGTAGGATGGAGCCACAATAAGTTTTAAATGCAGAAATACAGGAAAAAATCTTTAAAAATATTCTCCAGAACCACCCCTGTTGGGATATGGGTTAGAATATGTCCTCAACACCCCTTGCTTGTTGTAAGAGGCGACTAAATGGGGTGGTCCTTCAGATGAAACAGCAAAAACTGAGGCACTGTGTCATAGCAAGTGTGCCATGATAAAGATCCCTCCCTGCTCAAAGACCATAAACGCCTAACATAGGCCTAAATTTTGCAGCCCTTCACAGGCAATGGTGACATCTTGATATAAGTGAAAGAACCACTGGACCAATTTCAATCATACTTGGTACAAATCATCCTGGGATGAAGGGGATTCTAGTTTGTTCAAATGAAGGGTCATGCCCCCTTCAAAGGGGAGATAATCGCAAAAATAGGATGGGATCATTTAAAAATCCTCTCAAGAACCACTTGGCAAGAAAGTTTAAATTTACATGGAAGCTTCCTGATATAGTGCAGATTCAAGTTTGATAAAAAAAATCATGGTCCATGATGGCCACAGTAAATCATGGTCCATGTTGGCCACAGTAAGGGATCAAAGTTTTACATGTGAAAACACAGGAAAAAATCTTTAAAAATTTTCTTCTTGAGAACCACTGAATAAGAAAAGTTCAAGATACATGGCAGCTTTCTGACATAATGTAAAATCAGTTTTGTTAAAATTATGGCCCGGGGGGTAGGGTGGGGCCACAGTAGGGGATCAAAGGTTTACATGCAAATATAAAGGGATAATCTTTATATATGGGCCAGGTGAGCAATGTGGTGTATGGACTCTTGTTCCAATTTTATTTTTTTATTTTATTTTTTGCCTTTGATTTTCTATTCAATATATTTCTTCACAAAGTATTGATCAGTTTAAAAAAGTCTACAGCAGTGTTTGATTTTCACAACGGGTGACAATGTACATGTGTAGTGAGAATTGGCTTTGTAGACTTAGACAAAAGATTTGTAGAATTTCTCCATAGACTTTTATCTTATTTGATATGCTTAGAATATGTTGGTGCTTGTTTATCTCAAACTTTTGTTAATTTCAGCAATTTTTATCAAGCAAACATGGAGAGGTATTTACACATTTAGAAGGGCATTGAGTAATGAATTGGAAATTAGTCCAAATAACTACTGTGTGATATATTTCTCTTTGAGTGACTGCTCCTATCAAATAAAGTTCTGTGTGATTTATCCATCAAAAACTGGTGGAGTTTTGTGTATGTTTCTTTGGAATCTGCAGATGCAAGTCTATCAAAGATGTTACATTAATTAAATTAATTCTTTTTGTTTTCCATTCTCTAGCATCTGTCTGTTGAGTTTGAAAACTTCAAACCTGTCATAGATCATCTGAGACAAAGAGGGAGTGATCTCATTCAGCATACATCAGATCCACAGGAAAAACAAGCAGTGCAGAAGTCTTTAAGATGTATCAACCAGCAGTGGTTAAATCTTCAAGCCAGATTTGCTCAAAGAGGAAACAACATAAGTGAAGTTGAGAGGCTGTTTATAGATTTCCAAAGCACTGCTCATGCTGTACAGGAAGGGTTGACATTTACTAGAAATGTTATGAATTCAGCAGAGGGAAGTGGATTGAAAGAGCTCTTCAAATTATATTTGGTAAATAGGAGTATTAATCATTAGAATGGATATAAATTTAATGAAAACTTATTGCATTTTCCACAACCTGTCTGTAGAAATTGTAAATAATTACAGCTGGTATATTAATTGCAGAAACTGTCCAAAGAAAGTGACCAGAACCAAAACAAAGTGGAATATTTAAGGAGTATACTCAAGCAAATGGAACCACTATGTGATACTAGCAAAGAAAGAAACAGACTATCCAGGATAAATCAGGAGACAATTAAATTACACACAGAAATAAATGATAAACTTGAGTTGCTAGAAGAATCAAATAGCCAAATGGAAGTGTATGAGAAAGATGTCAGAAATCTGACTCGATGGATAGATGAGACTCAATCACAATTATTTGTGAAAGATTTAAACAGTAGTTTGAAGGAGCAACTAACTCAACAAGAGGTATGGATTGATGTACATGTAGTAATCCCCATGTGATATAAAAATAGACTTACTCCCACCCGTGTGAAATATGCAGACCCAGGGCTCAAAATAATTGATGGCCTGATGGTCTGGGCCAGTAAATTATGGATTCAGGCTAGTATTTTGTAAGTAGCATGTGCCCATTGGGCTAGTTAATTTAAATACTTAACAAAATTCCCCAAAGATCAGGCTAGTAAATATTAGATGTCTCTGCATCCAGGTTTTTATTGCATGCAAATTCACTGTTGTTATGTTGTACTATGGAGTAACACAATGTAAATAAATTCACGAATGTTTATAAAAATTAGTCGTCTTAAGTGGAGTATACATTTAGTAATCCTCAGATGATTCCTCAACACTTCTCACAAAGGTACAAGCCAAAAGAGGAGTTGCGAGTGAGTATCTAACAACGAACATCTCTATACTGTGAGCTGTTTAATATGCGACACTTTAGTAATCCTACGACACTATACTTCCACAAATGACAAAAATGAAGTTGACACCAACTGTTTTCCAAGTTTAAGTCAAAAATATTTATAATGATGGTAAAATTACAACATTTTTTTAATGTATTGATGCTGGTTTTGAATAAAATAGATAATAGAATATTATTGAATTACAGATATCTGAATTTTAATCAATGACTAGATATTGATAGAAAAAAGAAAATTGATGGATTGTTTGTTTGTTTTATGTCCCATCAAGAATTTTTCACTCATATTGACACATCACCAGCTGTAGGTGAAGTACCACAAATTTAGACCTATGCTTAGCACTCAAAGCCGTAGCGGTGAGGGTTCTTTAGGAGTAATTCTCTGTAAGCACCAAAATTTTCACTATAATGATGTAAATAATTACATTTCTAAGCACCAACAGAATATTTCAGTACCACCAGTAAATTTTCAGTAAACATAGCTGTATCAATAACACAAAAACAGACACTCTCTATACAGCAGCACAAGTACTCGAGGTAAATGTACACCACATATGCACCTTTTTCAAAAACAAAATGCCTTCAATCAGTAGTTATAGGAGCTTTTCAAAATTGGTACTGATAAAAAAAAAATTGGTCTGTACTTGGTAGTTTATAGCCTTCAATACATTGGTATTAGTACCCTCAATTAAATAAATAATTTGAATAACATCAACAATGATTATTAATATAAATAAGAATTACTTCACATATTACAAATGATTTATAAATTTACAAAATTAATGATTTAAATACAAAATTACCTTAATCAAACAATTTAAAATCAGTCATGAAATACAGATTTTGATAGTTGAAATGAAATTTTGTCCTTGTGGACACACCATGTTACGTGGAGGGCTGAAGGATTCAACGCTGGCGCAGAAATTTTAACTTCAAAGACACCTTTTTTTTTAGGTCCACACTTTAGCGGGGCCCCGTGTTTTTCACAGAATACTCGTGGCCTGTACTGTATATATGTGATACCATAGATATATTACATGAACCTGTGTGAGCAAAACTGTATCGGCCTACAGTATCTATTGCATTGTTTGATAGTCCTTTTGAGATCCAGTCCCATCTTATTTGCTAATGTGTGTACATACAGTATTGTGCCATTAGTGATTATCCATATTCAAAATGGCCGCCTTCATTGTGCAACTCGCTTGAGTAATTAAACTTTAAATAAAAAAATAAACACTTGTTCTTTCTTACCTTGATACTTAGATATGAAGCCTTTAGACCTTGATACTCTCTGTATATGCCAAGGGATGGATTTGTACAGGCTCTCAATATAGTCTACTAGGATATTTGTCCACACTTGTTTTATGGCTATTTGAAATTCTTTTTTTTTTTTGAGGTGTTGTTATTGTTGCCATTTTTCAGTTCTCGTTTGAATCTAAGCTAAACATTTTCTATAACATTTAAATCAGGACTCTGGGCTGGTCAAACCATGAGTGAATGTTATTTTGTAATTTGAATTCCTGCGCTATATGACCTCTGTGTGTGGGCTCATTGTCGTCTTGGAAGATATAATTATTTCGTGGAAAATGGCGTGCAACAACTGACCACAGGTTTCACATTATATCAATGTACTTTTGTGCATTAATATTGCCATCCACAACTGTATCGTATTACATATAAGCTGAAGTAAACACAACACGTCTTGTCATATCATTGTTACTTGTTTATCTAAAACCGTTTACTTACAACGTCAAGAACGTCATAGTCATTGTGACGTCACAAACACTTATATACATCAACATATTTCGCAACAACAACAATAATTGTTCCAACACCGTTGAAAGGCCCATATCATTAAACTGAACTTGGACGATGCACTAAACAACATGGCATCCAGTCCTCACTTACCTTCCACCAAATCAGAGCCAATATCTACCTTACACTCATCACTAAAAATGACTCTATTCCAATAGGTATCGACAGTTCTGTGCTGGTTACCTCTATACCAAGAAAGTCGAGTTTTACGATTAATTTCCCAAATTTGTATGCACTTCCATACAGTCCTCCTGAAATAGCCCTGCTTGCACAAGGTTCTTTGTACAGTTCATTTGGAAACAGTTGACACTCTATGCTGCTTAAACAAGGCAGTGACATCAGACAAATTTCTTTTATTGTTTTCATTTACCAACCTCAAAAGTTTCTGAGCATCTCTGTCGTCCAAATTTGACTGCTTCTCTTTCCTTGGAATATTTTCCACACTTCCTCACTTCCAAAAGCAATCAATCACTGATGTAATTGTTGTTTGGGGTATTTCCAATCTACATGAAATTTCTCACTGTTTTAATCCCGATAAATAGAGAGATACAACAACTGTAACAATTTTCCTAGAGCTTTCTCTAATTTTGTTGGATAGTTGTATGTGTAAACTTTGCAAAAATAACACATTTTAAAAGTTGAAAATTCTCATTTAAATGCAAAAATTAATAGTTTTAGAAGGCCCTATTTTAACAACATTGAGACTACCTCTTTCGTTATTTGGACACATGTGCATAGATGGTAAACAATCCAGTGAGAGGAAGCATACCATGGCTAAGGGCAGAATTTTGACAGATTAAGCGAGAAAAGGGTTAAAATAGAACAAGATACAACTCATACGCAAA
Source organism: Ostrea denselamellosa (assembly GCA_024699665.1). Classification (NCBI taxonomy): domain Eukaryota; kingdom Metazoa; phylum Mollusca; class Bivalvia; order Ostreida; family Ostreidae; genus Ostrea; species Ostrea denselamellosa. The sequence goes on from JAMZEH010000021.1 coordinate 2,112,642, forward strand.
CTAGAATTTACATGAGGATATCACTATGACACTCTAGCTATGAGACACACACACAGGGCTTTAAAAGTAAGTGCTATTTTTATCAAAACATGTGGGGTTCTTTAACATTTGGTTAGGGGAACATGAAAGGTTTTCTGTTATAATAATGATTTATAATTACTTAATTATAAGAAGCAGGAAATAATCCCATACTCGAGAAGCAAGAGTGGACCCCTTTAAGGGGTATTTAAATAAGTTTTTACACAACACGTGTGTTGTCATACTGAGTCACGTGATGTAAAAGAGAGTCGGAATGAAGAAACCATTGAATTCCGAATGATATTTAAAGCACAGTTGAGAGCATATTATGCATTCCTAATGTTCAACGTTGTCAGTATTGTTATGATTTTTATTATTTTATCAATATATGTTTTAAAAAACACTCAATTGAAATGTGGAAAATGAGCTGTAGTGCCTCTTTAAATGCTAATATAAAATGCATTATGAGTTTATATTCATGTTGATGGCCATCTAAAATGTTTAGTGATAAATGCTATAATCTGATGAATATTGTCATAAATTTCCAGAGATCATTGTTATGATTTTTATTATTTTATCAATATATGTTTTAAAAAACACTCAATTGAAATGTGGAAAATGAGCTGTAGTACCAATCAAAATCAAATGAGACCAATGAAATGAATGCTTACATGTGACCTTTACACCTAGAAAAAGGGTCATTTTCTGGTTACTGTGAACTACTGTGATTACTCCCTCTTTTCACTATTCTCTCTTTACTCTTACTTATAAAATAAAAAATAAACATAGCAATTCTGGTGAGAAATGAGGTGATGTCTAAACTCAGCTTGGAACAATTTGCTGAAACTTTTCTGGAGATAACATAGTCTTTACTCTCATAAGTTGTGTACAATGTTATCTTGACATTTTTGTACTATTTATTAAATATTTGGTTGTAAATGTATAAATTACTTTATTTTAGTTCCAACTGATTTGAATATTTCAGAGACTACTGACAGATATAGAGGTTCAAAAAAGAAAAGCACAGAAAGTGTTTGATCAGCATAGTGCATCAGATAGATCAGATTGTAACCTGTTAGCTAAGATGAATGACTTACAAGAAGAGGCAGAACAGAGATGTGAAAAATTACGAGATGCAGTGGGTAAACAGGAAAAATTTGAGGCAGAAGTCCAGTTTCTCACAGGAGCTATCAATGAAGCCAAAGAAAAGCTATTGTCAACACATGTACAAGCCACTGATATGCCTACCCTGAAAAAACAAATTTCTGAACATAATGTAAGAGCAGTTATATGAGATAATGATAAAAAAATAAATAAGATTGAATTTTTCACATCTCTTTGGGTGTCCAGGTAGCGTAGTGGTTAATGCACTTGCTTCTCACTGCTGCGACCAGAGTTCGATCCTCTGCATTGACAGTGGTTGTATGTGAGAGGGTATTATGTTGCCCACTTGGACACATGGGTTTCCTCCGGGTACTCCGGTTTCCTACCACATCAACAACCCCTTTATTCCAAATTCTGAGCCAACAAAAAGCATTAATATAAGTTGTAGAACTTGTTTTGTTAATTGTCATAAAATGAATAAAGTTTAAAGTTTTAAAAAAATAAACTGATGATTGGAAATTTATCTACCAAAGTTGTGAAACTTATTGCCCCTGGGTTAGGGGTTCATGTCTAGTATTTGGCTCTATATAGTTCAAATGCATTATTTCTTTATTTCTAAGATTATTTGGTCATAGTTACTTGAAAGATGAAATAATGGTTTTTAGCTCAAGTGAGTTTTCTGTTCAACCATTGTCTGTCATCCGTCTGTATGTCTGTAAACTTTTCACATTTTCAACTTCTTATCCAGAACCACTGGGCCAGTTTCATCCAAATTTTGCAGAAAGCATCTTTGAATAAAAGGAATTCTTTTTTTTCTTTCTTCAGATGAAGAGCAATGTCCTTTTCCAAGGGTAGATAACAGTGAAATAGCAAAAATATACTGACAAATTTTAAAAATCTCCTCAGAACTGCTGGACCAGTTTCAGTCACACTAGGTGCAAATCATCCTTGGATCAAAGGGATTCAAGTTTGTTCAATGTCATAAAGGGTATAGGGGAGAGAATTACAAAAATGCAAAATAGACTGGGGTCATATAAAAATCTTCTCAAGAACCATTAAAGTTTACATGGAAGCTTTCTTACATACTGCAAGTTCAAATTTGTTAAAATTATGGGGGTAGGGTGGGGCCATAATAGGGTATCAAAGTTTTACATGGGAATATATAGGAAAAAATCTTTAAAATCTTCTCCAGAATCACAGGGTCAATGTCAATCACACTTGGTAGAAATCATCCTTTGGTGAAGGGGATTCAAATTTGTTCAAATGAAGGGCCATGCCCCCTTCAAAAGGGGAGATAAACACAAAAATGCAAATATAGATTGTTTCATTTAAAAATCTTCTCAAGAACCACTGAGAGAGTAAAGTTCAAATTTACATAGAAGCCTCCTGATAGTTCAGATTCAAGTTTGTTAAAATCATGGCTGCCGGGGGTAGAGTAGAGCCACAATAGGGAATCAAATTTTTACATGTGTAAATATGGAAAAAAAATGTTTAAATTCTTCTTCTCAAGAACCACTGAGCCAGAAAAGTTCAAGTTTACATGGCAGTTTTCTGACATATTGTAGATGCAATTTTGTTAAAATTATGGCCCTGTAGAATAGGATGGAGCCACAGTAGGAGATCAAAGTTTTACATGAAATTATATAGGAAAGATCTTTAAATATGGGCCAAGGTGACTCAGGTGAACCCATGGGCCTCTTGTTTAGCTCACCAGGGCTTTTTTGATTGTTCTTTTTCTGTTCATCTGTTTGTAAACTGAAGTGTTAAAATCGTGGCCAAGGGTTGGGGTGATCTAATTTTTTACATGCAAATATATAGAGAAAATCTTTAAAAATCTTATCGAGGACCAATGGACAGGTCGCGGTAGAGTGTTCACTTCATAACCGAGAGGTCGTGACTTTGAGCCCCGTTTGTGCCATGGCAGCATCATACCTAAGATTTAAAAATGGTAGCAATTGCTCCCTCGCCAAACACTCAGTATTTAGCAGTGAGAATCATGGATCTTTCGGATATGACCTTAAAAACAGAGGTCCTTTGTCGTGATAGGAATTGGCATGTTAAAGAACCCTCACTGTTACCGCCCGGAGCACTTAACATAGGTCTAAATTTGTGGTACTTCTCCGACAGCTGGTGATGTCTCAATATGAGTGAACAATTCTTGATGGGACATAAAACAACAATCAATCAATCAAGAACCATTGGGGTATAAAAGTTGAAATTTACCCAAAAGCTTCCTGACATAGTGCAGATTCAAGTTTGTTAGAAATTATGGCCCCTGAGGTTAGGTAGGGGCCACAATAGTGGATCAAAGTTTTACAAGCTGATATATAGGGAAAATCTTTCAAAATCTTCCTTTCAAGAACCACTGGTCCAGAAAAGTTTAAATTTATATGAAAGCTTCCTGATAACGAGTAGACTGTATTTGTCCATGAATGATCACTAATCCTCGTAAACAGACACTGACAGCCCAGGGCAAGTGTGAACTGCTGATTATAGGTGTACATGTATCTTGTCTTGATTAACATTGTACTTTCCTTTATGATGATGTAATCAACTTAGGTCTTATCTATTCACTTGTTATTTTAAATCTAAAGTATCTATTACAGATCACTGGTATAGGGAATAGGGTTAGTCTTACTGCTTAATTTTTAAGAGCTGTATAAAGTTCCAGGGGTGGTTATAGGAGTAGGGGTGATGTATTGTTTCACATCATTCATGTATATATATCTTATGGCAACACTTTGACCTTGTGACCTTGAACTTGGAGTATGACCTACTTTAAAAAAACATAACTTATTACGTATATGCAGAACTATTTTACACTAGATTCTCTATGACAAGACTGTGACACAATTGTGTGTGATCTTTTGTCCTTAAAGTTTGACCTGCTTTTAAAAAATTATGACCTGTTCAATATCTCTTGATCTATGTAAGGTAGAGCTTTCATATTTTATGTAGATTTTTTATGGCAAGATCTCATTATTCTGTGAATTTTGACATGTGACCTTGGCCTTGGAGTTGACCATCCAGTATATTATTGTTTTATAATCATGTTTGATCTAGACCTAATCAGTATCTCCTGAACTATCTAAGGTAGAACTTTAATATTTTGTAGATATATTCTTTATGGCTATACCTTGTTATACTTTGGTGACCTTGATCTGGAAATTTTTACCAACTTTAATGAAATTGTGACCTATTCAATATCTCATAAACTATTTCAGGTAGAGCTTTCATATTTTGTACATTTTGTATTTTCTTATAACAGGGTCTTTCATATCATACCATGATCTATCACTTTGTGATCTTCGTGTTATCCAGAACAGCAAGATCATTCTAGTCATATTGGTGTTGAGGCCTCTCTGTATTTTGTGAATTCATTTCAGTTATGATGGGGGGGGGGGGGGGACCCTCCATGGCCAAGTGGTTAGAGCATCACTCTCAAAATCACAAGGTCTCTCACCTCTAGTCGGTGCAGGTTTGATTCTCACACTGATCTATGTGAGAAAGTTTGCCAGTTTACTTTCAGAAGGTCGGTGGTCTCTTCCTGGGTATATTGTATCTGGGTTCTCTCCCCCACCTACAAAAACTGGATGCCACCAGATAACTGAAAAATTGTTGAGTGTGGCAGAAAACAACAAACAATCAATCAATCAGTTATGTTTACAGCTAATTTGGGACTGCAATATGGGATAAAAATTGTTCATGGGGATGATTGATTTAAAAAAATCTTTTAAAAATCACAATGGCAGGGCCAAGCGACTCTGGTGAGTGATGTGGCCCATAGGCCTCTTATATAGTTATGTGATTTTCAGCTGATTGTTAAGGCTCATAGCCCTCTTGTTAACAATTGCATGTTTTAAAGAATTTTCATTTACATCTTTGTAGGCTTTAGCAGCACAAGTTAAATCCTATGAGGAGAGATTATACAAAATCAATGAAAGAAGTGAAAAACTTCTGGTAGAAAGTGCCTCAGGCCATTCAGATCAATACAAAAGACTCGCAGACCATCAGAGTTCAAATTCATCCCTGCAAACTCCAGTGCAATCAGACCACCTTGATAGTGGTGTTTTTCTGTCTCCTATTACCACCTCTACTACTACCATGTATTCTGTGAATCCACATACAGAAGCAGAAAAAGCATGGAAAAGAAGTAATTTTATTTCTTCACCTTTGCAGTCATCACCAGAAATTGCTTATGAAATGGCAAAGCAATCAAGTAGTACAATCCATTGCATTGACTCTCAAGAAAATTTTCAGCAACCTAGACTAAGCCTATCACAAAATGAAAATAACCTTCTGAGAAAACAAAGCGAGAGTGAGTTAAACATGTCAGTACCTGGCACTCATAAACGGAAAAGTCGATCTCCTTCCCCTACAGCTCTCTGTGATGATGAACTGATCAGACCAAAGCCAAAGTACAATACTCCACAAATGTTGTCATTAGGCCCTATACAGCCTAGTCCTCCAAGAAGACAACAAAAAATGGACATGAAGCCTTTGAAAGCTACTTTGAAGTTTTTGGATTCAATGAAGGTATAAAGAAAAATACATAATTCAAGTATTCTGAACCCATATACAGTACAACCTCATTACCTCGAACTCGATGGGACCGAGAAAAAACTTTGAGATATCCGAGTATTCAAGATATCGAGGGTAAAATACCTAAAGAATAAGTTGTTGGGATTTCCGAATCATTTCAAAATATCCATGGTATTCGAGATATTAGTGTTTGAGATATCGAAGTTTAACTGTATTTATCATTTATTATAAGACTAACTTTGATCAAAATGGGTCTTGTTTGGCAAAGATTTATTGTTAAATCTTTGAGGGTTTGAAGTATATAGGAAACTAGTTTGAAAATCTTATTCTCAAGTACCACAGAAATACAATGTAAATCTAATATACAACTATACTCATGCAGTCTTAACTCACTAGCCCGATGCCTGAGGCAAGTTAAAATTGGTATTGGCTAGTTAGAATTGTCTCAAAGGTAGACCAATGGGCTAGTAAAAAAATTACGATGTAAGAGATATTTTATCAAAATATTTGAGTTTAACAGGGATTTATCAGTACCACATGATCCTACTGTCCATAAATCCCCTCCATATAAATCATCTAGCAGTACCACCTTCTGGATAGAATTTGGACTTATTCCAATAATTTCCAAAATTTTCTGGCTACTAAAAGTGCTCTTAGTCATTTTGATTATTGTCTTCATTTGCTCTGTTGACAGGTCTTTTCCTCTCGGAGCCATTTTGTTTGACATATGGTTTGATGTTGATAATAGATACAGGGAACTTCTTATAACCTGTGACGTTATACTTGATGCTCGTGTATGGATACGTGTAACTGTCATAATTCTTGACTGCTCAACTAGTGAGAAAATTGAGAAAGAAAATACCATCATAGTGTAACTTCTTTTATTTACGGTGATAATTTTGCATACTATATTATGACCATGTTCTGTACAGTGTATAGTAAATAAGGTATGGAAAAATGAGGTTAGCACACAGCATTCTTACTGAGAGAGAGAGAGATAGAGAATATCTTGTTGCCTGGGATAGGGGCACACTTCCTATTATACACATACCACTGCCAATCCCCATACTATCATTCACACATAAACAAAAACAAGAACTTATTGACTTACAAAAAGTTCATATGTATTTCTGCACATTTATATTCAACTTATGTAGCACATGGGCAGTCAGAGTGAACCCTTCATGATTTTAATTGATACATCCTGCAAACATTTTACATGACAATTTAATGGCATTATTGAATGCAGTGTAACTTAGAGAAAACCCGAATGCAAAAATCTAGAGGTTTTGACAAACAGAACATCAAGCCAATAGTGTGGAATGGAAAAACATAAACAGTAACTAAAACCATTCTAGACATAACAAATACGAACATGCAGTATACCAGGCCAGGCCATGTTGTTATCTTGGGAAGTCCTATTCTCCCACTCCAATATGTAAGAAAACCCGTGAAATTTGACTTTTAAAAACATTATAACTCCATTCAAAACTTTGTTCCCTAAAATCAGTGTTTTATCTAAATTAAAGTAGTGTCAGTCCACTGTCATTGATTGTTGATGTGATTTCAAGATGTCGGAACCAAAATTTTTTCCAAATACTTCAAAATGTTATGTCAGCAAAATAAATAAACGGTAATGAAATATAATAGTTTGATTAAAAAAAAATTAATAATTAAGTACTAAGTTTAATTATTTAAGTGCCTTCCAAGAAATTCATTAATGACTAAAAATATGGGTAACTATTTATTGCACTATGTTTTTTCTTGCATAGGAACACGAACAAGCATGACTGTCAGTAATGATATATCAGGAATGATTAAATTATCTGTTTCGTTGTATTGGGGATCATTTCAAAACTAAAGTGATAGAAAGTGTGAATGAGATAAATAGAACATCTATAATTGTGTAATTTGATATTTGCTCTATCCAACTCATTGAAATGGTGATTTATTCACTTGGCAAGCCTCACAAATAAATACACCATTTCAACTCGTTGGATAGAGCAAATGTCAAATCACACAATATAGATATCCTCCACTTTTCATCCACATCAATTTTTTTTAAGTGTATTATTATTCCTCCTTTATATTAAATTTTTTGGGTATTGTAGGCAATTAGATATCTGGAAAAAGGATTGTTTTGTACAAAGTCACACACTTGACAAAGATTTGGTGGCCCATGTAATCTAAAAAATTGTATCAATAGATAAAATCTTTAGTATATTTGGATAGATTGGAGCTTCATCTGTACAAAGATATATATCATGTAGAAAATTCAAAACATCTTGTGATATGTGATTCCATGAACATTTTTCTTTGTTGAACTTGACCTTCTGTATGACTATGTTATCGTAATTTCAGATTTCGCAGTTAGCTCATTTCTGACTAACTTATTTATTGATACACATTTTTGAAAACATGACATGACAACGTTATATTGATCTTGACCTCAGAATATTGATCTTGACCTCATATTTCTGTAGTTGTTTTAGACCTTTTCTTACTAACCTTATGATGAAAGCAAGAAAACTATGCACAAATTGTTATATCTCAATGTTGTAAAATTATGTGATGAAATTAGGTTGTAAATATGAGCTGATTTTTGAATGATCATGACAAAAAATTGCTCTCTGATTGCTAGAGTGTGTCTGCCAGTGTGCCCAATTTGCTTGCTGCCCATGATGAATTACCTTGTAGTCTGCAACGCAGTGCATCTTTTGATTTAAAAAGTACATCATTGTCAGTTGATCAGTCTGCTGCAGCAAAAGACACTAGTCTGGCTGAACTTAATTCATCCTGGAATACTCTTCAGCTTCAGGTAATTGTTTTTGTATCTTCACATTTTAAGACCAAAGGAAAGCATGACAAAAAAAAACCCCAAAACAAATAGATACTTGAGCTTTAAAATCTTTTTATTCATGCAAAATAATAAGGTCCTTTATTTTGAAATCAAGTAAATTACCTGACAAATATGAAAGTGTTACAACGAATATGAAAGTGTTACAACAATCACTGGATGCTGTTGGTAAGCAATTCCGGTTACTATAAAATATGAACCATAATGGTCAGACCTTCGATTTTCTGATTTCACTGAAAACTTCAATCTCGAGAACATTCGATCTCTTGAAGTTTTATCAAGTTCCCTTGAACTTTGAGTTACCTGTATTCATTATCAAAAGTCAATAACACCAACCAATGAATTCAACAATTTTATTCTAAAGCCTCAAATGCACATGATTATTGAGAATGGTTAAATAGTCATGTCTCTTTATGAATAAGTTGCCTTGGGTGAGCACAAGGAGAGTGTTTTCTTATGTATATATAGTAGTTTGAATTTTGTGAAAGGAAAGCATCTCTCTTTCAGCTTAGGGCCAAGGAAGAGCAGCTCCGTAATGCCTTGCAATGTCAAAAACAATACCAGCAAGCAGTACAGGAGGTGAATGAACAACTAGACAGAATACAACACAGTATCTCCCAAGAGTTACCAATTACTTCTGATCTAGAAATACACATTGGAGACTTTCAGGTCAGTCATTCTATGAATATATCTCAATTACATATACCATGATTACCTGCTTCTGAAAAGTAAGAGCCTGCTGTTCCAAGGTGTAATTAGAAAATTTATTTGAGTATACATTGCATACATGTGATAATTTTTCAACCACAAATCTGTACAGTGCCTTTAAGAAACCATCATTTTGAGTGAAAAATCTGTATACAAGTTTGCAAAATGTTGTACAAAATATGTACAGAATATCATAAAATGGTTTTATACATCTGTATAAGTGTAGGCTTGGTGTAAAATGCTTGACTCTGGAGCCCCAAACTGGACCTACAAAATGGAGAGAGGGTGATGCGTTTTCTCATAAGAGATTGTCAGGGGTGGCAGTGTTGGTGTGAATTTCAACATTTAGTTTATTTTGTCATTTTTGCTGTCAGGAATGTTTGTGGCTGAATTATAAAATTATCCAAACAAAACATAGTCCTTTGAAACTAAAAGCAGAATGGTCTTTTTCTTTCAGGTAACAGAGACTGAATGCATTTTTATGACCCATAACCCACCCCCACCCCATCACAATATGATAAGCATTGTAACTGAAATGGTAAATCACAATGATTATTATAGGGTTAATCACATCTCTCTCTCTCTCTCTCTCTCTCTCTCTCTCTCTCTCTCTCTCTCTCTCTCTCTCTCTCTCACACACACACACACACACACACACACACACACACACACACACACACACACACACACACACACAGAGACACACACACACACACACACACACACACACACACACACACACACACACACACACACACACACACACACACACACACACACACACACACACACACACACACACACACACACACACAGGCATCCAGTTTTTTATTGGGGGAAGAGAGAACCTAGATACAATGTACCCAGGAAGAGACCACTGACCTTCCGAAAGTAAACTGGCAAACTTTCTCACATACTTTTTTCAGACACAATATTGTAATAACACGATTATACATCTATCAAGTCTTCTTAGATTTGCAGGTCTTAAATCTGGACTTAGTCACATTCTGTTATATAAACAAATGAAATCAAAAACACAAACTGTCTAGTTTTAAAGGTCACTTCTGTTTTTTCTCATGTTTTACACATACCTAATAAGGGATTTTGGTATGTTACGGTAAAACTTACAAATGTACAAATTTTATAAAAAGCGTGGGGTTTGGGTTTTTTGGTTGTTTTTTTTTATAATGGTTTATTTTCAGTATTTTACAATTACATACACATAAGACATTACACTAATACATTCATACACACATTCCTAAATACATACAATCAACCATACAAAATTTATAATTGCATGTAAATAGTATAGCACAGGACATTTTTTGTTTTTTTAAAGTACAAATGTTGACAAAAACAATCGGCAAATTATTGAAACTAAAAGTAATCATATTATATACAGATATAGAGCTTTGGTTTTCCATCATTAATTATTATACACAAGATCATATGTCACCCATTTACTAAGTATTTTGGATTTACATTGAAATACATTTTCACAATATTTTTCCATTTCTCTATAGTACTTGATTAAATTGACTGCTTCAGAAAACTTTGGCTGAAGGCCTTGTGATCTTGAGTAATATATATACTTTTTTGCAACCAGTAAAAGAAAGTTTTCTAGACAGCTTCCATCTGTGTTACCGAGTAAGACAATTATTCTTGAAATTTTATAATCATTTTCAATTGCATTAAACCATTTCGTAAATTCATACCAAAACAAATGAACATGGATACAGTTGTAGAATAAATGAATTATAGTTTCTGTTTCAGAGTTACAAAATGTACACATTTTATTATCTGAAATCTTGATTTTATGGAGAAAGGAGTTTGTAGCAATGTAGTTCATAACTATTCTGTATTGAAAGTAAATTATTTTTGTATCTTTTGTGCATAATGCTGCATTCACAAAATAAAATCCCCAATCTTTTCCTGAAATTGGCTCACCTAGTAAAATTTCCCACTTATCCTTTTTTGATGTTGGGGCTATAAACTCCTTTCTTATTAAAATTTGATATAAAAATTTGATATTACATGTTGACATCATTTTTTGCACAATACACACTTTCACATTTGCATCATTTTCTTGAATTCTATATGTACCATCTTTCAATGCAATGATATCTCTTTTGACCTTTGATATCACATGAAAATAGTCTAAAAAATAATTTGTAACCAAGTGTTGCTTTTATTTCATTAAAACATTTAATATTTCCATTTTCCGACACCAGGTCCTCTAAATCTTTAACACATTGTCAGCCCATTTAGTTTTTTTTTTAATGATTGTCATCCCCAGTGTGAAAATATGGTGTATTATGAACTTGAATTTCTGAGTAACTACGAATGCCTGATTAAGGAACTACACAGTATGTTTGGAGAAATTGAAACTACCAAGATGTACATTATACAGTTCACCCGAAGAAATCAGCAGCTAGGGGAATCAGCAGAAGAATATGCTGCTGAGCTGAAACAGTCATATGACAAGGCCTACAAGAACAGAAGTGCTTCAAATTACACAGGAGGACCTGCTAGGAAGGTTTCTTCTTGGACTTCGTAACCACAAGGCATTGAACAAAAGGAACCAGAGACTATAGAAGATGCTGTATATAATGTGGTGCATTATCTTGAGACCACACGATATCCTCATATTCAGGAAGGTGTTGATAGGAAGGACCAGAAAGCTACAAGACAACAGTTCCTGATAAACAGAGTCCTGACAAGAAGACAAATAAAGCAACAGAAAAGCAAAACACAGAAGGAAACTCTATTCAGCAGAAACCTGGAACAAATGCTTCCAATGCCACCAATTATGATTCAGATGTCAAAAATCTGGTAGGTCAGTTATCTGCTTTTGTCTGGCAAATGCAATTTAATATGCAATCAGATAACCCTGTGCAGAGTATAGGAGCCATACCTGAAAATAAAGGAAATTTGCAAGCATCCAGAAGACCTTCGGGATATCAGCCAAGCAGAGCAAATAATGGAATTTGCTTTGCCTGTAACCAATATGGGCACTTCGCCAGAAACTGCCCAAACAAAAACTCACAGGAAGTTTGTCAGAGTAAGGGAAGATTCCAGCAGGACTCTCCAATGTTTTCCAATAACCAGCAACAACCATCCAACAGTATTCTACTAAGTGGGGAGGAGGCAGCTCTCCCACAATGACCATCTCCAGTTTTGACCCACGTATCATCAAACTAGAGAGGGTCACTCCCGTTGACTGGGGAGTGACCCACAAAGAGGGAACAGGTATAGGTCGGGAGGAATCACATGAGACAATCCAACCAATGGAAGAGAATGCCTTTTGTGACCAGCAAGTCGCACAAATTGCAAGACAACTTCTGAGGAGTGAGGGTATCTACATAAGAGAGAAGATTCAAGGCATGAAGGTCATGTTTACAGTTGACACAGGAGCCATCTGAACCATGCTATCAGACCAAGCCTATCGAAAGATCCCGAAGATGTATGACCACACTTTGAGAAGTCTTGCATGTTAACCAGTGTAAACGGCCAACCTCTGAGGGAGATGGGGAGAGCCCGGTTTCAAATTCAGTTAGATGATTTGAAATTTGAAGAGGAGATTGTAGTTGCTGAGATTGAAGATGAAGCTTTATTGGGTTTAGATGTATTGATGAAAGGTCCAGGGGGACCCACAGATATCAAGCTTAGTGAAGGCATTATCTTGTTGAATGGTTGTACCATTCCATATATCCAGAACCATCAACCCAGCAAAATAAAGTGATCATTGATGTATTTGTGGAGAAAGAGGATGGGGACTGCAGTAATGGGCCTCAAGATTATGTAGTAGAACCATTGGAAACATTTTTAGAGAGGCACCCTTTGATTGATGGCTGCCTCATTGGTGGAAATCTGTGGCAGTGTAACCAATCAAGTCTGGGTGATGAACCCCTCTGAGGAAGAGGTGGTCACTCACCAGAATACCAAGATTGGTGAAGCTGAAAAACTAGATATAGTTCCCACACTATTGTTACCTGCAGAAAAATTGGAAACGATGATGTGGTTAGGAGAATTCAGATGTTGTCATCAATGCAACCTATCACATGAGAAACTAATGAAGGAATAATTAGGTCAGTGGCCATGAACGGAAGCACATAGGGAGGCAACAGTGGAATTGTACCCTCTCACCTTGAGGATCTTTATGAGGCAGCAATTGCTGACTGATCAAAGGAAGAGAAAACTACAGTATCTGCCTTGTTACAAAGGTACTCTTTTCAGAAAATGATCAAGACATTGGGCATACCAATCTGGTTCATCATTTTATAGACACAGGGGATGCCAGACCCATAAAACAGCCACCACGTAGAGTGCCATTTGCACTTGCAGGGGAAGAGCCAAGCAGCCATCAAGGAGATGGAGAGACAAGGAGTCATTAAAAAATGTAATTCCTCCTGGGCATCTCCACTAGTGCTCGTTAGAAAGAAGTTGGGGAAAATTTGACCATTTGTTGATTATTGTTGGCTAAATGCAGTGACAAGAAAGGATGCTTATCCACTGCCGAGAGTACAAGAGTGTCTGGATACAGTCCCGAGAGCTAGCCCATTTTCCACTTTTGACTTAATAGCTGGGTATCATCAAGTTCCCATGAGGAATGAGGACATACCCAAGACTGCTTTTGCTACAAAATATGTCCTATACAAATTTAAAATTATGCCATTTGGTTTATGCAACTCCCCTGCAACTTTTCAATGCCTGATGGAGCTTGTACTGCACAGACTACAATGGCAGACTTGCCTAATATTTCTGGATGATGTGATTGTCTATTCCTCAACATTTCTTGAACACATGCAACAGGTAGAAGGTGTGTTGGAGAGAATTAGCAAAGCTGGACTCAAACTTTCAAAATGCCACCTCCTCAGACCTGATGTCACATTTCTATGCCACTGAAGGAATCTGACCTAATCCCAACAATGTAAAGAAACTAGTTCAATGGCCCATGCCAAAGAATGTCAATGAAGTTCGCCAGATACTGGGCATAGGGAGCTATTATCGCAGGTTTATCAAAGACTTCTCAACACTGGTTAGTCCATAGACCAAATTGTTGAGGAAGGGTACTGATTTTGAATGAACCGAATCATGCCAGGAAGCATTGGATAAACTCAAAATTGCCCTCACCAGACCAGAAGTAATGGGTTATCCGCAAGATGAGGATGAATACATTTTGGATACAGATGCCAGTAATGTGGGAATTGGCACACACTCAGTCAGATTCAGGAGGGTAGAGAACAAGTCATTGCATATGGGAATAAGACACTAAGTAAATCAGAATGTAACTATTGTATTCCTGACAAGTTGCTTGCAGTGAAGCATTTTGTTGATAATTATAGACAATATCTGCCTGGCAGGAAGTTCCTTGTATGTACAGATCACTAAGCTCCAATATGGTCATTTAGTCTGAAAGAACCTAAAGGAAGGATTGCGTGGTGGCTGGAAATCCTGTCCACCTTTCACTTTGAAATTCAGCATCAGCCAAGAAATAAACACACTAATGCTGACATGATGTTAAGACGCATGGAAACCACTGTTCCAGATTCCAACACTGAGCCAAGTCTAAGGTGTGGGCCATGTAAAAATTGTCATCGATGGACCCAAGATATGCAAGGTCCCTCAGATTCAGACCAAATGCAAGTGACATCCCTGCCCAAGAAGATACAAGTCATGAAGAATTGCCAGAGAGCAGCAGAGGAAGATATGTGGATACCTTGGTCTGGCAGATACACAAACAAACAGCTGAGAAAACTCTAAGAAGGTGATGAACACATTGGACCTATACTAAAGTTCAAGAGGGAAGGCAGGAGGCCTACAGGGGCAGATATGGAAAAATACAGTCCAGCAGCCTTGCACTACTGGCAGATTTGG
Organism: Ostrea denselamellosa; assembly: GCA_024699665.1. Taxonomy (NCBI): domain Eukaryota; kingdom Metazoa; phylum Mollusca; class Bivalvia; order Ostreida; family Ostreidae; genus Ostrea; species Ostrea denselamellosa. Next base: position 2,127,748 of record JAMZEH010000021.1, read on the forward strand.
TCCTCCCTTGAGGAAAGGGAAGGCCTTTTATACAAGATCTTGTGTCAAGGGATGGAACTGGGCCTTATAGTTAATTCTTGGTACCAGAAAAAATGAAATCTGAAGTATTATACCAAATGCATGATTAAGGGCATTTGGGGAAGAAGAAAACCCAGCAAAAGATAAAACAGAGATTCTACAGGTATGAGATGAAGGAAGATATTTACCTTGTATAGCAAAACGTGACACTTGTGCAGCAAACAAAACACCCACCAAAACCAGCAGAGACCCACTTGGAGAAATGATGGTTGGTGCTCCGATGGATAGAATTGCAACTGCTGGGTCCTTTACCACTGATACCACGAGGTAATCGATACATCCTCACTATGACAGATTATTTCACCAAATGGGTGGAAGTCATTCCTGTGACAGATCAGTCAGCAACCACTTGCACAAATACAATGCTCAACAAAGTTATATTCAGATATGGGTGCCCTCTGGCCAGCCATTCAGATGAAGGTCATTGCCTATGAGAGTGAGATTTTTCAACAATTATATCAACTATTTGAGATATGCAAGATACATACCAGTCCTAGGAACCCAAAATATAATGTTCAGGTTGAGAGGTTCAACCGTACCCTCCTGGGGATGATTAAGTCATATATATGAAGGGAGCAGTTGGACTGGGATGTCTATTTGGGCTGCTTGGCTGGGGCATATTGTGCTCTACCCAACATGAGTCAACTGGACTGACCCCAAACCTTCTTATGTTAGGACAAGAAGTGAGGTTGTCCTTCGATGTGAAAAAATAAAAGAGCTCTTTAATTCATGTTTTCTGATTTTCAGGTAGATCAAAACATTGCTTTTATTAAGTGTATTTGATTCTTATTAAATAAATTAGCTGATTAACATTTAATTTTATTTCACCTGTGTATTTTTTGTTTGAGCTGATTAACACAACAAAGTGCAGGTACATCTACTCACAAGGAATTCAGTAGTGTCAATTATGGCACTATGGTACTAACAAAATATGTTTTCTATAAATAGGTGACAAATAACAATAAAAATATTAAAGTTAATATTTTCTGAAATTAAAATTTTATGTCAGATTTGATTTCATTGTTTTTTTCCTAGACACGAAAATAACAAAATTTAATCTCACATGAAATTAAATATGTCTACAGTGTATTATGCAGCCTTTCATCAGTATAAGCACTTTTGAGGGCTGGTGTTAATTTTAACTAATACTCAGGTAACTGATAAAGCCTGTTTTTATTAAATTATTATATTTTATTTCAAAACTTTACCAAGTACTTATATTGTTGATCATCATTGTTCAAGGTTTAGTTTGTGACTTTTTGAAATCACACAGTGGACTAACAGTACTTTGATTTAGATAAAACAGTAATTTTTGTAAACAAAGTATTTGTTATTGGAATTCCAATGTTTTTGAAATCAATTTTCATGTGTTTTCTTGGAAATTGGGGGGGGGGGGGGGGGGGGGGGGGGGGAGAATAGGGCTTTAAGTTCCAGCAAGACAGTTTAATTGATAAGTTATTTCTCATGTTTAGAATGACTTCAGAGAAGAGAGAATGTGGCCTGTTGAATACTTCCTGCTACTGCAGCTGGTCAAGTTGCTGGGCTGGAATGGTTCCTTGTTGACAATAATTGTTGACATCTTTCTTTGTTTACTTTTCTAATTGTAATTTTGGAGTATTTGTGTATGGTGTGTACACGTCTATGAAATGTGACTTGCATACTGTCAGTGGGTGCAATGCTATTTTCTCTTAATTTTTGTACACAATATTTTCTGGTAGGCTATTTGTTTACCACTTTCAAATTCATATATCTGATCATTTTTTCAGATAGAGTTGATATCAAGGTTTTTTTTTTGGTTTTTTTGGGGTTTTTTTTGATAAGCCAATAAACAAATTAACTGGTATATAGATTATACTTTAAATTTGATAAATATTGTTGAAAACATTAAAAATCATTTTATGGGTGGGTGTTTTTTGGTTTTTTTTTTAATTCATGTAAACATGAAAGCAAACTAGGGAATACTGAAGCAGAAATAATCTGAAAAGTAGTTCAGACCAGAAGTGCTAATATATATCCAATGGGTTATGGTATATCAAACTAGCAATGTGTACCAAATGAATGAGATTAAATATTTTATTAAACAAGTCATATGAAATCGAACAAAACTGAAATTATCCACACAAAAAAGAAGAAAATATCAAATATAGAATGAAACAAAAACATCAAATAAAACTGAAAAAGCACCAAAATGCATCATATTGTTTCAGCAGGTATCTTTCTGTGTGTGCAAATTATGATTTTTGGCCATTATTTTACAGCAAATACTACAAGATTTTGATGGTATAAAATGTGATGTAGCACGAATTAAAGAGCAAGGTAGAAAACTGGTAGATACATCTGATGGAGAGGGATTCAGGACTCAGCAGTCAACTCTCACGATACTGAGCGCCAGAGTGGAAAATCTACAGACTTTGGCTGACATCAAAAGCAATCAATTACAAGTAAGGATGATCTGTAAATGAATCCAAACTGTTTATCATGTGCTTTTATAGAGATTATAGCTTCTAAAATAATGTGTCGACATATGATATTTTTCTATATTTTCCCAGAGAACTACAACTCTGCAGTTAATTTGGACCCTATGGCTTTGTTATTTTTTTTTTTTAAAGATTCCTGTAAAACAAGTAATTAAAAAAAAATGTTGGCCTAATTCTATTGAGAAAAATGCAAAAGGGACAGAGAGATACATGGTTCAGTGATATGTATTAAACATGAAAAAAATCTTTTACAGAATTGTGTAACAGAAAAAGAGAGGCATGCAATAATAAAAGCAGCATACAGAAAAGATCTGACTGAAATAGAAGATTGGATTGATGGAAAACAAATGCATCTATCAGTTATATCATTGTCATCTGAAACACCAGGATCCTTGAGAGAAAGTCTGGAAAACAATCAGGTTTACATATTACGCTGATTTAACTGTAACAAATGCAACATATGTTTGCTTACTTAGAGTAAAATGTCGAGACATCATTTTCATTGATCAGATCAGGCAGTAAATTATCTCACACTGTTCAAGCATGTAAAGGAGGTATATTAAAAAAAAAACCTTTCAGTAGTGAAAACTGGAGGATGTGTGAAATGAAGTTAAGTTGAAAATTTAAAATTCTGTCTTCATGTGAAATCAGTAAATTTTTCTTTTTTGATTTCCCAGTGGGACATGGAAGTACATTCTGTAGATTGTCAACTGCCTTATGCCGTAATCCACTGCCCTAACAATTTGAAAAGTATAAAAGATATCTTTCTTATTTTATTTGTGTATCAATTAATGGCATACCTCCATTTGAAAAAAGAAATGTGATTATATGATATTCCTCCTTAATTTTATGGTTGTGAGTGTAGCACTGTGTATCCAAATCTAAACATTCCTAACCTTTTCCAGCTCTATTGAATGCATAATTATGTATTCTAATATACATATATAATGTTCATCTGTTCTATCATAATAAAAACATGTTTGTAGATGCTGCTGGAAGATGTAAGCAAAAAGTTGCAAATGATTCCACACTTGGCAGTTCGCTGTGATTGTCTATGCCAAGTTGAAACTTTCCAAAATGCTAAGAAACTGCGGTCACAGCTAACAAGCTTACAAGAGAGACTTGGTGCCCTCAAATTAGCAACAATAGAAAAGATAGGTTATCTCAAAGATATGGTCAAAGGAAGTGAGAAAAGAAAAAAAGAGATGGATGAATATGAAAGTTGTGCCCAGAAACTGATGGACACAAATCAGCAGAAACTGGTGGACACAAAGCAGATGGCATTACCATCAATAAGTGTAAAGAGTTCAATTTCTCCTGATCATGCTGAACTGCAACAGGTACTTTGCTCTTTAATTGATGTCGGTGTGATTATATACATGTACATGAATTGAAACCTTTTTAGTTCATCTTAGCTGAAAGCTGTTCGTCTGACATCTGTCCATTCGTCATGCTGACTGTTTGTCTGTAAACTTCACATTTCCATCTTCTCTAGAACTAAAAAGCCAATTTCAATCAAACTCGGTACAAGTCAATCCCTTCGAAGGAGAGATAATCACAAACAGGAAAAAATAGGTTGGGGTCATTTAAAAATCTTTCCAAGAAGGCAATAAAAGTGGAAATTCACATAAAGCTTCCGGACATGGAGTAGATCCAAGTTTGTGCAAATATTGTCCTGGAGGATGGGGTGGGGCCACAATAAGGGTTTAGAATTTTCAAATGCTGATATATATGAAAACTGTTAAAATATCCCTTGAACTATTTAAGGTAGGGCTTTCATATTTTTTATATGCATTCTTTATAGAAGGACCTTTTATGTGATACAGTAGTTTGTGATTTTGTGACCTTGCCCTAGAAGTTTGACATACTTCTAATAAAAATCTCAGCTATTCAGTATGTGCTGAACTATTTAAGGTCTTTCATATCTTGAATTTCTTATGAGAAGACCTTTCATTTCATACTATGATCTTTGACCTTGGAAATCGACCAACTTTGAAGAAAACATAACCTTGAGGTTTTCATATTTTGTAAGTAGATTCTTTATGACAAGACCTTTTGTTATCATATTTGATCTTGTGACTTTGACCTACTTTTTAACTTTACCTAATCAATATTTCCTGAAGTGTATAAGATAGAGCTTTTGTATTTTGTATATAGATTGTCATACTTTGGTGTTTAACATTGTGAACTTGACCTGGAAGTTTGACCTACTTTTAATTAAAATCTAAACTATTCAATACCGCCTGAACTATTTCAGATCAGATAAAGCGTTCATATTTTGTATATAGAATTCTTATGGTAAGGTCTTTCATATCATACCATGATCTATGACCTTGTAACCTTGGTCTTATTTAGAACAGCAAGATCATGTTAGCTGTACTAGACTTTAACCTGTGTATGTATGGGTGGGTATAAAATACATACAGTGAATTTGGTAGTAAAAATCAGACATTGGAGTTTTGAAGCCTTAATTGAATAAAAGAAAGTACATATATTATTCTTAGATATATAGGGGTTTGTTGTGATTGTTTTTTGTTTAAAAGTTTAAGTTGTATACTGAATAATGCATAAATGTGATTTCTCCATATTATTGAAATAGTTATTGAAATTTTATTAAGCCATCCTATCAAATTACAACCTGTCTTCAAATACTGAACATATCCCGCCAAGGAAATTTAAGAAGGGTTAAATTCAATAAATAAAATAAAGATTGATTTAATTCAATTAGAAATATGTCAAATTTCTTATTGAAATGAATCGATCTTTCATAGAAAGTGACCTTAATTTCTTTAACTGATTTAGAGATAGGATATTATATGGAGAGAGAGAGAGAGAGAGAGAGAGAGAGAGAGAGAGAGAGAGAGAGAGAGATTATTTTTGTGAGCATATATAATTTTATGTGTTATTTACTGAGAAAGATTCATGATGCAGAGACATGCTTTTCAATCTTTAGTTTTAATATTCCACTACTACCACCACCACATGAATTAAAAACAGACCTATCCCTGACCATGTGAAATCCCCATGTAAATTAGAAATAAACCTACTCCCACCCATTGAAATAAAAATTGTCCTGATAATTACTCTAAAGATAATCACTCCAAAATGTGTTACAGAATAATTATGTAATTTGATCTTTAGAAATGTCTGACTTTTTTTTTTTTTTTAAAGATAAAAATCACCAATAACAGTTTGCAAGATGTGCAAACATAGGCCTCACAAGATGAGGCGAATTTTTAGGTCACCTGATTCACTCATTTATTTGAGTTGTCCATTGTGCATCATCCATTAACAATTTTACATTTTTAACTTCTTCTTGAAAACTACAAGGCCAATTGTTGCTATTTTTGGCGTGAAGCATCTCTAGGATAAGAGGAATATAAATTTGAAATTTATTACCTTATCACCCCTGGGGCCTCAGGGGCAGGGTCAAATATGCTAAAAAAGGCTATATTTTCAAAAATTTTCTATTCCCACACATGTGGGAGAAAAACTAAATGCATGGTTATAATGTCCAGTCTATCAAATTGTGAAGTTTATGGCTTCTGGGCCAGGGGTTCAGACCCTAGGGTGGGGCCAATGTGGCCACATAAGTGAAAATGTGTTAAATCTTAGAAATCTTCTCTACAACCACATATATTTGAGAAAAACTAAATGCATGATTATGATGTCCATGACACTCTCTACCTAAATTGTGAAATTCATGATGGGGCCAATATGGTCATATAGTGAAAATGTATTATGTCTTAGAAAATCTTCCCTGCTCCCATTATATATTTGAGTAAATCTAAATGCACGGTTATTATGTCAATGAAGATTTCTACCTAAATTATGAAATTCATGGCTCCTGGGTCAGAGGTTTAGGTCCTTGTGCAGGGCCAATATGGCCATATAGTGAAAATGTATAAAAATAATTAGGGAATGTTAAAGTGATTTGTATGCTTCAAACTTCATTTTCCTTCTTCAGTGATTGAATAGTAATTGTATGTATTTTGAAAGATCAGAAATGTGCACAGAAGACTCCATATTGAGGCTTATATGGATATATGAAACTCCCTGTATGGGCTATGTATGGAATGATACTTACTAGGTGACCATTAATGCCCAGTGGCCTCTTATTATTTCTTACTTGAGCTATGAACACATTATAATGTAAACATTTGTAATAAATTATAAATAGACCTACCCCAATTCAATACCTATGTGTTTATTTTGGTTGTTGGCCCACTTTCCCCAATATTTTATTTTTGTTAAACAGGGCTATTTGGAATTTGGAAATATATGTACTTTATTTATTTAATCACCAATCAAGGGCCCTCATGAGTATGTAAAATTTTAACAATCATTATAAAAACATGTAAAATTTTAATAATTGATCATTATAAATACATGATACTAATTCTGGTCATTATAAATACATGATGCCATATATACATGAACCCATGTGGACAAAAGCATGTAGGCCTACTGTATATTGCATTGTTTGACAGTTCTTTTTTAGATCCACTTCTTTTGTTTCCAATGAGTTTGCTTGCATTCATTTTAAAAATCAAGATTTCTCGGTTGAAAATTCCAAATTGTTTTGTCATTTTCATTAAATCATTAATTAATTAATGGTAATAGATAAAAAAAAAATAAGTAGATTTAAATTTGAAAATGACAGTGAGGTACAATGTTTATTATATTAAAAGCAAAATACAGCTCTCTCCTGATTAACCAGCATTAAAGGACAAAAAATCAAATCCATAATTAGTAGTATAGATTGGTTGTTGAGGCATCTCTGTGTTATGTGAATTCATTTTCAGTTATGTTGTGATCCTTTGGGTCCACAATATAGGGTAATTTTTTTTTTTCATGGGAATAAAGATTGAAAAATACCTTTTAAAAAAATCACAACAGCTGAATGACAGCAGGGCCAAGGTAACTCAGGTGAGCAATGTTGCTCATGAGCCGCTTTTCATGTCAAGTTATTTGATAAAGAACATATGAAATGTTATTTAAGAAAATCATGGTTTCAACAAAATCCAAATTAGTGTAGGAACTGAGCAGAAAGTAGAGCAATTCAAATTCCAAGATATCAGCTCTTCTGTGATGGAGGTATGTTCAGTATTCTGTTGAATACTTGGGTGGGAACAAGATGTACATATATTATAGACTGGCTATGTACATAACAATCAAAATTATAAAAGTGTAAATTTTGCTTATATCAGCCATTAAAGAATAATTTGTTTGAATTAGGCTATTAAATTAGATAGGAAATTATTTTTTTCCTCTCCTACACAAGTGATGCTTTTATCAAAGAAAGATGGTGATTATCAATTTTTGTTTGAACTATTTTATTACACAATTCTCATAAACTTACTAAATTTGTGTTTCTCTGAAGTTCAGATGGGTGTGTAAGTTTTGGTAATCATCCTTTAGGCAATACATGATGGCAGCGGTAAGCTCTTGTACCCACCGTGTGAATAAGAAAACACTTTTTATATCTCACCATGTGAAAAAGTTCAAGTAAGGGAAATAACTATTGGGCAACTCAGAACTTATGTATTGATACATTAAAGCAACATGAATAAAATCAAGTAATCCATATAGGGTAGAAACTCATTATACATGGCTGGTGATGTTAGGTCATTCACTAGACTGCATCAAGTCTACACAAAGCACCTGCAGCTCACAATGCAAGGGTCATTGAGCGGGTATGGTCATCATTGTCACAGATCATATCAGAGGTTCACACACTGATTGCATGTGCCGACATGTGGGAAGATGCAACATTCCTCCATAGTTACAATTACACAATTTTTCAGAAAGTAAGTACATTCTAGAGATAAATTCAAAAGAAAGAAGAAATGAGTCCCTGAGAATCAAGCACAAAATCTTTACAGCATCCTGGTCTCCTAGGTGATTATATGGAATGTCATAGCTGCCTTAATGTCAAGCTGTTTATTATGATTTGGTACAGTCATTATATGATGTGGCACCTTCATTATATGATGTAATAGTATCCTTATATGATGTGGTAATATCATTGTATCATGTGATCATGTGATTATATGATGTGGTCATGTAATTATATGATGTGGTCATGTCATTATATGATGTGGTCATGTAATTAATTATTATATAATGTGGTACTGCAATTATATGATGCGGTCATATTATTATATGGTTATATCATTTTATGATGTGGTACTGCCATTATATGATGTGGTAGAATCATAATGTGATGTGGTAATATCATTATATGATGTGGTAATCGGCCAGGTTGCACAATGTGCATCCAGTTTGTAGTATAGTGAATGCTGATTGGGTGGGCTGGCATCTTCCTATAGGTACCTACTGTAATCATCTCCTCTCACACCTTTAGGCTGATATTCTCTAAACTTTTATGGTTATTATGAATACATTGAAGATGTAAATATGACTATTTTGTGCTTGGACATTTTTCGAAAAAATGTACATGAAGTTCATTTTTTCAGCATCTTTTAAATAGATGGTACCTACTTTGTGTAAACAACTCCTCTTACAGCTTTGACTTGGCATCCATCAGCATTTGTTATAGACACACTGAAGATGTGCAAGTAACTTTTCAAATTTGCTTGGACTTTTTTTTAAAGAAAAATCACAAATAGTTGAACTTTGTCATTCTCTGCATACTGAAGATAGATGGTACATACATTGATGATACTTTAGTAATTCAATAACGGGCAAATAGGGGCCTCCGTGGCCGAGTGGTTAAAGCATTGCACTCAAAATCATAAGGCCTCTCACCTCTAGTCGTCGCAGGTTCGAATCCCGCTCGCATCGATATATGTGAGAAAGTTTGCCAGTTTACTTTCGGAAGGCCAGTGGTCTCTTCCTGGATACATTGTATCTGGGTTCTCTCCTCCACCTACAAACACTGGACGCCACCAGATAACTGAAAAATTGTTGAGTGTGGCGGAAAACAAACAATCAATCAATCAATAACGGGCACTGTAAGCAGCTAGCGAGGCCCTCGTCAGAGAACAAAATTGACCAGTCAATAAAATACTGTAAATTGCTTGAACACACCGTAATATTTGAATTCTCCAGCTGCACGTACATATATACCGTGCCAACTGTTGTAAAACGGCATTAAACATCAATGGTGACTTGCCTCATGCTACCAAATTCACACACTGCTTTACATATATAAAACACTTTAAATACGTGAATAACACACACAATGTTTTTGATTTTTTTTTTTTTTAATTATGAACCTGATCTCTGTTTAAGAGACTACATGATATGTCATTAACTGAATATTTTTCTAAGTTCAGAGCTTCATATTTATTCCAGATGAATTTTTTTTATGTTCTTCATTTCTATTGCATTTCTGATTAAAAATAGACTAAGTTCAAAGACTAAGTGCAACTTTCTGTATTTTTTCCATATTTTTTCCTCATTTCCTTATTTACTTAGTTTCACCCATTTTTTCCTGTATTTAAAATATGAGGGGAAAAATACGGAAATCTGGAGATCTCGGGTGGATTGGTTTGTGAAGGTCATTTTTTTCTCTTGAGGTTAAAACAATTACTAATCAGATGACAATTTTTCTTACAATAAGTACAAATTGAAATTTTCATTAATTCGATCATATGTTTTTTTCTTGGTAATCCAATTTTCGCTTTCTCAGTGAGTATTTTTGAATTGCAAACAATTAAATTTGCATAAAATTTACACCAACTTCCTGCCATACCTTACAAAGATGTACAGTTCAACCTTGTTATCTTGAACTCAATGGGCCGAGAAGAAACTTCAATATATTCAGGGGCCTCCGTGGCCGAGTAGTTAGAGCATCGTGCTCAAAATCACAAGGCATCTCACCTCTAGTCGGCGCGGGTTCGATTCTCGCTCACGCCAATATATGTGAGAAAGTTTGCCAGTTTACTTTCACAAGGCTGGTGGTCTCTTCCCAGGTACATTGTATCTGGGTTCTCTACTCCACCTACAAAAACTGGATGCTACCAGGTAACTGAAAAATTGTTGAGTGTGGCGGAAAACAACAAATAATCAATCAATCAAGATATTCAAGATATTGAGGGTAAAATACTTAAAGAATAAGTAGTTGGGACTTCCAAATCACTTTGACATATCCATAGTATTCAAGATATTGGTGTTTGAAATACTGGAGTTTAACTGTAAATATCATAGTAAGTAGAAACTCACCACCTCAGGTGTAGTACTAATTATCTTTTTGGTGGCCAGTCATTACCACTCTGTATTCTGTTGCCCATGAGTCATGTTGATCTTAGATACTTTGCGAGCAAAAACAGTACTAATTTTGAAGTAGTATCTGGTCCAGAATATGATGTGGCAAGTGAAGTGGTAATACCAAAGCTGTCGCTAAATTCAGTCTTGTTCTAAATGGGAAAAGTTTGGTCTGAAGGTTTAAAACGGTGTATTTAAAAGAAAATAACACTAGAAAATGCAAACTTGAATCTGATGATAAGAATTTAACAGAATTGCTCCCCAAAAAAATGTGGTAAGAAAGTTCTGTTTGGAATGACTTGGACAATTAAGTTCAAACTGTTGTGTAAAACATAAGACATTTTGGAGGAATCACAAACATGGCTATCATGATAGCTTCAGGTAAGGGAATTTGAGGAATTATAAACATGGCTTCCATGATAGGTTCGGCTAAGGGAATTGTACTGGTACATGAATGGTCATTGCTTTTTGAGAAAGATTTAAATATAACTCCAAAATTTGACTTAGAGAATCACAAAGAGGGGGCTACACATATAAAAAATAACAGTGTTTTGGGGCTATTTTCACAAAATCTGTGATGTATGTGTCAAAAAAAAAAAAAAAAAAAAAAAAAAAAAAAGAAACAAACAAAGAAAATAAACAAACAAACAAACTTTATTTTGCATATTAGATTTCAATTATTGATCAAATAAATCTTAGTTTTCTCTTGCAAATTATATATTTGATTGTAAAAAAAAAAAATTGTACTTCTGAACTTTTGCCTGTATGCTTTGGGCACTAATTCATAATTTTTAAGATCACAGCCTTGACCTTGTCATAATTTGAAGTTTCAGCTATGGCCAGTGCCAAGTATACATCAGCTGCTTTGCCAATCATGTTGTAGAACATCTCAAATCATGTCTAGGTCACAGTTGTCAATCAAGTAATATGTATTACATAACAGTAGTAATTGTAATTTTAGATATGGCAATTCAAAATGGATAATGCTAAAGTACAATTTCATATGGTAATATTGGTGCATTTAAAGGCACTTTTGATATTCCTGTAATATCCATAAATATATTCAAGTACATAAGATAATTTATATGTTGTAAAGATATCTTTTTACCATTGAGAGATATCTCTCAAAATTAGGGAGATATCTCTTTATGAAAATCTGTAAGAGATAGCTTTCTAACTTTAAGAGAGATTTCTTTTTACATTGATAAAGAAATACAACCATACAGTATAGAGAAATCTCTAAAGTGTAAGAGATATCTATCTAAGTTAAAGAGATATCTTTTTCAGTTAAAGAGACATCTCTCTAGCTTCAAGAGATATTTATGTATACTTCATTTATCTCATAAAGATATGTCTCTCAAATTTTAAGAGATATATTTTTTGAGTAAACAGTAAAATGGCTTGCCATATGTATTCACCATTAAAGATTCCCTCTATCATCAATGACTCATTCATGCAATTATTTGAACCAGTAAGAAGCATTAATATAAGATGTATAACTTGTTTGTTAATTTTTTAAGTGAAGTTTAAACTTCAGTGAAATTATTTATACATATTATTACAGAGGTTGAGATCAGAAATTGCTGATCATAAACAACTTTTGAAGCAGATTGCAGAAGAGGTTCCACATGTCAAACCATTAGAGGTTTCCGATACATCAAAAACTGAATTTGATCAGAGATGGGAGAAACTTCACAGAGAATTAGCTAAGAAGCGAAATAATCTGGAGGAGTTGATAAACAGAGAGGATGTAAAAGCAAGTATTTCATCCATTCTTGATAATATTAGAATTATTGTTGATGTTGGATGATTATGTGTTGCAAAATGAATTGATTGATTGTATATTATTTAATGTCCCTCCCAAGAATCTTTCACTCAGATCACCATTAGTGGTGAAGGGCTGCAAAATTTAGGCCAGTGATTAGCACTCATGATCTTTGAGCAGGGAGGGATCAAAATCGTGCCACACCTGCTGTGACATAGGGCCTTGATTTTTGTGGTCTCATCCAAAGGACCACTCTATTTAATTTCCTCTCACGACAAGCAAGGGGTACTGAGGACCTATTCTAGCCCAGATCCCTACAGGGTTGCAAAATGAAGAAAGAATAACATTTATTATAATGTTTTATCTAAAGCCTATGATTAATGTATTGTTATCACATGATTCTGTTATAAAACACTTATAAAATAGATACTTCCTAAATATTATAAACCTTACTATATTAAAACTAGAAAGTTAATAAACCCCATCCTTTTAAAAAAGATCTCTTTACCATCTGCAAGGTAGATTCATCTTGATTGGCTATCAAATTTGCAGTGTCCAATCCCTGTTCAGCTTTCAATCTAGAATTGTTGTTGGCAAATAAGGAAATGACAGTTGATCATTTTGCAACTTTAAACGACTGTGAATTTCAGGAAGTTTTTGAAAGTGTGGTTGCCATCAACCATTACAGTGGTAAGGCTTTATTTGACAGTGAAAAATGTGTCGGCTGATTTTGAAAATTTTTCTGCAGCAGAGTTTGATGAAAAATTTTCAACATTTTACCGTGAAATGAGAAACAGAAACAGATGGATGAATAGAAAAAGTACATTTATTACATATAGACATAGCTTGCAACCATTATCTGAAAAGGTTGGGAAAATCTTTAATATTATCAAAGAAACCAAATTTAAATCATCAAGCAAGGCAAAAGAAACTAATTTTAATTGTAATGGGGACCATTATGGATGTTCCCCAAATGTCCCCCATTTAAAAAGTAGTGTCATTGTGCTTCTGCAGGTGCAAGTGATTTTGACGATGCTACTAAGTAGAGAGTCCAAAATATATCTACCACATAAATTTCAAAACAATTCACTGAAATGTCAAAATTTATTAAAACCTGTGTATGAAGAAAAGTTTACCATCTAGTACATTACATTCTTATCCTTAAAATACTGGGTTTTATACTTTTTCCTTAATATAAAAATTTAATCCTCCTTGAATAGAAAATGTAAATAATTACATTCTTACTATTCTTTCTTAGGATGGTTGCAATGCTCATTGCTATCATTACTGTTTGCAAAGAAACTCAGAAAACTGATTATGTTACTAAATTTTTTTTACAATAATGAATCATACTTCTTGATTGCCTTTTTTTTGATAAAACAGTAATTGTGGAGTCCATAAGCAGTTGCAACTGCACACCTTTATTGAGAATGGGTTGTCTGATCAGAATTCAGCACATGTGCATGCACATGTCGGCCAGTAATTTTAACCATACCAATTTTTAAGGAGTACCAAAACATACCCCAAACCTCAACTTCAGAAAAGTTTGATGAAAAACAAAAATGTTATGGTCCTTAAAAAATTAAGGTAGAGATTGATAAGATGACACTAAAACACTAACCAATGAATTTTTTTGCTTTTGATATATGTTTAAGATGAAGTTTTGCGATAAAATGTGCAAAAAATAATCAAGGTAGGCAATCTACCTCATTTTTGAGAAACATGTGATTTGAATAACACATTCTTTAGTCTTTGTAAAGTGTGAAATGTGACAAAAAATAAGTAGAGAGCAATATACAAGAAGGGATATAACATTTTTATTGTAAAAAGAATCATAACTTGTCACATATGGTTTAGAACAACCTTTCACATAATTATTCAGTTTTGCTTCAGCTGCGAGGGTGCATGGTTGCTGCCCATCTCTACCTTAAATATTTTAAAGATGTGGCATGCACATGCATGTTGGCATTTTTTATTATACCAATGTGTAGATATACATATTTTTTACCTATGCTATAAATATCAATTCATTCGTGTTTGTCATTAAAGAATTACAGATATTGTAGTATTATGCAATCAAAATGAAGCACATGTGTATGCACATGCATATTAGCAATTTTGACCATGCAGATCAGTTAAGGGTCTCAATATCTACTTATGATATGAATGTCAAGCTATTTCAATGACCAACAAAAAAGTTAGACTCATTAATTTGAATATAAGTAACATCTTTTATAATTAGCATGAGCATTACTTGTGAAAGAACCTTTGCAACAATACAAGTTTTCAAAAATACCTTAGCATTTGTCATATCTTTTACACCATAAGTGGTAGACCTTTCATATTTGGTATGAACATTCCTCAAAAATCACCTTGTGACAAGGTGCAGATCAATTTATTGTCACATTTAAATCAACAGTGTTCAAAAATCTTTTTCCTGAAATTGCACATCTGTAAGAAAAACTAAATGCACAGTGATGTAAAGCAGGAAGTCCTCTACCAAAATTGTAAATTTCATGATCCCCCAGGGTAGATGTGCTAACTTCAGGGTAGGGCCAAACTTGATGTATATACTGCATATGTGTAAAACATTTAAAATGATATCTTCTTTAAGGATATTGATACTAAATATCATCTACATAGATATTAAGAAGGAGTAGTCCTTTACCAAACTTGTAAATTTCATGATCCCATGAGTAAAGCCTTTAGTTCCAGAGAAGACTACAATTATTACAGTGATTATTGTCTTTATCATTTGAAAAACTTCTTTAATCTTGTTATGGTGTAGATATAAACACATATTTAGGGGGAAAAGAGAAAAGGGTGTACCAAAATTGTGAATTTCGCAACACCAGAGTTTTGACTCTAGGACGGATCCAAATTAGTCATTTCATGTTACTGTTACATATATTATGTAAAATCTTTCATCAATATAGACACTTTCAGGGGGCATTTAATTTTTATAGCACATCTTGTTTTATACTGTTGCAGAACATTAAAATTTAGCTGAAATATGCAGAATGGGAATTTTTTGGTAGATTTCATAACCCTTGGGACTAGTGATACTTTAACTAACACTCAGGTGACTGGTAAGGCCTGTCGGCTTTTTGTTTTTTCTTTGCAACAGGCTGTCAACATTACAACACAAATTCTTGCTTATTTACAATTTTGGTTTTTCAAAAATATGTACAGTCAAACCTGTATTAAGAGTATGCTTTTAACAGTTATAAAATAAAATAAATAATAGCTAAACATCTGAAATGCAATATGTTGTCTTATAATTTACTATTCATCAAATATTACATTTAATTTGTTCAAGAATCTCATATATGAAAGAGATGCAAATTTTCTAAGTCTTAAAAACATTTTCTTGTAGAAGTCATTTTTGTATACTTGTAGCTAAAAAACTGCATCAAAGCTTCTCTGGTCATAAAGAAAGTAAGCAAGGGAGTATTGCTTCTCCTTTTGTACAATAATGCTGAAAATCTGTTATACAATTTGAAAGACATTAAATAAATCACAATCTCCCTTGTACACAGCAAATCTTTTTAAGTTGTAACTCGATGTGTTAAGTACTCGGGATATCTCATACAGGAAAATCACGAATACTCCAGTTATCTAAGTAACTCAACCCTTCAACCCCCACGCCCCCACTCAGTTGAACATAGTGGTATACCAGGTGCTAGATTTTTACAGCCAATCTACTTCACACACCTCTAAGTGATTAGTCTATCGAAATTCACACCTTTGAAAACTATGCTCTTATTTCACTGGACTTTGATTTTGTTAAATAAATAACAACTCAGATTTTGTTAATTAACCCAATACGACCATGCATGTTGATAATATGCTAGTTAATTGATTCAGAGTGCCGACTAAACAAAATCATCAATGAACCATTACCTGTGCATTTTAAAGTGAAAGTGTTTGGGATGATAACTCCCAGAATAACAATGCTCAACTGAAAGCAAAAATTGGAATTGTGTTGTAATTGAAAAATGTACGGTCGTTGAATAAAGGTAAAATTTCATGAAAACACTGTAAAAATCAAGGTCGCTGGTCGCATTAGACAGATGGTCGTTTAATACAGATACAATATATAGGATATCACCTTGGTGGGGGGGGGGGATTTTATGGTCACAAACAACAGTGAGTCACTAAAAACTGGGTCACTATGGCAGTTTTGACTGTATTTACCATATAGAGATTTTAAGTATTTGATAATAGTGATCAGTTTATGATGATAGAGATCAGTCAGTGGGCCTATTGTTTATTTCAAGTGTCATCTTATCAACTTAAAAGCTACCAGCCACACACATACACACACACATTTCACACTGTTTTTGTTACTTACTAAAACTAAATTTACTAACTGTTGCCAAAGCATACAGCTCGCATTCAATTTTAGTAGCCTTTAGTTATCTTAAGAAACTAATCACATGATTATCTAAAAAAAAAAAAATGATTAAATTCATTGTAGGATCCCAGTATGTTTTCTTCAGGATGGCACCCACCTTGGCACAGAAAACATCAGATTATGGATGTGAAGACTAAATTGAAGGATCTGTTAAGTTTTTGGCACCAGCTACAAAACCAGTGTGAGGACAGGCAACAACGATTAGATAATGTACTTGGCTTTCAGCAGACATATCAAGAAGCATTGGAGAATATTTCTTCATGGCTAGATCATGCAGAACAAAATTTGTTTTACATGGATGCAGGCTCTTATTCGGGTGATATACTTAAGGACAATGAGGTAAGAAAAAAGTATCTTAGGGGTAGACAATTTGGTATTGTCACTATCTTAGTATTAAGGTTTTCTATCTCCAACAGAAAGCATTGTATTGATTGTAATACATTTTCCTTAAATCATTATAAAGATAATCAAGCTCATTTTAATGAAAATTTCAGGTATAACAGAAAATATGATAAAATATGTATATATAAAGAGTCTATTTTTGCTGTACTCTTAGTGAAACTTTGGGGCCTCCATGGCTGAGTGGATAAAACATTGCTCTCAAAATCACAATGCCTCTCACCTCTAGTTGGTGCGAGTTCAATTTTTGCTCACTCTGATATATGTAGGAAAGTTTGCCAGTTACTTTCGGAAGGTCGGTGGTCTCTTCCCAGGTATATTGTATCTGGGTTCTCTCCTCCACCTACAAAAACTGGACATCACCAGATAACTGAAAAATTGTTGAGTGTGGCAGAAAACAACAAACAATCAATCAATCGTTAGTGAAAACCCTTTGGCCAGTTTCTGGTTTTGAATTTGCAATTGTATTCAGTCATTTTTTAAGAAATATCAGTATCATGAATGTGAATTTTCTCACCCTGTACAATGTTCAGGAGGATTGGGCCCGGAGTGCAAAAATCTTGTTAATTAACGTGATCCTCAAGCCAAAACAAAATACCAAAGTCTGTGTGACCTCTATTCCCCACTGTTCTGCTCTACTGGTATGATCACCCAGAACACACTGAGCCAAGAGATATGTAATGCCCACCACACCATCTGGAGCTCCAGACTGGCACCACAGATATCCTGATACCAGATTACCTGCCTCCACATCACTGAACAAGTACAGATTGCTTGCCACCAGCAACACCCACCATACTGAAATCCCATCCTTCAGACTTCTGATTTGTGAAAGAATCAGAAGCACTACATACCTCACCGGTTATGTCAACATCAAAACTAAATGAATGCTCAGAGTTATCCTGAATAGTTGCATCACTATGACAACAGACACTATCCCTAGTGTTTTCCAGCCACCCAATCTGGTGACTAAAACCTGTCTCATTGCCCTTGGTCTGTGATTAATATGTTAACAATTGAACATTTTTAACTTCTTGATAACTACCATTCCAATTCTTTTCAAATTTGGTGTGAAGCATGTTTCAGACAAAGAAGACATAAATTTTAAATTTCAGGACTCCTGCCTTCCTGGGGCTTTAGAGGTAGGGCTAAAAGTAACAAAAGTGACCAATTTTCAAAAATCTTCTTCTATATAACTGCACATTTGTAAGAAAAACTAAATGCATAGTAATGTAGAGCAGGAAGTCTCTTCCAAAGTTGTAAATTTCATGATCCCTGGGGTAGAGGTTCTGACCCCAGGGTTTGGCCAATATGTAATAATTTTCAAGTGTAAAACATTTAGAAAACATCTCTAATGCTAATGATACAAATTGAAACTGAATGAATATTTAGATAAAGCAGGTAGCTTTTTACCAAAATTGTAAATTTGTGATCCCAGGGGTAGGGTTTTGGTATAATTTTTCTTTACTCCCACACATGTAGGAGAAAAACCAAAAGCATGGTTATTATGTCCATGAAGCCTTTTACCAAAATTGTGAAATTCATTGCATCTTGCAGGTCGGAAAAGTATGGATTGATTTAAATGTTTCAAACTTCATCTTTCCTTGTGTTGTAATTGAATAGGAATTGTATGCATATTTAGAAAGATCATAAAGCTGAGAACAAAGAACTCTAGAATGAGGCTTGAATGCAAATATGAGATTCCCTGACAGATCTGTATTTGGAGTATGGTACTCAAGTGACTGTTAAGGCCTGTGGGCCTCTTGTTATCAATAATTCAACAACGAAAACACAATTATTTAAGGCATAATGCATATACATTATTTTAAATCTGATCATTTCACACTGGACAAAACTTTTCGTTGCTAATTATACATCAGATGGCAATAAACAGAACATGTTACACCTCCTCTTACACTGAATTACTGAAATGTGCAAAAAGAATTATTAGGCATGTAGTAACAATGGGTGTGCCCCTAATATCATTACATTATTTTTTTGTTGTTGTTGTTGTTTTGAAAGGGGGGAGGGGGATAAAAATTAACAGATGACAACAGACTGACAGCTGAAAGATTGACAGATGATGGACAAAACTCACTTGAGCTTTGATCTCTGGTGAGTTAAAAATTTGTAAAGCACCCAGACTTAAACATTTGGTTTGGGTCTGTTTTAACATTTGAATCTCTGTATGCTAGGTTCTTCAGTGTGAAATTAAATCGCTTCAAAAGGACGTTTCATCCATGGAAATGATGTCTCAAGAATTGCTATCCACAGCCAGTTTAGAGAATCAGGACATAATCAAATGCAGTCTTAAAAATCTAACTGACAGAGTTCATATGATTGAGATCCAAGTGCAGTCAAAGGGAGAAGTACTCACAAATTCATACAGCCTCTTGAAGAAAAACAAGGTGAGGAACATCAATCCATTTCCATAGGTACAAAACCTGAAGCATTCTAGTACACCACTTTCACAGAATGGTATGAAACAATTCTTGCATGGAATGCTGAACCTGCACAGAACGGTGAATGGTTTGCACGGAATGTTTCACACAAAATGCTGGCCACCTTGTGAATGGTCTGCACAAAATGGTAGCGTGACTTGCAAACACTTTGTGAATGGTCTGCATGAAATGGTATGCTTTGATTTTTTTCCACATTTGGGTGTTCCTTGGGGTACTTTAAACATAAAATAATTTCAATATAATGGTAATATTCTTGTTATTAGAAAAAGTTGTGAAAGAAATGATAATGATCAAATCTAAAATGATTGTTTGCATCCAATGAGGTAAGTTGCTCCTTTTTGGCCAGATTGCACAATGTGTATCTGGGTTATAGTATAGTGAATGTATCATTAAAAAAGGCCAATTCAACAGATGTACTTCTTGACATCATGGTGTATGGTTTGACATCATAATACAACTGAAGCAGTAACAAATCTAAATTACAAATAGAGATTGTTTTGTGCAACAGATAATATATACCTTGTTTTATTTCTGCATTTAAAGGTAGCAACCCCTCAAGTTGAGTTTCCAGTTTCAGTTCCTTTGTACTTGGTATACCCCACTCTCATCTCCTATGTGATTTTATTTCGAAAAATTTAGGCACTTATTCCTTTTATCATTTATTGTAATTCGTCATCAGTTGAATTATTACAGTCAGGGTCCTATCTCACCGATCAAAAATCACACGGAAGACCTACTTGTTGCTCGCAATATCATGTAGTTATCATTATTATTCTTTCAAATTTTGTGAGCTCGATAACTCGGAGATGGCTGGAAAGATTGTGATAGTTTTTGGCATGTTTATAGGTCTATATAAGAGGTTTATATAAAAGGCTGTGTTTTGAAAACTTCACTTCCAGTCCGGAGATATCATGAATTTTTGTTTTTGAAAATTGACTTGTGTCCAGGGGTAATCTAAATAACTAGGGAAGATATTCAAGTGAAACTTTCAGGGAAAATAGATCTCTCAATTCTATAATGACTTGGTGTAGTTTCATTTGTCAGTGTCGTTTTCGGTCATCACTGAAAGTGATTAAGAAAAATCAGAAATTTCAAACTTTTTGTTTTGAACTGAACTGAATTTATTAGGTCTCTCTCAAAGTGTCAAATAATGTTGACCCCACCTAATGTTGAACCGCCAACTTCCAGTATTTTCCAGTTATTTCCAAAAAACTTTCTGTTTTTGTAGTCTTGAATTCTCAGAGATGGCTTGATAGATTTTGATAATTTTTGGCAAGATTATAGGTCTATATTAACACACCATTTTTTAAAAAGAATTTACTTCCAGTCTGGAGATATCATTGATTTTCAGTTTTGAAAATTTACTTGTGTGGGGGTAATCTCAGTAACGACTAAGGATAATCAAGTGAAACTTTCAGGGATAATAGATCTCTCAATTCGGTGATGCTTTATTGTAGTTTTGTTTGTTGTCATCACTTCTAGTTGTCACTGGAAGTGATTAAGAAAAATCAGAAATTTCGAACTTTTTCCTTTAAATTGAAATCTATACCAGTCTATCAGATCTCTTTTGAAGTGTCAAAAAATGTTGACATCAACTTCGGTTATTTCCAAAAATCTGTTCATTTTTGTGGTTTCGATTTCTCAGAAATGGCTTGATACATTTTAATAATTTGATAATTTGATTATAGGGTTATACGTAAAGTTTATAAAGAATGCCATTTTTTTTTTTTTAAATCACTTCCAGTCTGGAGATATTGATCTTTCTTTTTGAGAAATCGACTTTTGTTTTGGGGTAATCTCAATAACAACTAAAGATATTCAAGTGAAACTCTCTGGGATAATAGAGCTATGAATTATATAGTGCTGTCTGTGTCACTTCTGCTTGTCAGCAGAAATCATTCAAAAATCCAAACTTTCAAACTTTTTCTTTAATAAATTGAAACCTATATTAGTTTATTAGGTCTATTTCGAAGTGTCAAATATATTGACCCCATTGGAAATCAAAACGTCAACTACAGAAGACCTTTGTTATTGCCTTGGCAAGAAGTGTCTAGTTGCGCATATGTTTATGAAAAGATGTAATTGTAACCTTGACAAGTTTAGCAAGATTAGTCATAGGTTTTTACGCCACTTTCCACATTTTTCACAAAATTCTTGATGTTTGATTTTTTGTGTTTCGATCCAATATCTCATCTAAAATTTTAACTGCACTCTGGTATTGGATACTAAAAATGATAAAATTTTAAGTATAATTCTGTTTTTCTTGGAGCAACATCAGTCAGATTAATTTATTTAGAACATATTTCGACCAATATTGCTTTCTAGCTTTTGTTGTGTTTCCCTCAATTTTAAATCAAAAGAACACTATATGCATATTATGCATTCATTTTTGAGAGACAAAAGTTATAAACTTCTCTTTTGTCATGCTTCAATTGCCATGACCAATTTTCACACCTTCTGTAAGAAGTCAAAACTGTTATTGATTTCAAAGTGCTAGAGTAGCTGACCTCTGTTGTGGTTAAAAATAAAACACCTTGGAATTTGCATACAATATACAAATTATACACAGGTTGGTCTTAGCATTATCCAGATAGTTCCATAAGCAATTTATATGAAAGTTATCAATCAAGTGTAACAAGACAAATTATTTTTATATACCAAAAAAGAAAAAAAAGAAAAACGAGGGCAGAAAGGAAACTTAAAAGAGTGTTCAGATTCCTTTGAGGGCTACAAATGTATCAGATTTTGCTCTGCCTGGTGGTTTGAAAATCACTCTTCAATTATTTGTGGATTTTCACTGTTGAAAGTCGACATTGGAGGAATTTTGAAATAATTGCTCAAATTCCCAATTACATACACCTTTCCCAGATCCCATACCAGAATGACTTGAACATTTTGCATGGTCTGTAAGTTTCTAAGGCATGGTTTGAACAGTTTGCACATTTCTATGGGCATGGTTTGATCATGCACGAAACAATTCTTGCATGAAACAGTCTACACAGAATGCTGAATAGTTTGCCTGGAATGAAATGAAGCAGACTGTTTACACAAAGCGTGCAAGCCATGCCTACAAAATCATACCAACCTGCCATCTGTACAGACTGTTTACAAAGTGGGCAGCATTTCATGCAAAGTGTTTCCTGTAACCTGTTAATTGTTCTATGCTGACTGTTTAGTAATCCAAACAAACTGTGCAGTGTTCCATGCAAAACATTTAGCATTGTACTGTTCAGTGCAAGAGATAAGCATGAACTGATTATGACCAGATATTTATATATACTTTGGCTATTTAACATTATAAATATAATATCTGGTCATAATCTAAATGTTTTCTATTTTACCATATTTGTAATTGCCAACAGATTTCATGGTGTTTTTTATATTAATTTTCAGGAGCAGCTGAGAAATCTCATGGAAGAATTGTTAGAATTAAGCAAAGGACTATCTAAGTTTGATAAGTCATGTTCTGGTGATCAGCAGATTTCGAATTGGCAGGTAATTTGTTAACGTTTATCAACATATGTTTTACATTAGCCTTGGGTTGTCAAGTTCAAACAAAGGTTTTTATCAAATTGTATACAGAAGTGTGATATTTAAACAATAAAATGTTTTCATTGTTGTTTTATCAAGAAATGAAGCTCAACTCATTGTTAAAATTAAAAATATTTACTTTGGTTTTCTTGTATAATTGTTCATGAAAAGTTTTTGTTTCCCCAAGATTTCAGATTGTTCATGAATTAGTCTCCCCTCATTATTCTCCAATCTAGGATTATTTTTCTAGTAAAATTTATGGATTTTGAATCACAGAAATATTTTGATGGTTTTTCACTTTCTTCATATAATTACCTTATAGCTTGTGCTTTCTGTTTTCAAAATCTATTTTATTCTTGGTCAATTCATCAATCTTACTGTCACAAACATTTTCTTCCAATGTTTGGATATTTTCAATTACTTCTTTCTCCTCCTTTCTTTCTATAAAGCACAGTAAATGGTTTTGCCATATATTTCTAATACTTAGGGTTCTAAATACAGTTGATCATAATGATAGTGGGAAATGTTTGCATGAGGGATGTTGTGTATGTTATGAAAATTGTATTAATGAGTATACAATATATACAAAAAAATATAACAAAAAAAAGAGAGAGTATATTATGATTTTTTAACTTCTAAAGTAAGGTCTTAAAGGTAAATCCCTATACCACGTCAAATAATGCAAGGAATGTTATTCATTCATTATGTTATTGCAGTATCTCCGATCCCAATGAAATATGGCAGACGATTCATATATTCTAATCCCCTATGACCTTTGGAACTTTCAAAAGAGGGACGTACATTTCGAGTTGCACATTTCAGCTTTGGCTTGCGACAAAGACAACAAACTGGTTATGCATAATGAAGTCTAAACTGTCCATACATTTTGAGTTATGATTTAGTCCTTTTGAAAGTCATTTCCAAATTTAAATAGATTTCTGTAAATATTACAGATTATGTTGTTATATAGTCATATTGCCGATCTTGACATCTATTTTAGGTCATTGCTGTTGTGTCATTGCAAGATCACTAATGACAGGTACATATATAGAATTGCTAATGTGATACATGCACCAAATATCACATATTTTTGTTATGTTTTCCTAATTAATTATTTATTCTAGGGAGGGAAAAAAAAACCTTGAAAGAGTACAGTGATCTAACGCATGTACTCTAAAATTTCCCATTTCCTATTAATATTTGTCATGAAATAGTAGATTTGATATTTATTTCCTCTCAAAATAAATAAATAAAAGCTTTCAAAGTCCTTCAAACCTGTAATGTTTGTAAATAATATATCTTTGAATAAACATGCATATCACTAATGCGCACATTCAGCTGATACATACAGTGATAGATGTAGGCTATGTAGATGTCATTTGTGTTCTTGTTGGGTACTATGTGTTACATGTAATTTTCTTTCTGGAGGGACATGGCCTTCACTGATGTTAAAATAAGATTTCAATAAAGGACAAGGGACATTATTGGCCAAAATCGGCTGTGCTTCAAAAACAGACCATATCTTGTAGGTAGAAAGGTGACAATTTTCTCGTTTCAGTGATAGGTAACATTTGCCACTTATCATTTGCTGATTTTGGAAAATTACGTCTATATATTGCACTCTGAACCATGATGCTGTCCTCCAACGGTGGGTTATTTTTCTATCGACGTTATAAACGTCAGAGGATATTCAGTACCCCTGATTCTCATCAAAATCTTTTTAAATGCTCTCTCTCTCTCTGCTAGTGAGATGCACGGAATGGCTTCTACTAAATGCAACACCGTTTTTGAATTGACTCCTTCAAGACCATTGGTATATTATTGAATATATTACTCCAGTTACATGACTGATGAAAAAACAAAACAAAAGGACATGATTTAGAAACATAGTGGCAATTTATTCTTCGAATGGACTTTCATCTCCGCTGTCTGACTTGTCAATGGGTCTGACGAGAGAGTTGAAGCATAGCTGTATGTCTGATGAACCATGTAGACATGGAGAAAGTGCTAGCAGTAACATTTTGTTTTTATAATAAAATGTGTCAACAGTTACTTCTGAGAGAAATATTTTTTCAAACCTTGGTTACTAATCTGAAACTATTAGATTGTTTTGCGCCTCTCAAGAAGCTTGGCATTTCTATCCCGATGCCTATATCTGCCAGGACATCTGCGCTCTCTCGGAAACCACGGTCAACAATAAATGTGTCTCCCTCCTTAAGCCAGCTTCTCATTTCTTCCACGTTAGACTGAATCATGTGGCTCAGGATCTTAGCATCACTGTTTTTGAGTCTGCCATGTATGGGTCAAGAACGGATAGGATGTTTCCCGATATCGTTACTACCATCAGGGGCTTCATGAGCGGTCTATGCTTATGAAAACTATACGATCGTCTTGAAAAACTTAAATTGTGCGACTTTTGGATATATATGTAAGTTCCATCTAACACTAGCAAGACCCATGGGCAAACAGTTAGGTCAGAGGAAAACAACCCTTGCTCTAACGGTCATTTGTGATTCTGTATCACTTGATTTTGAGAAATATGCTGAAAGCCCAAATAATCCGGCACAAAATGTCTGATAAAGGCATCCTTAATGGATAAAATAGATCAGCGTACCTAAATAAATATATTAATGTGTTAGTTTCCAATTTATATATGCTTTAATCCAATAACTGAAGGGGTGCAAAATTTGCTTCTTTTTTCTTTATATTTTTTTTTCCTGAATAAGATACTTTCATTACCTTCAATCTGAAAATTTTAGGGGGGGGGGGGGGGGGGGGGAGGGGGGGGGGGGCTTAAATTACACAAGTATTACTAATGATTATATTTTTAAAAAAGATGTAATAAGTATTGATTTTTGTTATAAAAGGGATTGAATTACCTGCCATTTCTTTATATTAAACAAGGTGGCCAATAGCTCATTGTCCAATGCGCACCTGTTTTACAAGCAGTATGGCCACACAAGTGTGGACACTACTTGACTTAGAATGCTTTTTTATTTCCTTAATATTAGAAGTCAAATCATTAAAATCATTGCGAGTGAGGCCAGTGAGAGTTCTATACTCCTCATCAGAGAGGGAAGTGTCGTCCTCAAAATCTAGTCGAGTGATTGATTTTGTCTTGACATGATCTTTTAAAGTATTCAGTAGGGAAAATACTTCCCCATCGCTAAGAGATGTGTTTTCTCTTACTCTGGGACTGACTCCGGTATTCAGCACTTCACCAGATAACCGTCAGCTGTTGATGTGTACCAGACAGCAACTCACCCCTTTCTTCAAAATAATGCTGAGGTGCACAAAAACTTTGATTCGTGACTGATCAGGAACTACAAGTTTCAGTACTTTCTAATCACATATACAACAAGAGTCATGTCTGTACCCGGTTGATGGTATTGCAACAGATATTTGTTCACATGATTGTCCGGGGGTTTTGTTGCTCTATACGTCAATGTGTAGAGATTTCGATTGCAATGCTGAGTTATATAATTGTCTGCATTTGTTACAAACAACATCATCATCACACATTTGTTATAAATGTTTTGGATTGAAACTTTTGAAGGAGCTTGTTTTGATTTCCTTTGACAGATCTCCTTTCATCTGTTTTTAATCGTTTTTTGCATGTCATTTATACTTTGGGTTCCATGCTAAAGACATTATGCATCTGCAATATTAATAGAAAAGATTTGAGAAATGTTACATGCATTCTATGAATGGACTAGTTTTATATATATATATATATATATATATATATATATATATATATATATATTGTATATAATATGTATTGTATACATAATGTAAGATATAAACTATGAGAGAGAGAGAGAATCTGAAAAAGAGGAAGTCTCTTCTGACACCCCGTGTCAACTTTTGTTCCAACTAGATTTCTTAATCCAGCAGCCATGATAATCTTCAGTTGTTTTTTATGATAATCTTCAGTTGTTTTTTTTATATCAATTGTGACGCAATGTTTTAGTTTCAGAGTTTATCACTGTGGATAGTGAATCACTGTGATGGGACTAAACAACTATTTTGAAATGCAAAACAGGAATTCATCATATATATCATGTCACATTTGAACTTTCTTTTAAATTATTTCCTCAGATGTGGCAGTTAAGAGTCTTGCGACTTTTAGTAAGTCCTTAGTACCATTAGAATTTTTCAAACTTCAATGCTGACCCCTAAAACTTAGGGGAATGTCTGGAAATTTCGGATGGTTCGGCACCTTTCTGAAGTTGTAACCTTCTGACTGTTATTCCGTGTCTTCTCAACGCTTCCACCCCTGGCCAACTTATGTTGTTGAAAAATCAAGAGGAGTCCGAAAAGAAATACTTAGCAGTATAGAAAACTCCAGATGATTCTGGTCAATGTGTTGCGTGAAATTTCAGACACTTTCGTTTCATTTCAGACATAAAATTTAGAATTCTATATTTAACTTGTTTGTTTAAATGTGTAACCATTGTGGAAAATAATTTATAACTAGATATTTACAAAATTGCATATAACCGAATGAATGATAATTTAATTAAATCAATATGTATCTTCATTTCAAAGTATTTCAATTGAAATTCCTTTTGCTGGTCTATTTATTTCTTAGTCCATTTCAGTCTTCTTTTTTTTCTTTCCCTCTTCTTTAACTCTTTTTCATTCAAACCTTTCTTCTTTCAGTTTTTCTCTACTTTCTTTCTCTTCTTTTACTTTCTTCTTTTCAGCAAGTATTTCGGGAGTTGTTAATAGTCTAGGAGACGTATTTTTTTTCCACTGTGTTTTCGATTCTGGTTGTGTTGGGATGGTATAATTAATGAATCAATCTGAGATGACCAATTAGCCATTGGAATTTCCACTGTTCCATTTTGATCTGCAGTGGCAATTACTTCAATTTCCCCAGAATTTATTAAATCTGGGTCATCGATTGAAAAGGGGGGGGGGGGGGGGGGGGCTTCTGCTGGACAGGAATCTGGATTGAGAACACTAGAATCTGCCAGAGTGGAGGCACGGGATTAATTTGGCCTACTGTACCTTGCTGTGCAGGTTCCCGGTGAACAGTGCATGTGGCTGGAACCTCAAACAACTGAGAAGGAGGAGGTGGAAGCACAGGTGCTGTAGGAGTGGGGAGCTGTTCGTTTGCTGTCTTCTGTGGCAATTCTGTCTCTGCCATCATTTGGTCATATGCCACAGATGGGTCAAAAGTGTGGGCCGGTACCGCATTTCTATTAAAAGGGTATATACCGCATGCTCTGAAACCATTTTTCAAATTGGACTCTGTCATAGCTGAAGTCCACGCCTGCTTAAAAAAGTCCTGGGAAAGTCCATTTGTTGACCACATGTGACGGATGTGCAGATAAAAACTCCTTACATGCAAAGCTTTATGCTATATTGAATGTCCCAAATACAGATCTATCAAGGGACTGTGGGTAGTGAGCTGTGTGGGGAGGCAGGGAGAACAAAGCAATTTCATTTGCAATAGCTTCCTCAAGCAGGTCTGCAGATTCATGGGATCTATGCCCATCTAGAATTAATAGTTGAGGTTTGACTGGGCCACAATTCTTGAAAAAGACATCCCGAAAACACTTCAGTGCAATTTCTTCATTTATCCAACCTCTTTCTTGATAGGTCCATACCATACCGGCAGGTGACTTGGCTATATTGTATCCATGAAGGGACTTGGTAATCTTACCTTTGACAATAAGCGTGGGTGGCATGACAGTCCCATCAGCATTGCCACATGCCATAATCGTGGTGTTCGATCATCACTTGTACGGCCAATCACACACCGTGCGCCTTGCTGGGAAAGTACTTGACGGGAGTTTGCTCAAACTGTTTTCCACACTTGCCGGCATTCCATATACAATTTGGACTCTCTTGCAATCCGAGATTGCTGACAATTTCACCCAATCCATCAAAGTACATCCCAACGACAAGGGGGTTTAGCATCCTTGCCTTGACTTTTCCAAGCTTTTCTGGTTTCCTAAGAGATAAATCAGCATGTGTCTATTGAAAAGAATAGTACCAATCCTTCGCTGGGGCCCCGTGTTTGAATCTTGCAACACCTGTTTTCTGGCAAAGTGCCCCAAACTTCAACAGAAATTGGCAACGAGAGGTCGCAAATCCCATGCAGGATGCCTTCTTAACTTTATTGACAAGCTCGTTTTCAACCCCAGGTTTTAAATATGGTCTACGCCCACTCCATGCGCCAACAGCGGTTTTTCCGGTCATTTTATTTGACAGTGTTAATTGTAGGGATACAGAATTTTTCTGTAGCTCTACGTAGTGACATCCGTTTCTTATGGCAGACAAATAATTTGTATCTTAAAAAGGGGGGGGGGGTCCATTTATTTCTTATGGAGATGATAATGAAACAAATAATAGAAGTTTATTGGCTAAATTCAATATTTTACATATTTTTATTTTTTTTATTTTTTTGCTTTTGTTTTACAAAGAAAATTAATTTCATTCAAAGTTTTAGGTGTCCGAATTAAATAACGTTTAATATTGGACACTCAAAATCAACAATCACTTTTTTTCTAGCAATTACTCTCATGATATGCTAGCAGACATTGTATAATTTGCATCTTACAAACACTTAAATAGGTGTGGACAGAATTTCATACAACTTACCTACATATCAATGCTTTGAAATTCACTCTGGTGTCAACTTCAATTTTCCCCGCACAGCAAGTTCGGAAATACTCGGATCTGACCGTGTTGTTTTTAATTTTCATATGTACGATGGTGTTTCCCATTTTGTAAAACACACATTCGACTCAGATTCATGACATATTTTGATGTTATAAATAAAACAGACAGGTAATAAGTGATCGCTGTATTTGTCCGAAAATAGCCGACGTCCGAAATTTGCCGACATTCCCCTACTGCAATCATTGAAAGCAGTTTTTAGTTGTCTAAAACTCAAATATTTTAAACTGTGTTTCATAAACCACCGTGTAATATTTCTTGAATTGGTAGTGTAATTTTGTAAATCATGAATTAAACAAGTTTGTAAAGATAAGAATTTTAAACACTGTTTTCCAATATGTGTTTTTTCAGAGTTTTAGCATTGAGGAGGTCACTGGGCTCTCAAATTACTCACTACCCCCATTTGCTTTTTATGTCAAATGATTGCCTGAGTGTTAAGGTAAAACACATTTGAAATGTTTGAAAATGTCGAGGTTTTGGAAGCCACAATTTTCTGGATATGACGGACTATAGCGTCAATATTAGGACTACCATATGTGCATTTTCATCACTTTAAAACTAAAGAGCATGGTTCAGTTATTGAAAATTTGTTGAAAACAATAAAATGCAATACATTTTCTCTAATTCGTTTAAAAGAAACATGTTTCCACATTTATATGAAATCAATGCCTCAAAATCCATGTTTAATAACACTGCAAGCTTTAAAGTGACATGCTCTATTTTTAGAAATGGTTGTACCCTGGAAAAGACCGCTCCACATATTTTTTTTTTCATGAATTTGGTCAATATACATCTTTGAAAAATACATACAGATTTTGAAAGAATCTTTTGGGTTTTCAATATTAAAATGTGGTATAGGTATTTACCTCAATACAGTCTAAATAATTTTCATCATATAATAAAGAGTTGTTGAACTTCATAAACCTTTCTTGAAGTCATAAAAGCAATGGACATGGATATCATAGAATGGTCTGATCTATAACTAGACTATAATTACACTTTTCTAAACTGACTCATATATTTAAAAGAATAAATCTAAACACCTTTGATTTGATGGATTTTTTTTAATACTCCATAAGTATCCAAATATATTTTCATTAAGACCTTACATGTATGTCTAGCATCATGAAAACAATTTTGGTAAAGGACTACTTGCTCCTTCTACATATCTATTTAGTTTTGATGTAGTATCAATAGTATTTAAGAAGATAGTGTTTACAAATAGACAATGTATATTCCAAGTTTGGCCCTGCCATGTATTTAGAAACTCAATACCAGGATCATGAAATTTACAATTTTGATAAAGGTCTTTCTGCTCTACATCACTATACATTTAGTTTTTCTTACCGTGTGCAGTTGTAGAGAAAAAGATTTTTTGAAAATTGGTCACTTTTTGGTAGGTTTGCCCCATCCCTAAGGCCCCAAGGGTGCAGAAGTCCTGAAATTTACAAATTATGTCTGCCCTGTCCCACAGATGCTTCATACCAAATCTTAAAAGAACTGGAATTATACCCAAGTACAAGTGGAAGATCCTCCTGAAGCAGTTTTTTTAACCTTCACAGTTTAAAATAAGCAGTTTCTTAACCATCAACAAGCTTTAGTAGAATGCATGTCTCATTTGCATAAGAACTTTTGTTTACCAGTTTCTTGGCAGTTTCTTAGCTTTCACAGTTCCCTAGCAGTTTTCAGGCAGTTATTTTGGCTGAAAAATTTTAACTTAGATACTTTTACAAGCCTTTATCCATGAATATTCATTTCAACTGCTTAAAAAACTGCTAAGGAACTGCATACTTTAACCTTTGACCCTATTCACTGTGCCATATATGGAATATCAAACTGCTTATTTTTATTCACTGTGCCATATATGGAATACCAAACTGCTAGAAAACTGCTTATTTTTGTCCAAGTCTAAAACATTTATAAACTGCTTATCAAACTGCTTACAAATAATATTCACACCCAAGTCAAAGTGAACTGCTAATTTAGGCAGATTTTTGAGCAGTTCACAAATTTATTGGTGGTTTCTTAGCAGTTTCAAGCAATTTGGCATTAAACAATTTATAAAATTGCCTACTCTTTTCTCATGAATTGCTTATTTTAACTGTTAGCCATTTATCTATGCAGTCACCACAGATGCACATTCCCATTGCTTAGCAGTTGTATTAACACAAGCCATTCTCTTTTAATATGATAATAACATATATATGTAATACAGAAATAATATTATATTAATATCTGACAATAAATAAATATTCCCGTAGACACACTGTTCATTTATATTTTCAAATTTTGACACCAATAACATTATAGGCCGAGATAATTGTCTATATGAGTGAAAATTAATTAAAGAATTATCAAAAATATTAACCTTAAGTGCATGTTTCATTTTACTTTTATTTTCATAATAAATAGCTAGTTTACATTATATATGTTATAAGATAGAATTTTCCTTTATGACAAATATTTTCAATGTGGAATTTCGTGTTATTTGAATCACTAATTGATTAATATACTGCTTACTTTCGAATTTACTATTAGTTAATTTGCCCATGCACTGCGATCAGATTTTTTGATAGAATAAAGTTTAACATAGATAAAATAGATACTATCGTATTCTATAAATAAAATTCATTATTTCAAATTAAAAAAAAATATTTTGATAGGTCCTAAAGGGATCCTCATCAGTAGCATGGATAATATGAATAAAATTCCAAGTATCCCATGGACCACAATGCTCACCACGAGTCAATTTGGTCCTGCTGTTCTGAGGGGAGGGGGGGGGGGGGGGGGACAAAAACAACCTCTTTATTTAGCCATATTAATCCAACTTGTATCAACAACTCTGTGTTTATGTATTATGTTAAATCTAATCCTACCCATAATCCCTTGGGCCAAAAAGAAAATTTCAAATTTTCCCCATAGATTCTCGTGTAAAACTTTTTAATCCGTATTCGGCCATAACCTACTCTCAAGGCACTCACTTGAAGAAACTTAAATTTGCACTACCCGGAGATGCTTGCATTTTGATATGACCAATCCCAACAATGCTGCTCATAAGAATAGGATTTTTGAAAAATTATTCTTATGTACAACTCAGATTCTCTTCTATTCCTATTTCCCCTTCAGACCAGGATTTGATTAAACTGAATTTGAACTTCCTAAGGATGCTTGTATACTGATATCACTAATCATGGATTTGCTATTTTGAGAAGACTTTTAAAGTTTTTGCTACATATGTTTTTGACAAAAAGATTTTCTTCTAACCTATTCTAATAAAAAAATTTGTTTCCTTATTGTGGCCCCACCCTGCCTTCAGGACTATGATATTAGATAACTTGAATCTGCATTACCTGATAATGCTTACATACGGATATGACTATTCAATGCACTGCTGTTTTTAAATACTGAACATGATACATGCAATGGGCAATAGGTACATGTAAATTTGTAGTGCACACACTGTAAAGTTACTTCTCCAAGACAAGTTGTCCAAACGCCATGACAGATCAAAAAGTCACTCTCACATCAAGCACAAGCTCCTGAAGTGTGGGTAACATGTATTTCCCAGCTCGTTCAAAAAAATAAATATATAACTGAAGGTTTCTCCATAATGTGATTTCCCATCGTTTACCTTCATAAGTTCCTCTGAATAGTCACTTTGTATTTGAAACTACTATACAAAGCTTCACAACAATTTATATTACATATCCTTCAGAAAGTATTGGTTCTATTTTTATTTTTCCATTGGTGTGTTTGGGGAATTTATATATTAGCTATCCACAATTCAGATGCACATGATATCGAGGACACTGCACTACGCCTTTGAAAAGTGAGGGTGGGACATAGGCAATTATATCGTTTGGGTTCGAATTAACTTTTAAATATTAGAACCCAAACAATATAATTGCCTGTAGTATATGGTACAATATTGCCTTTCCACTGTATTCTATTTATAAACTATATGACACAAAATAAGCACATTTCTGAAGTATGTTTGGTTTAGAATGCAATCTACTGAAACAAAAATTTACTAATGCTCATGTTTACATCATTTGCGTACCATCATAATAGTACTACAGCATTTTACAGATCAATTTAGCTTCTTGAATGCAATTTGCCTTAGTTTATAGAGGCGTGGTCTGTTGGTCACTTTTTGGTCCCCAGTTCACCCTGATGGGGGCCCAGTGAGCAAAGCCCCCGGAATGTTGTGGGTTTGACTGTATTTTGATAATGAAGTCTGGCATTCATGTAAAACTAATAGAATATTCAAGTACACATGCTGTAATCTAATTTGGGAATAAATAATGTTTAAGTTGTTAAACCGTTGGCTGGATCCCTGTGTCTAGAATTTTTTTCATAGACAGACTTGTGTGACGTCAGTATTTTTACCTGTGTCACCAATGGTGACAGCAGGTCTAGTAGCCACTCCAATCCATCCATCCATCACGTTTGCTTATGAGTGCACATATTAGGTAATATGTAAGTCTTAAAGTCTCCAACCAATAATATTCAAACTTTGCACAGCATTTGTATACATATTA
Organism: Ostrea denselamellosa; assembly: GCA_024699665.1. Lineage (NCBI taxonomy): Eukaryota > Metazoa > Mollusca > Bivalvia > Ostreida > Ostreidae > Ostrea > Ostrea denselamellosa. The sequence goes on from JAMZEH010000021.1 coordinate 2,162,343, forward strand.
AAGATGGCACCTCCTATTATGAGCAAATTTGACAAATTTTTATTGCAATTTTTACCATTACATTGATGCTTCCTGACATTTTTTGAAAATCATGTCCTCAGGGGTAGGGTGGGGCCACAGTAGGGGATCAAAGTTTTATATGCAAAAATTATAAGAAAAAAATTCTTTAAAATTCTTCTTCTCAAGAACCACTAAGCCAGAAAAGTTCAAATTTATATGACAGTTTTCTGACATAGTGGAGATTTATGGGGGGGGGGGGGGGGTAGTAGGCTGCAATAGGGGGTCTGGGTTGTTAGAATAGATGCTCAGTACCTCTTGCTTGTTGTAAGAGGTGACTAAATGGGGTGGTCTTTCGGGTGAGACTGCAAAAACTGAGGCCCCGTGTCATAGCAGGTGTGGCACAATAAAGATCCCTCCCTGCTCAAAGGCCATAAACACCAAGCATTGGCCTAAATTTTGCAGCCTTTCACTGGCAATGGTGACATCTCCGTATGAGTGAAAAAATTTTGAGTGGGATGTAAACAATCAATCAATCAAAGTTTTACCTGCGAATATATAGTGAAAAAGAAGTGGGTGAGTGGTTGGAGCATCGCGCTCAAAATTACAATGCCTCTCATCTCTAGTTGTCATGGGTTCGATTCTCACTCACACTAATATATGTGAGAAAGTTTCCCAGTTTACTTTCAAAAGGTCAGTGGTCTCTTCCAGGGTACAATGTATCTGGATTCTCTCTTCCACCAATAAAAAAAAAAAATGGACACCACCAGATAGCTGAAAAATTGTAGAGTGTGGTGGAAAACAACAGAAAATCCAATTTGTTTCCTAATTTTCTTTCCATTTTTCAAATTACAATTTTTATGTGTTTCTTTGGAAATAGTGTAGAATATTTTTTTGTGTTTGCACCAAAATTATGTTGTTACTTCAGATCCATTCTTATTGAATGATATTGTTTTACAAATATATACACTTCTTTTATTAATTCACTTAACTTTAAGATTCAATATGATTCATGGAAGATCGCACAATCTAGGTCTGAGTCAATTAATATGATCAACTTTGGAGATACCAAGTTATAACTACATGTGCACGATGTACTTTTAGTCTATCTTTCTCATTAAGAAAACGTGTTCACATATTTTCGACTTCTGGTGTACAAAATATTTCAGTTTCCGCAACTTCCCTGTGGAACTGCCTCCAGTTGGATCTTCGGTGTTTAAAACAAGATAAAGAAATGTTAACCTCAGTATAGTATTTTTCACATCCTTTTTAAGTATTTATTTTCTTTGATTTAGTTTGTTTTACATTTAAAGCATTTTTGGGGTAATTCTGTTATTAGAAAAGGTGCTATATAAATAGTGTAATAATATTTGATAATAATGGTGTGAATACAACACTAAGATATATAATCCTATGAGTGAAAAACATCAACTTACTATTAATTAAAGCATTACTTTTACAATAATTGCAATTAGAAAGGGTGAGTAGTCGATCCTTACCCTCCCCCTTTTTTGGATTATGCATCTTTGTCTCCCTCAGGGTGGGGGTTTACAGATATCCATCTCCAGAATTACGACACTGCTGAAACAAATATAGTTCACATGTCAATTAAAGTATTTTGAGCAATAAATAGGCTTAATATACAAAAAAACAACTACAAAAAACTGTAATGAGAGAGAAAGAATGAAAGAGAGAGAGAGAGAGCCTAAACATTCAGAGAATGCATCCAGAAACATGCCAGTACTTTTCTAGACTTGCAAAAAAATTACAATTGATTATATATGCAGAAAATTAAAAAATATTCCAGTTCTGTGTTTATTTTGGAATTTCTTTGAACAGATAGCAAAAATTTTAACATCTTTAATTACACAAGGTAATAAAATTACAATGGAATATTCTGAATTTGCTCATAGCAAAGCATTTTTTCATCTGATAATATTTCTTTGATCTGCAGATTCTTAGTTCTGGGGGGGGGGGGGGGGGGGGGGGGGGGAATAGAAGAAAAAATTAACTATCAGCCTATATACATTTTAAAAAAAATAGTAATGGATTCCTAGAGAGAGAGGGAGGTTCATTGTAATCATGAACAGAGACTAGCAGGTTGCTTGATACTTAAAGGGTCTGTACATATTGCAATGTAACAATCAACAATACACCTGCTTTTAACTTCAAAACTTTGGACACTAATTTTAGCCAGGCTTAAATCAAGGGGTGGATAATGGAATTTAAAGTTTTCAGTCCATTATTTTCAATGATCCATATTTTCATCATTATTTGTGTTTACCTTGTTACAGGAGAACTTCAGTTAATACAAAAGCCGTTATATTTTAATGTGTTGATGTTCCTTATGTTATATACTATCAAAGTGTGGGAAATAGTGTATGCGTGACGTCACAACAAATCTTGTGATGGCACATGAAATAATCTGCATCGGGCGGCCATATAGTGATGTCTGATTGCTGGTGCATATTTTAAGGCATTGGATATGTAAACAATTGTGGACATTGCTGAAATATGATATGAAAATATAATTTCTGCATCAACAACCAATGCAGAAAAAAGAGCAAAGTGAAATTCTTGGGCATGCACAGAAGGGTTCGTTCATGCCAGGCATGGACTAACCCTTCTATGCATGTGTCAGTACATGACCAAGATCATGGATCACATCGTTCTTACCCAAGGGTGATAAGCCCAGACAATTTTTAAAAAATTGGAGACCAATAACTCTTTTAAATGTTTTCTGTAAATTAATCTCTGGTTGTATTGGGCAAAGAATAAAATCCTTGCTGGATGTTTTAATATCTAATACACAGACTGGTTTCAGGAAGGGAAGGTATATTGGGGGAAAATACAAGATTTACATTTGATCTGATGTCATATAATGACTTAAATAAAATACCCGGGCTTTTAGTTCTTATAGATTTTGAAAAAAGCATTTGACTCTATATCATGGTTGTACATTTATAAAGTTCTTCATTTTTTGGTTTTGGTGAAAACATTATTAGCTGGATAAAAATCCAAAACACCAATGTCAAGGCCTCTGTTTTACAAAATGGATTTCTTTTTTGACATCCAACATGGCTGTCGTCAGGGCGATCCTTTTGCACCTTATCTTTTCCTTCTCTGTGCTGAAATACTTGCAATTTTGATTGAAGGGTTAGTTCAATAAAGACATAAAAGGTATTATTGTAAATGACAAAGAATATAAGATTTCTCAGTACACTAATGATACGTCCGTAACTCTTGACGGTTCTGAAAAATCTCCTCATGCTGCCTTAGACACTTTAGAGTTCTTCGGTAAACTATCTGGTTTAAAAGTAAATTGCTCAAAAACAAAAGTTATTTGGATTGGCTCCAAAAAATTTTCTGCTGAAGTTTTTATCATGGAAGATGGAAGTTAGATTGGGGATCTACTACTTTTACTTTATTAGGTATACATTTTTCTGTTCTCGATAAAATATTAGATCTAAATTATAATTTACAAATTCCAAAACTTTATGCTCTAATTCAACAGTGGAAAAGGCACATTTTTTAACCCCCATAGGGAGGGGCACTGTTGCAAAAATGTTAATATTACCAAAATGTAATCATCTTTTTATTTCATTGCCAAATCCCAAGCAAAATATATCTATGTTAACTAAAGAATTGTTTAAAATCATTTGGGGATCACAGTGCGACAAAATAAAGAGATCTACAGTTACACAGAAATACACAGCAGGGGGTCTAAATATGGTGGATTTGAAAAATTTTCTAATATCTCTAAAGTGTTCATGGATTAAGAGATTTATCAGTGGTGGAGAAGACTGGATTAATATTTTTGAGAGTATATATGGATGCAAAAGTTATAACACATCTGTTGGATTTTGGGGATGATTATATAGAAAAATTGTTAAGCATTACTACAAATGATTTTTGGAAAGATGTACTGGAGTCATGGTTGTATGGAATTTCAAAACTTATGGATACTGTGCATGCCCACAATTCAAAAACCCTTTGTATTCCAGTATGGTATAACACAAGAACTAAAGTTGACAAAAAAAGTTTATTTATAAAATATTGGAACGAAAAAGGTGTTAAAATCATTGATGATTTTCTAGATGAAAAGGGATGTTTTCCATTATAAGAAAATTTTGCTAATAAATGTAATATGGAATCCATATGTTGCATGAAATATAATAGTGTTGTCAAAATGTATAAACCATTTTTTCCTTTGTACTTTGGGATTATTTTACAAGCAAAGAAAACCTCACAATGTATTTATAGATATATAAATATATCAAACAATGTACCAAAATCTTTTGAAAAATGGAAATCGTTACATTGTTTTAAGGAACTTCACGTTACTGTACAAGATGTTTTCTAAATTTGTTTTATGGTATCTTAAGATTCTAAAGTGCAATGACTCCAATACAGAATACTACATAGAATTCTGCCAGTCAAATATTACTTGAAAAAGATAAAAACTTTGGATAATGATGTTATGTTCATTGTGTAACTCTGAAAGTGAAACCATTGAACACATTTTTTTTTTAATTGTACAAAGGTGTTATATATCTCTGGAATTGCTTAAGTATATAAATATATAATACCACTGCTGAACAAGTGGGCTTTAATATAACAAATGTAATGTTTGGTGAATCGCCATTCCAGAGTACTAAAGCTGTTATAAATTTTTTCATCATTTTTACAAAACAGTATATTTTCTATTGTGTTAAAAACAATAAATGTCCAAATATCAAAGGTCAAGTAAACCACTTGAAAGCAAATTATTGTGTTGAAAAATTTATTTGTCTCCGAAACTCTTGTATAAACAAATTTGATCCAAAATGGGCAGAATGGACCAAGTTTTTTGAAGAAACTGTATGAATTAGAAAATATGAGTATATATTTATAATATGTACTGATTTATTTTTTCTTTAGCTACTTTTTACAGAATGAAAATATCAGTGTCAAGTGTGAAAGACAGGAAGAATGTGGGAGTTAGTGATAAAAATTTTGTGCACTGTAAAACTTAAGTGTATTACTATACATGAATGTATATTTAAATGTACATATAAATATGCACAAAATAAAGCATTAAAAAAAAAAAAAAAAAAAAAAAAAAAAAAAATTTAAAATGTTTAAGATGTCATAATGTTTTAATGAAATAAGATATGGTATTGAAATTTGGTACATTGATAGGAAACATGTTCAGGTGTATTAATTCATCATGTTCATACTGTTTGAAAGGTCATCACAGATTAATATGCAGGTAAATCAGGTAAAACAAAGCAATCAGCTGGTATAATCTGAATTTTAAAAAAAAATCTTTTCAAAACTACAATAATGCAAAAGATTTATTCAACAAGCAATAATTTCTATGCAGTGTTATCTGTCCAGTTACTTTTTTTCAAAATGTATTTGAAAAAGTTCAGACCTCCCATCAAAAATGCTTCACAGTCCAGACCTTTCTGTAAAATTTTAAGTCGCATTGTATGGTGTTTTTTAATTGAAACTAATCTGTTTAATGAAAGTTGATATTGGGATCATATGAAGGCAACAAGCTGATGAATTGTTAATTATTTCTTCTCATTTAGGATATGTAAATTGATATGAAGTCCCTCATCATCCCCGGCACGATATAATTCAATAACTCTCTCATTATTGCAATTATTTCAACTATATTCACCTTTGCTAGGAAGCACTGTTAAAATCCTTGTCTCCGAGGTCAGCCATTACACTGTATACAAGTTCCCATATCACATAAAATCTCTCGAGAAGTGAGATTTTACCTTAAAATGAACGGAAAAATTAAAATGGTGCTAAATCCCGGTATACAGGGAACTATCGAGGCAGAGTTGCATAACGTGATCCCGGTCTACCGGGAACTGTTAGTGAAAGGGTTAACTATTCCTTCAAGATCTCCCGTTTTCACTGATATCTGTAAGCTTTCTTTTATTTCAATGAAGTCTGATTTGATTGATGCTAGTGTCATCCCAATTGTTGGTTCACATGTTGGAGGGGTATCATTTTCATTTATGTCATTCCCAAGTTTATTTTTCTCTGATGCTTTCCTAGTATTTGCTGTATCTTGGTTAATAATACACAGGAGTATAGCATTAAACACGTGGTACTCAGTTCTTTTGAGAATTAAGTAGTCCTTTCATTTTAAAAATAATTTTTTTTTTTAAAAAGCCTGATCAAATGTTTTCAAGCTGTAAAAAATGTTCCTTGTGTAAGAACTCTGCTAGGGATTCAAATTACACCAATCACTATTTAGCTAGATATCACCAAATTTTTGTGCTCACAATATCACTGTCTCCTACCTCATGATGCCATCTTGATTCTTTTTTAACTCTGCATTTTTTAAAGATTTTGATGGTTTAGATGTATTAGAAAAATATGACAATATTGCCTTAAACATGGGCTCTTCTAAAGTTTCCTAGCATGCACTCAGCCATTAATTTGAATTTTGGTGTTGATACATTCTTTGCAGGGCTGATAAAGGGTATAGACCCTGCATAATCTGTATCAGTCCTCAGGGCTGATACAACAGCTCGTGTAAAGTTACTTCTATTGCATGTGCAAAAAACCTGCATTATTAATAAGTATATAATAAAACATATTAACTGGATCCACTATATCATGATCTGAAAAGTGAATATTTGATACGAAATATCTCTCACAGTATGAAAGTAAATTTGATGTTTTATCTCAAGCTTCCTCACAGCATATTGAATGGAGTGTATTAACTGATAAAATAAGTTAGAAGTATTTGTCCAGCTATGATATATATTACAGACATGTTAAAAGAAATCAACATCAGTTTCCACCACAAAACTTTTTCTAGGTTTGAAAGATGGGCCCCATTGCAAAATCAATATGCAGCACTTCTTTTTTACACTCGGGGTTTTTGTGTGTGATAATGTATTCAGGTCACCATTAAGGACCTCTTGTTTTAGCATATTTTAATAATGAATATATTCCCCATGTTTACTTATTCTACTATTGAATCATTCAGAAAATGGAGGATCAAATAAAGAAATTGGAGTGTCAATTTGAAGACCTCAAGAGAGAAGGAGAGGAAATTTCTTGTCAGATGCCTAAAAAAAACCCACAGTCAGAATTACAGTCAATTAACACCAAACTGACAGAAATAAAGCAAATGGTAAGTTACAAATAAAATTTACAAATGAAATAGGGATTGGGGTCCTTTTTTTAAGCTTATGTGAGCTGAACTCTCAATCAAAGTTTGAATGTTGTTCATCAGTCTGTCTTTAAAATTTTCATGGAACTTGGCACAAAGCATCCTTGGGAGGAGGGAAATTAAGTTTGTTTTTTTCTAACAAATTTAGAAAAAGCACACAGTTATGTAATTTACCTGACTAACAGCCTGAATCCTAGTGTTTTTGTTTGATTGCTTCTTTTATAGCCATTGTTGTCTAAAACAGTGCAAAGGAATTTTCTATGAAACATAATTATTTCCATTACATGTACTTCTTTGTGAAATAACTCAAAATCATCTTTTCCTGTCCACCTCATTTCTAATCTGTCAAATAAATATCCTTGCATCACATCTTTCCAGCATCTATGCCCACCAATGTGTTTGCATATTTTCTACAATCATAACACTTTTGATTTACTAGCTATTTTTATACCCCTGCAATCAAAGATTTGGGGGCATCTACTTTTTGATCTGTTCCTCTCTCTGTCCATCCATCAGTCTGTCTGTGGCAAAAAAGCTTTAACTTTGCTCATATCACTTACAATATAACAGGTAGAGCTTTCATATTTGACATGTGTATTCCTTGTGGTAACACCTTTCCATTGACACCAATATTTTTGACATGGTGATCTTAACATTGACCTGCTTTCAAAAAAATCCAAAATAAGCCGTATCTTTCAAATAGTAAGAGTAAAAGCAATTTTTACGAGGGCTAGTCAATAAGTAACCAGCCTGACTTATTTTCAGTTGAGATCCACCTCTTCTTTTTCGTTGTAATTGTCCTCTAGTGGGATGCAATTAGACACATGGTGTTCAAGTGCCATCATCCCAAAACTGAAAAAGTCTGGGTCCTTTCCATTGACCCACTCCTCAACTGCCATCATGAATTCTTCATAAGACTGAAAATGACGTCCACGGATATCCTTCTTCAAGTTTGGGAATAGGAAGAAGTCACTAAGAGCTAGTCAGGCATATAGGCAGGATGTGGTATTAATTCATACCCATTTCACTCTATAGCATCCATTGCAACTTCTCAAGTGTGGACTCTCATGTTGTCCTGTTGCAGCAAAACAATTATTGAAGAGTTTACTCTGGCAGTATTCACCAATGGCGGTTCTCAGCTGGTCTAGCAAGTTTGCATAGTACACTCTAGTTACAGACCCTGAAGTATGCTACTACACCTCCAAAGCGTTTCGTTTCATTCTGTGGGGCCTCCGTGGCTGAGTGGTAAAAGCATTGCGCTCAAAATCACAAGGCCTCTCACCTCTAGTCGGTGCGGGTTCAAATCCCGCTCGCACCAATATATGTGAGAAAGTTTGCCAGTTTACTCTCAGCCAGTCAGTGGTCTCTTCCCGGATACATTGTCTCTGCATTCTCTCCTCCACCTACAAAAACTGGACGCCACCAGATAACTGAAAAATTGTTGAGTGTGACAGAAAACAAACAAACAAACAATCGTTTCATTCTGTGCAAATTATTCGAGGTTTCATGCAGACCATTCACCATTCACCATTCCCTGCAAGAATCAGTTCATTTCATGCAAGAATCATTTTGTGCTGAGCAAACCATTCTGTGCAAGAAACGTTTCATGTGATAGAACTGTTCAAGCCATGCCTCTACAAACATACAGAGCGTGCAAGTCTGATAAATGCTAACATATTTTGGTTTTCTTGATCAAATATTCTTTCTTCAATCATTTTATAACAATTATTTTAAAAAATCTGTATTGACTTCATTCCAAAATTGATCTAAAATCTAATACCATATTTTGCCGAATATACCCCCCCCCCCCCCCCCCCCCCCCCCATTTTTTGATTTTATATCTTAAAAATTTCTGTAATATGCTGCAAAAATTTTGACCAAATGGTAATGTGGTGTAATTTTCACTGAATATATTTGCAGAAATAATGAATTCTAAACAAAGAATAAGAATTTGAAATCTCTGTAACTATAGCTTTAAGGTAACAGTCATCTGCGGTAATCTTCACTGCATGCCTTCGGGGGAAATACATGGGTAATCATTGTGTGAAATGTGACAGAACATCTTTAGAAGATGAAGCCAGATTTGACGCTACTGGATACCACCGATGAAGAAATGTGTAACAAAGTTCAGAAGCTGGTATATTCTAATAGGTGAAATTTGGGGGGAAAAAATAGTGTTGGCATTAGGCATTTCACATGGTAGTGTTTCAACAATTTACATGATCATTTAGGTATGTGGAAGCTGATAGCCTTTGGGTCCCCAAATGCCTTAGTGATGAGCAAATGGCAACCAGAGCATCAGTATGCAGTGCCTGTTGGAAGTGTTTTAGGTCAAAGGATTATTTTCTTTTGCATCTGGTTACTGTAGATGAGACTTGGGTTCATTATTATGAGCCAAAGAATAAAACCCAGAGTCATTAGTTGGTAGGGCCAGGGTCCCAGAGGCCAAAGAAGTTCAAGACGCAACTATCTGCTGTCAGGTGATGGCCACAGTATTTTGGGATGCAAAGGTATTATTATGTTGGACATTTTACCCAAGAGAAGTACAATAACTAGAGTGTACTATGCTAAACCAGCTGAGAACCACCATCTGTGAAAAACACAAATTTAAACTCTCTAAACGTGTTTTGCTGCAACGGGACAACACAAGTGTCCACACTTGCAAAGTTGCAATGGATGCTGTAGAGCGAAACAGGTATGAATTAATACTACATCCTGCCTATATGCCTGACCTAGCTCCTAGCGACTTCTTCCTATTTTCAAACTTGAAGAAAGATATCTGTGGACGTCATTTCCAGTTTGACGAAGAACTTGTGATGACAGTTGAGGAGTGAGTAAATGGAAAAGACCCTGACTTTTTCAGTTCTGGACTGAACATTGTTTGTTTGCCCACTAGAGGGCAATTATATCGAAAAAGAAGAGGTGAATCTCAACTGGAAATAAGTTAGGCTGGTTATTTATTGACAAAAATTGTTCACTGGGAGTGTCTGAATAATACAGTGATCTATGTATAACTTGTATATTCCATGCAAATTCCAAGGGTCTTTTCCACAATAAACTATATTATGGTTAGCTAGCTAATCTAGGTTATCTAAAACAAAAATGTGTGATGTCAAATTGGGTCAGTGCAAGATGCACATGATCTTGATCCTGCTATCACACAGACCTAATATATTTCACATTTATTGCTAGAAGTCAAAGACTGTGTTAATTCTAAATTCCCAGATTAGCTGACCCCCACTAGTTCTATTGCAGTGAAAAAACCTTTCAAGGATGTATTCAGAATATCAATAGAATTGATGTATAGGAGAAAATGATTTCCTGGAAAAATTCACTCTTAAAAATCAATGTTCGTTTGTAATTCTTTACTGTATATATTTCTAAATTTTTCAAATTTGCATCTTGAATCTAAAATTTTGTATTAGCAATTTTTAAATTAATCTTCAAAATTGGCTAGAAAAGGATTTCCTCTGTAAAAATGTCTATTTTTGCATGAATTTCGCCTAAAATTCCTTCAGGACAGTCCTACCCATAATAGAAACTATGGCATTTTGATAGGTTTTGATCTAAGGAATAATATAAATTAGGATTTTTTTAGGGGTACCCCTGCCCTGGGGTTGAAATTTACAATCAAAAAAAAAAAAACTACAAAAAATATGAAAACCTATTTCTATTTCTATCATTGTAGTTCATATTTATGCCATTTATATTTATAAATTCATAATCATTTTTAGTGTCCTGGTTCAAATCCACCTGTTGGCACAATTTTACTGTTTTGAAATATTCACCTGATAAACACCATTTTATTTATTTATTTATTTATTTTTTTTGTATACAGGCTTTGTGTATTTCACTTTAATTTTTTTCCTTAAATACATGTTTGCTCTTGATATAAAAGACATTTATGAGAATGCAGATCATATATTGTCTGTAACTAAAAGCAGTCAACTATAACTATACCTCAGTGTAAGCACACTTTGTTTGAGGACAAGAATCATTCACTCTGTGTTACTCGATACAAGTGTCATGAAAATAAATCATGCCAAGATAAAATTGCAGCATTTTCCTTTCAAGAACATCACTGGAAAATAGTATTGTTGTGGGAGAGATACTGCAGAGTAAATGCAGTAATTCCTTAGGAAAAATGTGTGCATTGATATTTCAAGCTAAAAATGCAGGAAGATGGATTAGAAAAGAGTGAGGATGGGTCAGTTAAGTTTTTATGTCCCATTGCTGTTATCCAAGCATCAGTTAAGGACCCTTACACAAAGAATGTATCTTAAATACTGAGGGAGGTCAGATGAATACACAGTTGATGTTAAATATATTAAAATTACATTTAAAAATTGTATACCTTGAAGACAATACTTTATACCCTAATCAGGTTTTTAAGCTGTAGGGCTACATTTTAGTAATGATAGTTAATTTCTTGAATTTCATTTTCATAATTTACATTTCTTACGCCCATGACTTTTTGAAATATTATTCCCAAAGAAATGAGTTGAAAGTAAATGCATATGAAATAATTGCATTGTTAAAAGTAAACTGAGAAATACAAAATGAAATTTCAAGATAAGGAACTAAAAATGCCTCCACAATTCATGCTGCTCAGGTAATGACTGTGAAATGGTTTCTTCTGTCTCTACAAGTTACGTGTATTGACTAGAACTAAAGTGATGCATGAGAAACAAATAACTACACACATGTGGTCTAAAGTCATCAACCGTAACAGAAATCAAGAGCCTTTTTGTAAAGACTGAGACCAATACTAGCCGTATAGGTCAACCTCTTATGGAGTATAACTTCTAGTACACTTGCAAACATATGAAAAAAGTATCTTTCACCTATACTGGAAATATACTTCAAGTATTTTGATTTTATATGCAAATTAGTTTGTCAAGTATAAGATGCAAAAAGCTGGGTATGGTAAGCATCAAAATCAGGCTTCTGTCTTCAAATTTCATCAAATTGAATATGTAAGATATCCACAACCTGCTGCTGTCAGAACATATTAATTTTTCCTTATATCTCATAGAGTTTTCTTTTATGATGACGTTAACATGGTATTGTTTCTTACCAAAAAACGCAAAATAACGCCATGCTGTCAACGTTTATTGACAATGTCTTGGATATGTGACATGCAAAAAGATTATATGCAGGGATTTAATAATTGCTATTTTCAGTTTTTTTCAGTCCTAAATGGAATTGAAAGAAATCTGTAAAATAAAGGAAAGTTTTATCTGGTTTTTAAGGCATCGAGCTTGCTTGAGAGCCTTCTAGCGATCATGCAAAATTTTGCCACTACACCACCTTTCTGATCTCATTGGGCGAAATCAAATAGTGCCTATTGGTATTGAAAGTTTCTTACGATTCAAGACTTTGAAATATTGAATTTAATTGATATTTGAAAGGCACAATACCATTTTCATTGTTGATGTCGTTGTTTATTATTGTACCTTTGTTCAATAGTTAAATAACGATTGTTTGGCAAGAAAAGTTCTTTAATCATGGATGGATTTATTGCGAAACAGATTTTACCACGAAATTTGTGTCGCATATCATTAAGTACTTACAAAATAACCTGCTCAAATTTGGTTTTCATTTATATCTATAGTCTCATAATTTCACCAAGAATCCTTATTTCACATCAGTAGAAACAGGTAAATACTAAATTGGATTGTGCATTGTCATGGTTTGGTTCTTATTCCAAAAACACAAAGACTGTTTCCAGTTTTGTTTTCGGTAATCCTGATTCCGATTCTCAATTAAGCAAAATGAAAGTAGCGTGTGCATCGCAACAAAAATAACAGGTTATTTTGCGAAGAAACCCAAGCTAGGTAGCATTCATTGGGAATTACAACACATTGAACACTTCTTCAGTATTGGGAATTACAACACATTGAACACTTCTTCAGTCGGCTATTGTATCTGTATCTGTATTGGTACTGGAGGTAACTCAAATTTGAGCAACATAAACTCCAGGAATTGACTTGAAGTTTTAAAAAAAAGGAAAATATTGAGTCTGCTACAATTTTGAAAATGCTACAAAATTTCATGCTTTGGTAGAATTAACATTTTCAGTGAAGATTACCGCTATTTACAGTGTATAAAGACAAGATTGGTGTTTTCTTTTAAAAAATAAATTGTTGCACTGTATGCAGATTCTTGTGCTTTGTTGAGAACTTACAGTGTGTCCACAAAGATTTCTGGTGAAATTAATTGGGGAAAATAAAGACAAGATTATCGCTTAGTCAGAATTTTTGCGGTATATATTGTACACACAAACTGCGATTTTTCCTCAATTTTCAGAACTTCATAATGAATACCTGATGTTATAGAATTTATATCAGTGCTTCAAATGCAAAAAAATAAGACTTAAAGTGAAGGAGGGCCATCAAATTTCATATTTTAGATATTCTATCTATTATTAATATAAATCTGCCAAAAAGTGAAAATGAGTAAAAATTGCCATAAGGGCCCTTTTGTCATAGGTGCAATATTATATATGTATATATGATATATAAATGTGTGTTGACACTTTGAGTGGGAAACATTTGTTTTTCTTAAAGAAAAAAACCAGCAAAACATCTAGTTAGAATGTAATGTTTCAACCAATATATTTACTTTAACAGATAGCAGAAAGAAAAGGAGATATTCAACAGTCAGTCTCTGTACAGAATCAATATGAACAAATGTTGAAGGATTTTGCAGAGTTCTTGGAAACAGCAAATGATAAAGTGAAGAATGAAACTCTATCATTCACCAGTCAGGAAGAACTGAAAAAACAGCTTGCATCCCATCAAGTAATGTACTCATGTTTGTTAAAAGATTGCAAAATACAAGGAAAAACACAAAATTGATCAATTTTGTGATGTTGTAATTTAATGTAATATACTTGTTATGCTATTTTAAGTATTTATTGTTCCAAATAGCAAATTCATTATTTCATTTGAGTGATGTATTTGCATAATTATTCTTTCTTACACTTATAATACTTAAAGTTTTATAATGTGATGTGATATTTTAAAAGAAGTGAAATGTGAGTTACTCGCATTAGTTTCCATCTGTATATGATCTTGGTCTTAGCAACCCAATTATATTAGGCAATCATTGTTCCCATGTTCGATTCTACAATGATTGCTTCCAAGGCTATGGTGGTTTAAAAGCTCATTGTGGGTATGCTTTCAAGCAATATTTCCATGTTTATTTTGCTGAATTTTTCATTGAATCTTGGGAATTGTATTCATTATATCAGTAGGTGTTAACTTGGATAGTTGGAAAAAAAAACCTATCAGTTACAGCTTGTATTGCTTTTTAAAATAAGCAATAAAAGTGAAAAGAAGAAAAAATTTTATGCATTTAAACTATATGATAAATGGGATGACTTCAGCTTTTCCATCATCAACTTCCCATATCTATGTAGCAATACTGTATCATCACCTGCATATGGTATTTATGTCTCTCAACTGATTCAATATGCAAGATTGATTGATTGTTTGTTGTTTTCTGCCACACTCAACAATTTTTCAGTTATCTGGTCGCATCCAGTTTTTGTAGGTGAGGGAGAGCACCCAGATACAATGTACCCGGGAAAAGAGCACCAACCTTCTGAAAGTAAATTGGCAAACTTTCTCACATATATCGGTGCAAGCAAGAATCGAACCTGCACCAACTATAATAATCGCCCCTAATACGCAAGAGCTTGTTCTGCATGTGATCAGTTTTTAAATTGAGGCAGGCTACTGACAAACAAGTTTATGTTACAGGGGATTCAACAGTCTCTTTTAAAGTTAGCATTTGCAAATTCGGTGGTCATTAAAACAATCTAGTTTGCAACCTGTCATTCGGTCGAATGTTGTCTGACATGTTCCATAGCAATTGTTAGGCCATTCTTTACACAATGAATTTGACTACAGATTACTCCATTACCTGTTCAAGGTGTAAGGCTTATAGTGATTGTGAGCCATTGACAGGGGATGCTTACTCCTACTTGGCACCTAATCCCATCTATGGTATATCCAGGGGTCCATGTTTGCCCAAATCTTAATTTTTTAGGAGTTTGAGATTGATTATTGTTCATTATCTTTTTTCTTTTAAATGTTTTCTGATATTTTTCTTTATTGTAGGAATTTTTTAGTGATCTGGAGGAGCATAGAGCAATGTTGGATAACCTTGCTGCACAAACAAACCAGTCTGTCAGACATAAACATAGTAGCACACATTCAAGACTATATAACCAGACTCAAGTCTTGCTTGATAAAGCCAGCTTGTTTGGACAGAAACTTTTGAGAACTGCAAGAGAATGGACAGAGATACATCAAAATTATCAAAAGTTGCAATACTTCATGGATGATATTGAAAATCAAGTTCCAAAATCTATGGCTGAAAAAGAAACTCCTAAAAGTATTCAGGAGAAAATCAGTGTATATGAACAGCTACAAAGAGACTTAAATGGGGAAAGGCCAATTTTATTTCAGTTTGTTGACAGAGCAAGACAGCTGCTGCATACTGTTGACTGTGAGCCTCTAGAAAAGGATATTTCTGATATAGCTGAAAAATACATTAAATTGAACTCAGAAGTCAGCAATGCACTGAAAAGGTAATGAAAAAATATGTCCCTGAGACAGGCACTTATTTCTGTAAATAAGTTAATATGATGTCTGTAGACTAATAATAAGTTATTACTTAGTTGGAAATGAAACTGACTGAGAATGCTGGTCGCATGAGCTACCAGGGAATATGCGATAAAACATATTCACCACCATTCTCTTCCACGATAATTTATCTACAAAACCACATAGTGCATGACTGCATTCATTAGTGCTATGCAATATTACCAGTTCACCGGTGAATCCCAATACCGTTGTTGACAATACATATTGTGATATTTTTTAAAATACCATTTTGGGTTCAGTATTCTGTAAATTCCTTAATATCAATTCTGTGTAAGAATTAAAAAACAATAGATGGGGTCTGGCCATTCAGTGTCACAGATTTCTTTGATTTTCACAGTATTAACTTTACTTGTACTATCTTACATGATCACCAAATTTCTACTATCCGTTTCCATGGAAACCAACAGCAGCCTATGAAGACTAATTGAACTGCAAAATTCAGCCCATTTTATCCATGTTTTGTCTATGTAGATTATAAAAATTGAAAATTGAAAACAATTTCTCTCCATAAATCTTTATTTTTCGTAGGATTGCCTTCTTATTTATGATACTTATAGCCATCCATGATAAAGAATGTGTTGCTGACACTTGTACCGATGAATTGCACTTTGGCACATTGCCAAAAAGTGATTTATTTTTTTTTGCTGCATTTCATGGATAAATTTAACTAATTTGGAAAAGACACACAGCATAATCACCTGTCATCAAAGGATGTTCATATCAAAGATACTTAATACATATAAAAAGATTAATGGTGAAATGTAATGCAGTTGATCTATTATAATATGAAAACTAAGTTTGAGCATTTTGCCAAAATTCATTATAATGACAAATACAAATCTACAGCAATTTCAGTCAAAATGAACAAGATATGCAATTCATATTTCAAAGTCAACATGGAGGAGCTTAAGATATTGATAAATTGTAGTTTAAGTAAAAAAAAAAAAGCAGCAAGAACTGCAGTCCAATAGTATGAACTGCCTAACACACACACACACACACACACACACACACACACACACACACACACACAAAAACACACACACACACACACACACACACACACACACACACACACACACACACACACACACACACACACACACACACACACACTGACAAACACCAAATAGCTTTTCAATCATTTTCATAAACAAGCTATATACTGTAGTGTTATGTCAACTATTATTAATTTCTACAAAAAGAACTAGAATTAATTACATGAATATCATAACAAGAAATGTTTGTAAAACATATACATGTATCACCCCAACCCCCACCCCTTAAGCTTTTTGTACTGGTGAAATGTTTATACTACCACAGTCAAAGCAAGAAAGTGCAGGGGCATGCAATAAGGTATTCAATGTATTAAGAATTGATAATGAACAATGATACAAATGAACATAAATGTTTACTATTAAATACTATAAATTCACATGACTGGTACAGGATTAGAATCTGACTTTTTGCACTTCAGATTTAAGAGTTATCTGCCCTTGGTGAAATTAACAAAAATATCATTCTTCAAAAATGTGTGCGGTAAACGATTAATTTTATTTTACATTTTTATACATAGAAAGTGTAAGTAACATTTCACCAAGACATTTGTATGAAAATGTAAATTCTTTTAAAGTTTTTGAAATAAATTCTTCCCATATACCTCAATGTAAAAAAAAATTGTGAAAATTAGAGTAAGCTATCAATCTTTTGCTTCTTTATTACATTTTATCAAATGTTGGTGAATGGTTAAAGGTGTGAAATCTCCCCCATTTCTTTGAGGGCAAAACAGACATAAATTGCATTAGTGTACTCTTCCAACTGACATCAAAATACATGGAGTACATCACTGCACTCGGTATGTAATGTGTATATGCTTAAAATATTTAAATAATATCTTCTTTAATGCTATTAATATCGAATTGAAACTAAATGGATATTTAAAAGGATTAGGTAGTCTGTAACCAAAAACTATTTATGATCCTAGGGAGTAAGGGTTTGGTTCCAGGGTGGAGCCAATATTATAGAGATTATTGATTTTATCATTTGGAAGACTTCTGCTTGTTTGTTGGTGAACACATTTAGAAATTAGTTTAGCTTAAATATTAAGAAGAGGATTTTTTCTTACATTTTGTAGCCCTCAGGATTAATGATACTTTTAACTAATACTCAAGTGTCTGAAAAGCCATGTGGGACTCTTGTTGGTTGTTAAAACCGCAATGAGCTAAATTGCTTGTATTTATCTTATTATACCTCAGGGTATGTTGATTCATGAATTTTCATGTCCCCAAAATTGAAGATTCTTGGGGCATATAGAGTTTGGTTTTGCCATCTGTTTGTTTGTCTGAAAAAACTTTGACCATGGCCACAATTTTTAATCTGTTATTATAAGGCTTTCATGTTTCCTTATGACAAGACCTTTCTTTTAATATCAAAATTTTCTACCTTGTGACCTTGACCTAGGGTTGACCTACTGCTGAAAATCTGTAACCTTGACCATATTTTTTAATTGGTTTGTGATAGGGCTTACATATTTCACACAAGTTAAGACCATCCATTAGTATCAACATTTTTTGCCCCTCCAGTTGTCCTACTTTTGTCTAATCCCTAAGTTTTGAATGGTTTGTGATGCATGCAGCTTTCATAATTCAGATGTGTCTTCCTTGTGATAAGACCTTCTTTGTGTACCAGATTTGCATTGCTTCAGTATTGGGACATAACACATTTTGCTAAATATTGTTCATATTTCTTTTTGCAGTTTAGAGTCTACTAGACAACAGATGGATTTTTTTGAAAAAGAGACATCAATTTTGTCATCGTGGATAACGAATGCTATGGAAAATATATCAGAGATAAGAAAATTGTCAGACAAAGATCAACAGAGTATTGGAATGATTCGCAGCAAGGTTGACAAACTAATGGTATTAATCTTTTTCATCTTGCTTAAGTAAGGTAAAGGCTATGAAGCTCATGTTTTATATAATGTTCACAGGTTACTTGAATCTTTATGGAATTCTTGTTAGAATCTGTGTGGTTGGCTTGAAGTTTGGATTCTTGTCACTGTGTAGCCTGTGGCTAGTATAATTTGGGCCTCTGTTTGTAAAATATAGTAGATGTTTTGATTCTTTATTATGTTTTCCAAACAAAGTTTGGGAACATATTGTTTTTACTCTTTTTCTTATTGTTATTGTGAGATTTTTTAAAATTATTTTTTACAAATTTTGTGCACACAATTTCTTGGATATCATCAACTGATTTTCGTCAAATTTTCAGGGATGATAGATATTCACTTGAACTCAATAGTTTTTTTATTTTTTTTTTATTTTGAATACGTCAATTATTATGTAGAATATTGATGTTTTTCAGTTTTTTAGAAGGTCAGTTTGTCTTCATGTGTTCTTGGAAACTATTTGAGATATCAAGTTGAAATTTTCAGCAAATGTAGAGTACAGTTCCTAGATGTGCAGATCCCATTCATTTTTTTAAGTGTAAAAAACATTAGAACTCACTAGGCCTAAAAAAAGGTCACAACTTTTATGTGCATTTTTGTACACATTTTAATCAATATCTTCTTAACGAAAAATAATTTGAAAAGACATATGAACAAAAGTTGTAGTTAGTGACGAGACTTATTCAACAATATCAAGTTTTAGGGGTCAGTCCCCTTAATAAAGGGTCAAGAGGGGTCAAAAGTATTTTCTAAATATCTCAACAACTAAAATGAATTTGTTTAACATTATTGAAGCAAAGTTGCTTGTTTTAAAGTTTTGTAACTGCTGATATCAACAAAATTATCATTGATTATGTAATAAGGGATTTCTAAGGGAATAATGTATGATCATTTGGAGCTTAATATCTCCTAAACAAAAAATCTTTTTTGATGCATTATATAAGTTGGTCAGACTGTGACTCTAAACAATATGCCATCTTCAAATTTTGTCTTACTTTTAAGATTACTTTTAAGGAATTCAGGGGATAGTCTCTAAAACTGAATATGCTACATATCTTGAAAACTGGAAACATTTAATAAACATTATATTACAAAAGTTGTAGATAATGTTCTGACCTATTCAATGATATCAAGTGTTAGGGGCCAGCCTCTTAAATAAGGGACTGAGAGGAATTAAACAATAATATATATTTTCCTATATTTCGTAGAGAAGACAAGTGTTATTTAGTTTATTTAGCTTGTTACTTTAATATAGGTAGATAAACTGATATCTAAAAAATTCACTGTGATACACTCTTGATACAAATGAAGTAAAAAAGTATGTGAAACATATCAAATTCACTTAATCGGCTTTATTTCAGTTGCAATTTTTTTTTTTGGACAAAATATGTGTTGTGAACAATGTGAATGAAGAATGATTATTGTTTTTAGTCCAAATTTCTTGAAAATAAGAGAAAGAGTGCTCATAAAAGACAAAAAGAGAAATCAGCCATCTTGAACTCCCATTTTGGCAGCTTTTTTTTTTTTACGAATAGAGTCGCAATGAAAAATTTTGCAGAATTTTTATCTATTTAGTGCACTTATCCCATGTTTCAATGAAACATAACTTTATCTATCTCTTTTTACCCTGTAACAAGCACTTTGGTTGAAAATGTCCATTCTGAAGTCAGGAAATCACAATTATCTAGTTGTGAATCATTTTGTTGTATTTGTTAAAATTACAAAGGTTAGGTACTAGTGTCCATCTTCTTGCACTAACCAAAATGTATGGTTACCTTACAACTCTATCATGATAACTTGTGTACTACTATATATGTATAATAAAATTACTTGTTTTTTTTTTTTCCTGGGGGGGGGGGGGGGGGGGGGGGGGGGAATTATTTTCAGAATTACTAAACATCAATATATGCAATGAACCCCGGCTGTTTACATGTTTACATTAAGTATTAATTGGGGCTATGTGACAATTTTTTTTTTTTTTTTTTTTTTAATCACCATATTCATGCTGACATACAATAATGTTACACAGTGTGAAAATAAATCAAACTTGTCACTGGGTTTGTATAATTTGTATGTACTTGGAGTGGTAGAATTTTAGAGTGCCCCTGTCTCTTTGTTTTCTGTACTACAAACAACAACTAAGGAAGGAAAGATCTTGCTCATCAATTTGGCAACCCGTATAAAAAAAAACCATAGATCCACCACTGATTTATTGTGTATCCGTTATAACCCCTCCCCCTAAAAAGATAGAGAGGTACATTGGAATTTGTCAAATACTTCAACATATTCATACTCAGGTGTTTGTTTCATACAGTTTGTTGATTATGCTAAATGACTTAGCGCAGCATGAAGATTAAGTCTATGAAACAAGCAGCTTACAAACTCCTGTCCCCTAGTTCAATGCTGGGACACATTTTTTCTCATCAGACACATGTGCGTACTGTAATTGACACACCTGAACAGATTGTTTTCAAGTGGAGTTGAGTGACTCGTTGTGTCGATGTGCGTCTTTGATTGCACATACAGGTGATCCAACATTTTGTATCTTGATGAGGCAGCTAACCATCATCTTCTTTGGGCCAAATAAACATTGCTGGATCGCTTTGGCAGACTGAAATCTGCATTTTCCCAGCATTTCAATGAGTGAAGTGTTTTATACAACATGTTGTTTACATTTTCAAAAAGTAATTGAAGTCGTAAAATTTACGCGATTTGTTTTTATTTTGAATTTAATGATACTTTTATCATATCTTATGTAAAATATATCTATAAAATCAATTGCATTGTAAATGTTATTTAAAATGTACTCGAAATCAAACTGAAGAGGTGAACGGCATAGGATATGTTTGTATCATCCAGAATTGCACAGTAATTTCAAAATCGTCAATTCTTAAAAGGCTTGCATATTTTGATACATTTGCATTACATTTGCATGATGGTGTGTTTTATCAATTAGCCATAACAATTAGGTCTTCAATAGAAAAGCCCAATTAGGTACTTAGCAATATCCACAGAGTTCTCTTGAAGCCATAGACAGCATCCAGCAAAGAAACAGTTAATCAGTATTGTGGTTAAAACTGTACAGATTGCCATTTTTAACAATTTAGTGTAACAGTGTAACTTCCTAGGTCATTTACTGCGACACAAAAGCTTTTGTTCAGGTATATGTTAAGAAATTGGAAATGTTTCTGTGGTTGATTGACTGATTGTTTGTTGCTTTCTGCCACACTCAACAATTTTTTCAGTTATCTGGTGGCGTCCAGTTTTTATTGGTGGAGGAGAGAACCCAGATACAATGTACCTGGGAAGAGACCACTGACCTTCCGAAAGTAAACTGGCAAACTTTCTCACATATATCGGCGCGAGCAAGTTTCGAACCTGCACCGACTTGGTGAGAGGCCTTGTAATTTTGAGCGCAATGCTGTAACCACTCGGCTATGGAGGCCCCTCTTCTGTGGTAGAATAACAATGTGTAAAGGCTCATGGAAAACCCTAGGAAGTGATTCAAACACTAGAATTGCAGGCATGTAGTGTAGAGTTACAGTCTCAACAGAAAATTTAGTTGTTTATTAAATATCTTTTCATTCATTTTAGGAATTCAAGAAAGAAATGAATCAACAAGAAGCTTTGATGTCTAAGATTCTTCAAAGTGGTAATCATCTAGTTCAGAGCAACTCATACAATGCAATAGAAGCTAGAAGCAAACTTGACTGGATTATGAAAAATTGGGACAATGTTCATCATAATGTAGAAGAAACTGAGACATATCTACACCAAGCTCAAATGAATTTAATGCCATCAAGACAAGCACTGAATGAATTAACAACATGGTTAGATATTATGGAAATAACAGTAAAAACAGAGAAGGAAAAGCCAAAACAATCATTTGCAGATGTAGGAACTTCAGTGAGGAAGTTCAAAGTAAGTGTATGCAGTAGATTATTGTAATAGATATCTTAGTCCAGTTGCACAATGATAAAAACCACCCAAACTAACATATAATCACATACAATCAGTGGAAAGGGGGATGCCCTTTTCGCAAAACATACAATTCAGTCACCTTCCTTATTTGGTCAACCTCCCAGGTCCAGTTCACTTAAGCTAATTCAACTCCTAATTTCCCTTCATATTAAACTTGTGTATGTCTAGCTGGTACACAGGTGGGGAATATTACAATGCAGTCTTTGGATTGTTATTAAGAAATATTATATAATGCAAATCCAAACTGTAAAACATTAAAACACACTCTCTCTCTCTCTCTCTCTCTCTCTCTCTCTCTCTCTCTCTCTCTCTCTCTCTCTCTCTCTCTCTCTCTCTCTCTATATATATATATATATAAATATTCTTAGCTGTAAAAAAAAAAAATCTACTATATGTTTTTTTTTTTTTTTTAGGTCACCTGAGTATACTCAGGTAATCTATTACAATTGGTTTGCGTCCATCATGCGTTAACAATTTGAATATTTTTAACTTCTTCATGATAACTACCATTCCAATTCTTTTCAGATTTGGTTTGAAGCTTCTTTGAGACAAGGTAGACATAAATTGTAAAATTCAGGACTCCTCTCCCCCTAGGGCATTAGGGGCAGGGTCAAACCTGCCACAATGTGACCAATATTCAAAACTCTTTTTTTCTAGATCTGCACATAAGTAAGAAAAATTAAATGCATAGTAATATAGAGCAGAAGGCATCTACCAAATTTGTAATTATTTTGAGGTTCTGATCCCCAGGGTGGGTCAAACTTGGTATATGGTATTTATGGATAAAACATTTAAAAATGTTTTCTTTAATACTATTGATACTAGATTGAAACTAAATGGATAATTAGATAGAGCAAGTAGCCCTGTACCAAAATTGTAAATTTGTGATCCCAGGGGTAGGGGTTTTGGTATGAGAATGGGGCCAAAAAGTGTTAACAATTGAACAATTTTAACTTCTTCTTGATAGCTACCATTTGAATTCTTTTCAAATTTGGTATGAAGCATCTTTGGGACAATGTAGACATAGATTGTAAATTTCAGGAATCCTGTCTCCTTGGGACCTTGACAGTGGGTCAAAACTGCCAAAAAGTGACCTATTTTCAAAACACATCTTCTCTAGAACTGCACATTTGTAAGAAAAACTAAATGCATAGTAATGTAGAGCAGGAAGGCCTTTACCTAAAATTGTAATTTTCATGATCCTCAGGGTAAAGGTTCTGACACCAAGACAGGTCCAAATTTGGTATATTGTTTTCAAGTGTAAAACATTTAGAAAACATCTTCATTAATGCTATTGATCCAAATTGAAACTAAATGGATATTTAGAATGAGTAAGTAGCCCTTCACCAAAATTGTAAATTTTGTGATCCCAGGGGCAGGGTTTTGGTATGAGGCTTGGGCTAATATGATCAATGACTATTACAAATATGTTAACAATTGAACATTTTTAATTTCTTGATAACTACTATTCAAATTCCTTCGAAAGTTTTTATGAGGCATCTTTGGGTCAAGGAGGACACACATTTTAACTTTCCTCCTTTTCCTCTGATACCTTAGGGCTAGAACAAAATCTCTTAAAATAGGAGGAATGTATATTCTGAAATTTATGATCATAGCTCCCCAAGGATCTCATGGCTGGGAGCAAAAACTGCAAGAAAAAAAGGAAAGGGAAAGTTTTAAAAATCTTCTCTACTTCCACACATGTTGGAGAAAAACCAAATGCATGGTTATTGTGTCCAATGAAGCCCTTTACCAAAATTTTGAAATTCATTGCACCTTGGTCAGGGAAATACTGGTTGATTTAAATGCTTCAATCTTCATCTTCCCTTGTATTGTAATTGAATAAGGAATTGTATGCATATGTAGAAAGATCATAAACCTGTAAACAAAAGACTTCAGATTTAAACTCAAATGCAAAAATTGTTGGGGTTTTGCTATAAGGATGGGGCCAAAATAGTTGAACAATTGAACACTTTTAACTTCTTCAGAACTACCAGTCCAGTTCTTTTCGAATTTAGCATGTAGCATCTGTGGGACAAGGGGAACATAAATTGTAGATTTCAGGACTCCAGCACACCAGGGGGCCTTCAGGGCAGTGCATAAACTACCAAAAATAGACCAATTTTTAATAATCTTCTTCTCTACAACCACACATGTGCCAAAAGAACGAAATGCATAGTGATGTAGAGCAGGAAGCTTCTACCAAAATATTAAATTTCATGATCCCTGGATTAGCGGCTCTGACCCCGGATGGGGTGTAGTGCTTACCTGTCAAGATTTAAATAGCATTATTTTCTTTAGTTTTATTGGTACTAATTTGAAACTAAATGGATATTCAGAAAGAACAGGTAGTCCTTTACCAAAATAGTAAATTCAATGATCCAAGGAGTAGAGGTTTTGGTATCAGTTAGGGCCAAAATGAGCAATGGAACATTTTAAACTTCATCTTGATAATACCATTCCAATTCTTTTTAAATTTGGTATGTAGCATCTTTTGTAAAAAGGGAACATAAATTATAAATTTGAGGACTCCTTCACCCCTGGAAATTTAGGGGCAGGGCAAAAACTGCCAAAAATTGATGAGTTTTGAAAAATCATCTTTTCTGCAGCCACACATTTGTAAGAAAAACTAAATACATAGTGCTGTAGAGCAGGATGTCCTCCATCAAAATTGTAAGTTTCATGATCCCCAGGGTAAAGGTTTTGATCCCAGGGTGGAGACAAAATTGGCATATAGTGCATATTTGTAAAACATTTAAATAACACTAAATGGGTATTTAAAAGGAATAGGTTGTCCTTTACCAAAATTGTAAGTTTCATGATCCCAGGGGGTAATGGCTTGGTTTCAGGGTGGGACCAATGTAATTATTTTGATTATCATCTTTATCATTTGGAAGACTTCTTTAAGTTTGCTGGTATGGTATAAAAACTAAGTGCATATCAGGAAAAACAGGAAATGATGTACCAAAATTGTGAGTTTTGCAACCTTAGGACAGGACAGATCCAAATTAGTCATATTATATGTTAATGTTACATATAGTATGTAAAGTCTTTCATCAGTTTAGGCACTTTTAGGGACATTTAAATTTTAAAGGGACTGATTCATGATTTCCCTGAAAATTTGGTTTTTCACTTTTAATGATCAAAATCTCCTGTCTAATGTGTTTAGAAGGTTTGAGATAATAATTAAAGTTCTACATCATGACAGAAACTTGTTGTAGAGAGTTTATTATTTGTTTTGGAAACAAAGATTGGGGTATGTTATTGTATATGTTTGTTTTGTTTGTTTGTTTTTTATTTATAGTCGCCTGAGCAATTTTTCAGCTATCCGGCGACTGTCACTATTACCGGTGACGGGGCTGCAAATTTAGACCTATGCTTAGCACTAATGGCTTTTAGCAGTGAGGGTTCTTTTACGTGCCACACCTGCTGCGACACGGGACCTCCGTTTATAAGGTCCCATCCGAAAGACCCGTGACTCTCACTTCGTAATGCCGAGCTCTTGGCGAAGGAGCAATCACTACCTATTTTAAAGTCTTAGGTTTGACGCGGCCGGCCCGAGCGGGGCTCGAACTCACGACCTTCCGTTCACGAGGCGAGAGCTCTACCACTGAGCCACCGTGATCGGTAGTTATTGTATATGAAGTTTTCAAAATAAATTGATATTGATCTAAGTTTATTATATATTAAGAATTGTTGTGATAGAATTAAGAAATTCATTTCAAAATTAAGGATTATCTCCCTCATGCATATCTTTGATCCTTAGCTGGATTTGACTCCAGTATTTGGTATTTTTTAGTTCTTTCAGCTCTTCCAAGTTTGTTCTTATTTTGGATTTCCAACAATTTTGACTTTAACATCACTGAAGAGACATTATTTATTAAAATGGGCATCTGGTGCATCAAAATTGGAACCACTCGGTCGATGCCTCTGCTGGTGGACTGTTAGTTTCCGAGGGCTTCACCAGTCCAGTAGCTAAATACTTCAGTACTAGCATGAAAATATAGATAAAAGTTTGCTGTGATAAAATTAAGAAATTAATTTCAAAATGAAGGATTATCTCCCTCATGCATAGCTGTGATCCTTAGCCAGATTTAGCTCCAATATTTGGTTTTTGTTTGTTCTTTCAGCTCTTCAAAGTTCGTTCTTATTTCCAATTTTCAACATTTTTTACTTGAACATCACTGAAGAGACATTGTTTATTGAAATACATATCTGGTACATCAAAATTGGTACCGTCTATGCTTTATGATATGTCACTTTTCAATATTCTTTTGGTAAAATGTGTTATTTAAAAGTAAAAATTTGTGACTGCAAAATTAAGATACTGTAAAGTACAAAATTAACATTTCACTGGTTTATTTGTAAACATTAAAAGACTGAAGGGTTTGATTACAAAGCACGGAGTAAAGGCTAAAATATTGCTTTATCCTTGCATTCAGAAGGTCCAAAGTTTGGTTGTCAACATTAAATGAGATATATTTTTAATGTTTAGTATCAAAAATGAAAAAAAATATTCTTCAAACATTGTGAACCAGTCTATTTAAGACCACATCTTGTTTTATACAGTTGCTAAATGTTAGAATTTAACATAAATTTTTTTTCTAGATTTTATAGCTCTTTGAATTAGTGAACCTTTAGTATCTTCTTGTGACTTTTTTGTCCATGGCTGTTCTCAGAAGTTACTCAAAGGATCAATATGAAACCTTTTTAGCTCACCTGAGCTTTCAGCTCAGGTGAGCTTTTCTGATCACCTGTTGTCCATCATTCATCTGTCTGACAGTCTGTAAACTTTCACATTTTTGACTTTCAACCAAACTTGACATAAAGCATCATTGGTGGAAGGTGAATTGAAGGACAATACCTTTCGCAGAGGAAGATAATAGTGAAATAGTAAAAAACACATTGACGAATTTTAAAAATCTTCTTCTCCAGAACCACTGGGACAATTTCTTTCCATCTTAGTACAAATCATTCCTGGGTAAAGGGGATTCAATTAAGGGTCATACTCCCTTCAAAGGGAAGATAATCACAAAAATGCTAAAATAGGGTGGGTTCATTTAAAAATCTTCTGAAGAACCACAGGGCCAGAAAAGTTAAAATTCATGTGGAAGTTTCTTGACATAATGCAGATTCATGTTTGTTAAAATCATTGCCCCTGGGGCCACAATAGGGAATCAAGATTTATATGTGAAAATATAAGAAAAAATCTTTAAAATCTTCTTCTCCAGAACCAAAGGGCCAATTTCAATCAAACTTGGTACAAATCATCCTTGGGTGAAGTGGATTCAAATTCTTTCAAATGAAGAGCATTTCCCCTTCAATGGAGAGATAATCACAAAAATGCAAAAATAGGATGAAGTCATTTAAAAATCTTCTTCTCAAGAACCACTAGGCTAGAAAAGTTCAAATTTAGAATGAAGCTTCCTGAAATAGTGCAGATTCAAATTTGTTAAAATCATGGCCCTCAGGGGTAGGGTGAGGCCACAATAGGGGATCAAGTTTTATAAGTACAAATATAGGAAAATATCTTTAAAAATCTTCTCCTCTGGAACCACTTGGAAAAGTTCAATCAAATTTGGTACAAATCATCCTTGGGTGAAGGGGATTCAAGTTTGTCCAAATTAAGGGCCATGCCCCTCAAAGGGGAGATCATTACAAAATGCAAAACTTGGGTGGGGGTCATTTAAAAATATTCTCAAGAAGCACTGGGCCTGTATAGGTCAGATTTACATTGCAGGTTTCTGACATAGTACAGATTCAAGTTTCTTAAAACCATGGTTCCCAGGGGTAAATTGGGGCCACAATAGGAGATCAAAGTTTCATAAGCGAAAATATGGGGAAAATCTTTTAAGAATCTTCTCCAGAAGCACAGCACTAATTTCAATCAAACATGGTACAAATTATCCTTGGGTGAAGGGGATTTAAGTTTGTTCAAATAAAGGGCTATGCCTTCTTCAAAGAGGACCACAGTAAGGGATCAAATTTTGCCTGCAAATATATATGGAAAATCTTTTAAAGTCTTCTTTTCCTGGAAAATTCATATAGAAACATTTATGAAGAAGATTTCCAAATGAATTGGCAGTGTAAGAAGAATAAGATAGTGATATCAAATGATGTACTGTTGAAAAATTTTAACACTATCATTTTTTCTACATTTTACATATTGTTGCACAATATGAAGTAAGTAAAGAAATGCTTAAAAGTAAATAAGCTTTTTATATTACAAAAAACATTCTTAACATCAGAAATTTTCAAACACTATATAATATCACATTTACACAAGTGGTTGCCTCCATCAGAGTCTGTAAAAAAGTCACTTTAGTGTATAAAGTCTTATATGGTTTTATGCCAGATTATTTAAATATTTTTAAGGCTGCCCTAAATAAATTCTACGTTTTACGTTGGGGTATAATTTGAAAAGCTATGAGGGAGGGAGGAAAAAAACAAACAATTTTTTTAAACAAACTTGCAATGCCATTAAACAATACCCAGTCACCCTTTTTGGGTTTGTTGTATTTCATGGGATAAAAATGCGAGGACATTGATTGTCATCTCACAGTTTTCATGAGAATGTCAAGTGCATTACTTGTCTGTGTTTTTCCAGGACAGCTTGTTTCACTGTTTTCATGCCTTATTATTTCAAATACAATGAACTGGCACTTGTGGGCAGCAAGTGCCGTTTCTATACATAAAGAAGGATTTGCGCGTATCACATCACCATCTTTTGAAATTAGACAATGAACTTCGTCCTTTGGTGAAGGGGGATCAAGATTGTGCTTAAACATGGACGGCCCCAAACTGTAAGATCTGACGACAGATTAAAAACATTCTAAGAAACTGACCTTGTTGTCCAGCTCTATCATGTAAAAATCCATAATGGATCTCTCTGAACCATTTTTAAACCTTTCTTTCACCTTAATAGTTGCATATACCCCCCATATTCTATCTATGCTGCTACTAGTTTGAGAATGTAATTGCGTGTAAAAATGTGGTACTTGCAATATGACAACCAGAAATTGCCATTTTGAAATAAGAATAAAACCTGTATGGGAAAACGATGTAATTCCAGATTTTTTTATTTTTTTTTCCCCAGTGATTTTGCTAAAACCTGCATGCGCAGTTGACGTAAAACGTAGAATTTATTTAGGACAGCCTAAATATGTATCAGAAGTTAGCGAGAGGCAAACTAGAAATTCTAATTCAAATGAATTGTATGTAGCCAGGGCAAAGACTGAATTTTATAAAGATCTTTCAGTTTGTCAGGTAGGAATATGCTGAATGCCATGAATGAAGATAGAAGAAACTCAGCAAATGCTGTGCATTTTAAAAGGAATTATCTTAGAAATTATCACCATAATTTTTAGCTTCTTTTTGTACCTATTTATCTTACATATATAGTTATTTCTTAAGTTTATAAACTTTATTTCTTTAATCTGTGTTTATTTTACTAATACCTATCTGTATATTTGTTATATGCAGGACCATATTGAAAACTAGCATCATTGCTAGAAATGTAATCCTGAATAAGTGAAAGCCATATTATTAAAATTATTATTATTCTCAAGAACCACTGGCCAGAAAAGTCAATTTACATGAAAGCTTCCTGACATAAAGTAGATCCAAGTTTGTGCAATGCATGGTCCCCCAGGGGTAGGGTGGGCCTACAATAGGGGATAAAAGTGCTATATGCTGATATATAGGAAGAACTGTTGAACTATGTAAGCTATGGCTATTTGTTTGCCATTTTATGCTATGCATGGTCAATAAAACATGCATCAGCTGAAATGTGCTACTGCAGCTTAAAATTTGCAAATTTGTATTGTTACTTCATAGCATGAAATATTTATGATGATGCTCTACAGGTAAGGTGAACTAAATGTATTCTTATTTTAATTTGAATTCCTTATTTCCATAGGACTTCAGCATAGAGCTTGGAAGTAAGCAGTTGACATTTGACTTTGTCTATCAATCAGCTTTGCACACTTCTGCAGAGGAGTTGCTTTTAACAAGATCATCTAGCCAGACAGAGTTTGCAGAGAGACTAGGTCAGGTCAACAAGAGATGGCATTGTTTAGAACAGAATATCAAGCAAACCTTAAGAGACATGGAACTCATATACAGCAAATTGCAAGAGTTTGATAGAGAAGTGGGTAAAATCAGTGAATGGTTTGATGAACAAGAAGAAAAAATCACGAAATATCACCTAACTGGACATGAAGTCAGTGTGAAACAGACACTTGCAGATTGCAAGGTAATGTGTAATCATATTATCATATACTTAGTAGGGTATTTGAGAAAGTATACAAACTGAACAGTATGGACCTATAGGGCTATTTCACCCTGAGGATTGAGATATCTCTGTCTTGCCTTCAGACTTATTTTGTTTTTATATATTTCCCTTCACAGTGTGTCCTGCAACTTACATGTCACTTATCTGTATTAACCAATCAAATGTTGCTTAACTATTTTTAATAACACCTATAGAATACTCTGGTGTACTTCAATGTATACCAGCCCCTTGGCCAACCCGTGATTGGAACATTTGATTGTGCAATCTTCAATTGTCAACCATTCATTTTTATGAATAATAACTTAGTTAACCAATCAATGCTCTAAAAATTTGTACTTTGACTTTTGAATTCTAGGATGATGTCACTTCCAAAATAATTCTTAAAGGGCAAAGTCTGCATTTTTTTTCAGCCCTCAGTTTGTACATTTAGCCTCATTTCATCCTTAAACAGATGAACTCAATGAATAGATGAACAGGGTGAACTTGAAATACAAGGGCAGATTGATATGTTGTGAACCTTATATTGAAGGAGGTTAGCATCGATGTTCTTTTTCAGCCCTACTATTCCCTGACTGTTTAAGGCCGTGTACCTGAAGACTGGTGCCTTTGAGCCTTTCTTAGCAAAAACCCCCTTATGTGAAAATTTTTTGAAAATTAGTTTTTGATGGTAAATGAATGTATACACCATGATTCATATGTAGAGTATTCTTAGTGCATGTTTCTTTTCATATAGTAATTGTAGTATCACAATTAAAATGAAATCATATTTAATCATTTATCAATAACATTTCCAGTTTCTTCACATCTTGATACATTCCTCTATAAATCATTAAATTTTGACTTAGAAAAAAATATTAAAGGGATGAGATCAAAAGATTGATGCCTGATCAAAACCTGAATTTAAATAGTTAGAGGGGATGGGAGGAATATTGGGTAAAGAATCTCACAAGTTTTTTTTTCTGACAGACTTGACAATGACCATTATTTGTGATGCAAATTATAAAGATATATTGGGTAATAATCCCATAATATTTAACAGTAGTAGTGAATGAGAAGAATGTAAGCTTGAAAGTTACAAATAAAAAAGTATTTTGCGATGTATGAGCATTAATATAATAAAAAAGACTACACTCCTTTCCACAATTTAAGAAAATGATGAAAATGAATTTCTTAGGCATTCATGGTGGAGACTAAGACCCAAAGCTACTCTCTTCCCCAACGATTTATGATAATGAAAATAATATGGGGAAAAAAATGTTGGAGCAGTCATAGTAATAGTTGCACCCCACCCCAACCAGAAATAAGGATTGTAGAATTAGGATTTTGAAGATAGGTGAAATTCTGCTTGTCAAGTATGTTCAAAAAGCTAACTTCCATTTTATTTTTGCTTCCGGCTGCCCTCCCTCCGAAAATTAATCTATGATATATTACATGCATGTAGAGCATTTGTTATGTGACCGGGAGATCGTGGCCACGTCATACTTTAGAAGATACAGTGATATCCAAACCTCGATATTTAGAAGTGAGAATTGTTGGTCTTTTTGGATGTGACCTTTGAAAATAAAAATGAAGGTCTTGTGTAGCACCTGCATTTAAAGAAACCTCACTGCTACGGCCATGAGCACTAAGCATAGGATTAAATTTGTGGTACCTCACCTACAGATAGTGACATCTCAAGTGTGCGAAAATTTATTAAAGAGACATAAAACAAACGATCAAAGATTTTTAGGAGTTGTAGAGAGGCCTCAATGAAAACTATGTGGATTTATTTCATTGTTAGCTTAACTTTTAAACTCACCCTGGAGGAGAAAGTTAATAAAGAAAAAATGATACATATACCATAAATCATGTTGATTTACAAAGATTACATCCCAGGTCTTATTGCTCATATATTTTTTTTATTTGATTTGTTTTTGTTTTGTTTTATTATTATATTTCTAATAATACCCACGTACCATATATATGCATCATTCTTAGGTGAGCATATGTATTAAAACTGATAGTAAGAAATTGAAGAGCCATGTAATGTTTCAGCTGTTTCTTAATAAAGCAAGTCTATCGGTATTGTCATAAAAGTATGGGCATACATTATTCCTAACCAAGTTTGAAAAATCTTCTTCTCTAGAACTGCAGATTTCTCATCATCATCATCATATCCGTTTTATAGTCCGTTGTCCTCATCTGAGGGTTGGACTTGTTTGACAAGTCTCCTTCTTAGACGACCTCTCCACTCTGAGCGATTCTGTGGATCAGCAGTTTCCATTCCAAGCCTCTTTTTGTCATCTAACAAGACTTCATCCCATGATTTCCTTGCCTTCCCAGATCTTTTCTGTGCATCTATGTCTATATTTAGCTTGCGTACTTGAGAAATCCAGCCTTTGCTGCGCTCTACATGTCCATACCATCTCACCCTGCTAGAACGAACCACCTCATCTATATCCTGGAGTCCAAGCTTTGAGCTTACTTCATCAGTCGCCTTGATATTACAGATCCAACAGATCATTGCACAGTCATTGCGCCGTAGGCGATTAAGTGTAGCCACAGTCATTGCCCATGTTTCTGCTGCATGTAGCATTACTCTTCTCACGCAAGTTGAATACACTCGGCCTCTAGTCAAAAATGGCAGATTGCGGTTTGTGAGCAGGGGGAGTAGTTGGCGGAACTTGCCCCAAGCCGATCTGAGAAAAAAAGAAATGCATAGTAATGTAGAGCAGGAAGGCCTCTACCAAAATTGTAAATATCATGATCCAGGGCAATGCCAAACTCGTTATATTATTTTCAAGTGTAAAACATTTAGAAAACATCTTCATTAATGTTATTGATACCAAATCGAAACTAAATGAATATTCAGAATGAGTAAGTAGACCATTACCAAAACTGTAAATTTCAAGATCCCAGGGGTAGGGGTTTTGGTATAAGGGTAGGGCCAAAATTATCAGTAACTAAATGTGTTAACAAAGGAACATGTTTTACTTCTTGATAACTACCATTCTAACTCCTCTAAAATTTTGTATGAAGCATCTTTTGGAGAAGAAGGACACAAATTGTAAATTTAAGGTCCCCTGATCCCCTAGGGGTGGGGCAAAAAATGTTAGGATAAGAGAAATGTAAATTGTGAAATTTAAGATCATAACTCCCCCAGGGCCTCATGATTGGGGCCAAAACTGGAAGAAAAAAAACCCCACAAAAGCTTTAAAAATCTTCTCTATTCCCACACATGTGGGGAGAAAAACCAAATTCATAGTTATTATGTTCATGATTGATTATTTGTTGTTTTCTGCCTCTTATTTGATTTAGGTGGGATTTTCCCAGTTTTAAGCATGATTCCTGCATTCATGATTGGGAAAGCAAAAGCCTACCAAATTTCCTGTTTTTGAAACAACAACAAAAATGTTCCTTGATCGTACTGTTTATTAAGGTCTTCCGTTTCCAATGGAAGACCTTCTACTGATTGTACTGTTAATTATTATTATTTTCTCCCTTCAATTTCTCAGGAAATGGTAAAAGAAACTTTCAGGGATGAAAGATCTCACTTCAGAGGAGTGCATAATCAGGTTGAGCATATCAGCCGTCATTTCTGGTAGTCACCAGAAGTGATGAAAGAAATTGAAAATTTCAAACTTTTTATTTCAAATTGAGTCCTATAACCACATTATTAGGTCTCTTTTGAAGTGTTGAAAAAGGTTAACCCCACCGAAAGTTGAAACATCTACTTCCAGTTATTTAAAAAAAAAACTTTTCAAATTCTTGTTTTTCAATTCCTTATATCTCGTTTAATAATCAAGTGATGGACTTGTGTTTCACATATGTTGTTGACAGTATAAATGCCAAAAGTAATGTCAAACATTTTTTTAAAATTCATTTCCGTTCGTGAGATATGGGGCAGACAAATTTAGACCTTATTTTTTCATTTCTCAGAAACAAATAAAGATAGACACATCAAACTTGCAGGGATGATAGATTAGCAATAGTCCATACTACACAGCTTGTCTGCATGTTTGTCCACCACTACTGTTTTACACAGGAAGTGGTTGAAAAAATTGATAATTTTCCGATTTTTTGAGTGATTTCTTGGAGATGATTGAGTAGATTTTCTTGAAACTATCAAGACAGATGTCTTCTGAAATGACCTTGGTATGGTTATTTTGTTTTTCAAAAAATTACTTCTGTTCTTGAGATATGTCCGATTTCCTGTTTTTCAAAAGAGATTTTTTCCACGATAAAAGATAGAGTCACCAGATTTTTAGGGATGATAGATCTCCATTTGTAGGGCTTGCAGAATCAGATTAACACTGTCCATCGACACTTCACAGGAAGTGAACAAAAGAAACATCAAATTTCAAATTTTCGCTTTTGCAACAATCCTTGCAAGGAGTAATTAAGTCTCTTTCGTAGTTTCAGAAAATGTAAAACTTACTGGAAGTCACAACGACAACTTCTGATTTTTCAAGAGAAACTACGGAAAAATTGGTTTTTCTTTCTTTTCCTTTAACTCGCTTATGAATTGAGATTTTGATATGAATTTCACATATATCATTGACGTTTCTTATATCTACAGCAGCGTCAAATACTTTTTCAAAATTCACTTCCATTCATCAGGTAATTCCATTTCCGTTTTATGAAAAGAGATTTTGTCCACCATTTCTCTTCTAAATGGTTAAAGATAGAGTCTTGAAACTTGAAGGGATGATAGATAATGACTTTCTGCTTTGTGTTTATCACAAAGCAGAAAGTCATATCTATCATTTAAAAGTATTTGACACTGCTGTAGATATAAGAAACGTCAATGATATCTGTGAAATTCATATCAAAATCTCAATTCAACTGTCGTCATCTATCACTTCCAGTCGTCACCACATAGGATAATTGGGTCTCTTTTGTAGTTTTAGAAAATATGACACTTACCAGAAGTTAAACCACCAATTTTTGCTTTTTGAGGAAAACTTGGGAAAATCTGTCTTTGCTTGTCCTCACATATCTCACTCATAAAACAAACTTTCAAAATGATTTTCACACATGTTATTGGCATTTTCCCTTTCTAGAGTAACTTTCCTTTTTTAAAATGAGATTTTGTCCAGACGTTTTCTTGTAAACCGTTGAAGATAGAATCTTGAATTTTTCAGGAATGATAGATGATGACCTCTAAATTTGATGTAGATATATCATTTTCATTGTCATCACTTGAAGTGAATGAAAGAAACGTTAAATTTCAAATTTAGGCTTTTAAAACAAAACTTGAAAGGAGTAATTAAATCTCTTTCACAGTTTCAGAAAAAGTGCAACTTATCGGAAGTTAGAAGAGCAACTTCCGATTTTATAGGAAAAACGTCTGGAAAATGGTCTTTCTTCGTCCTCATATATCTCATTTATAAATCAGGTGTTTGGTATGATTTTCACATCTATTATTGACATTATCCATCTCTAGAGTATGGTGGAATACTTTTATCAAAATTCACTTCTGTCCATGAGATATGTCCAATTTTTGGTTTTCAAAAAAATATTTTCTCTGTTCATTTTCTCAGAAACGATTGGAGATTGAGTTTTGAAACCTTCAGGAATGATAGATGGTGACGTAAAGATGTGATATACATCTTTTAATTATGTTGTCGTCCACCAGAAGTAGGTTAAAAATCATCATTTTTTTCAGTTGTTAATTTTTTTTTTATTTTTAAAGGTTGAGTCTAACAGATTATTTTAAGTCATACCATTTCCACTGGAAGTTAGTTCTACCAAACCGGAAGTCATGAAAAAAATGAGCATTTCTCATTGAAATTTTCAAGGATGATTCCTGCTCGCTCTTAGTACAATTTTCATTTGTTTTAAAGACTTCCAAGAAACCGGAAGTGAATAGAAAATAATCAGAAGTTCTAAAAAAGTTAAAATCTCATCTCCTATCTGATTTTCGTTCTATTTCGCTAACTTTATGTGCTTATTCCTTTCATTTATCGTCCTTTTTCAGTAGTCAAATTATCACAATCAGGATCCTTTCTTATCTGATCAGAAATTGAATGGAAAACCTACTCATTGCTCGCAACAAGATCATGTTTAGTTATTATTATTATGTTCCCTAAAGGAAGTTTTGAAACATTGGTTTTACTCTGTTTCTTATTAAAATCTTCTGTTGGAAATGGAGGACCTTTCTGTTGTTATGTTTCTTTCCTCTTTTATTAAGGTCTTCCGTTTCCAATGGACGATTGATTATATATTGTTTAACGTCCCGCTTGCTTGAAAATGTTGCACTCATATGGAGAGATAACCATTGCCAGTGAAAGACTGCAAAAATTATGGCCTTTGAGCAGGGAAGAATCTTTATCATGCCACACCTGCTGTAACACAGGGCCATGGTTTTTGCAGTCTCATCTGAAGGACCGCTCCATTTAGTCACCTCTTACTACAAGCAAGAAGTACTGAGAATCTAGTTTAACAATCCGGATCCCCATGGGGCTCCAACATAAGACCTTATTACCTTGTTTTTTTTTTTGTTTTTGTTGTAAATGTTGAAGTTCATTCAAAAGTCTGGAAATCACAATTATTTAATCGTGAATCATTTTGTTGTATTTGTTACAGTTAAAAGGGTTACATTCTGTTCTCATCAATTCTGAAAATCCTAAAAAATGCAACAAGCAGAGCAGTTTCCAGATTTATATACTCTTTAAAATTGGACTGATATAGGTTCCGTTTAATGATTGATTGATTGATTATTTATTGCTTTCCGCCACACTTAACAATTTTTCAGTTATCTGGTGGCGTCCAGTTTTTGTTGGTGGAGGAGAGAACCCAGATACAATGTACCTGTGAAGAGACCACCAACCTTCCGCAAGTAAACTGGCAAACTTGCTCACATAACGCCTCGGCCGAGATTTGAACACGCGCCAACAGAGGTGAGAGGCCTTGTGATTTGAGCCCGATGCTCTAACCACTAACCACACAGAGGCCCTCTGGTTCCGTTTAATAGGCACAAACACAATCCAAGCATGAAAACAGAGAAAACTCATATAGAAAGTAACGGAGGAGAAGCAAGGTCGAAAGGGGAAAAATTACACCCTAATTGCAAAAAAAAAACCCAACCAAAAACCATACTTTTTGTGTGAGTGATCCCAGTGTCATGAACTTTGGACGCTAGAAGAGTGAGCCTGATGCTCATTCTGAGGGATATTAAACATATTTTCCTTAATACAGAGTGTGTATTGATTCAGTGGTTCATATTTTTAAAGAATTTTTATTTTACTATCTAAACCCTGCCCACCCCTTCTTTCTCTTTCAGCAGAATATATTGAAAAACTCAGGCCATGGAAAGGATATATTTTGAAAACTAAAATATATTTTTGTCAGACATTGTAGCATAAAGGCTGTATATAAATTAATCCATTTATTTAATAACATCAAAGTTTAATGGTCATACCCTAAAATTACACTCTGAAAGTGAAATGAAGAAGGAAAACAAAAACAAAAATAACAAAAATTCTGCACCCTTAAACAACCCAACATCCCCCACCTCCCCCAATCATTCAAAGGAGGAGTTTTTTGCATTAGAATTCATCTGCTCTTTTCCAACTGTTGATGTGAGGAAAATTATGAATAATACATAATAAGTCATTTATAATGAATAAATAATAGTCTGTTTGTCCTCAATAACCTTAACCTTGGACATAACCTTAGAACACTTAAGAGGTAGGGCTTTCATATTTCACACGTATATTCCCATTCTCTAACCAGAGGGTGTGTTATGCAAGCTTCAATTACACCTCTGTCAATGCTTAGAATCATGTGACATCACGTGATATCAACAATATCCCTTTAAAAATTCTGACAACAGGTGATACCTTAGGTTTTTTTTTTCATAGTCCACTGGATTCAGTGTTTACATCAAATCTCCACCACATGAATTGACCTACATTCAAACACATATTCCAAAGTAGTTCCAAATTTAGGATAAAAAACTGTGATTTTAAACATCTACAGTTAACATCAATTTAATTTCACCAATAGTACTTCATAATATGGCTAAATACTTAGTCTGAAACATAGATTATGCATATCAAAGAGTTTTACAAGATTGATGTAAAAAGCCGTTGACAGAGGTGTAGGGAGAGTAGTGCACAGAACTCTGGATAGAGAATGGTGTATTCCTTGTGGGAAGACCATTCTATAACAGCTGTTGATGTTCCCATTCCTCTAACATACAATGACTTGGACTATTTGCAAAACAATAATGAAATATTTCTTGAAAACATTGCTCTCTATTAACTATTGTACACCCAGTTGATATTTTAGAGTGAACATTGCTGATATCTGAAGGGGGGCTTAAGATAGCCCACCTTTATATATACGAAATTTTAGAAAATAGTAAACTGCATATTGTATTAAACTGTACCAAATATTGATAGATTTTTTTCTATCTTTCGGACAGTTAGCTTTATGTTGTCATCACAGATGCATTGCTAAATTAGTTGAACCACAGAGCTTACAACCTCTGTTCTACACGCGTTACACTTCGTTTTTTGTTGTTCTTTTTCAAGCTAATTTTTTGAAACTGAGATCATAGTACTGTCTATCACGGCACACTATTGATATATGTTTGCCGTGGTAAGCAGTCATGGGGCAAATGACATTTGGACAATTTGTTTGTATATTTTCAATTTATTTGTTAACTTGTTCATGAAATCTCGCTGTAAGATACATTAACAGCAACTCTTAATGTATTAAACGATATGGGACTCACTGTATCAGTTATAGCATTGGTCAAAAATACTGATTTGCATTAATAATTGATATATTGATCCAGTCCTAATCTCTACAATATCTCCTGAACTATTCAAGACAGAGCTTTCATCCACATATATATATATATATATATATATATATATATATATAGAGAGAGAGAGAGAGAGAGAGAGAGAGAGAGAGAGAGAGAGAGAGAGAGAGAGAGATTTCTTATAGCAAAGTCTTTCATATCATACCATAATCTATGACCTTGGTCTTAGATCATGTTAGTCATATTGTTGTTGAGGCATCTGTGTTATGTGAATTCATTTTCAGATATGTTGTGATCCTTTGGTACACATACACCTTTCATCGGATCAAAATTTTTCCATTGAAATATATTTGATTAAAAAATCTTTTAAATATCACAACAGCTGAATAATAACAGGACCAAGGTAACTTAAAGTGTGTGATATGGCCTATGGGCCTCTTGTTTCTCTATTGAAATAGAAAGGGGCATCCATAGCCAAGTGGTTAGAGCATCGCGCTTACAATCACAAGGCCTCTCACCTCTAGTCGGCGTGGGTTCGATTCTCGCTTGCACCGATATATGTGAGAAAGTTTGCCAGTTTACTTTCGGAAGGTCGGTGGTCTTTTCCCGGGTACATTGTATCTGGGCTCTCTCCACCTGCAAAAACTGGACGCCACCAGATAACTGAAAAATTGTTGAGTGTGGCGGAAAACAACCAATCAATCAATCAATCTATTGAAATATTTGTTACATATGACATCACATTCAAAGATGCATACCAATGACATCACACACATAGATGTATATTGCAATGTTTGAAAGATGCATAAAATGAAAAGCATATATCATGTGTACATCAATACTGAGGAGCAAGTTTTATGAAAAAATAAATGATATAATAGAAATTCTCTTATGTTTTTCCGTTATTGATTTGTAGATATTGCAAGAAGCACTGAAGTCTAAAGAAGATGAAATAAATGCAGTTAGAAAAATAGGGAATCAATTGATGCATCTTAGTTACAGTGCACCAAAATGTCAGGACCATATCCAGTCAAGTTTGAACAACTTAGATGCTAAGTTGAAGAAAATACCATCTAAAGTGCAAGAACTTGAATCTGTACTGGATGATTTTCTTGGTCATTGGAATGCCTTCAATTTGGAATTACAGAACATAATCATAGTGCTTTCAGAAAATGAATACTGCTTGAAGAGATACACTAAAGGAGGACCAGATTTGAAAGCTCTCAAATTACAGGTGGAAAAACTTATGGTAAGTTGTTTAGATCTTTTATACATTGCAATTTCATTAACTATTAAATCAAAGTTAATAATAATGACCAGCACTGATATTTCAGTAGCATTAATTTCAATTTAACCAATATTTTAATGCAAAGAAAATGGTAGACTTAGGCCAAATCAAAATTATCCTTTCTTTCCCCAAATCTTATTGACCCACTAAAATTCTGCAGACTGACATATCAGGGTTGCAAATAACAGTCAAATTTTTAAGGGCCATATGGGCCCCCAACTTTAGAAACATTACTAGCCCACACAAATATTTTGTGGCCCACAGTTGCAAATAGCAATTTTATCAGATAAACTTATCTATGAAAAAGAGTAAAACTCTCATGACAGTAATATATTTTATTTCAATTCTATTTCATTCAATCTCTCATAAAAGTACACTGTATCCTATT
Source organism: Ostrea denselamellosa (assembly GCA_024699665.1). NCBI lineage: Eukaryota > Metazoa > Mollusca > Bivalvia > Ostreida > Ostreidae > Ostrea > Ostrea denselamellosa. The sequence goes on from JAMZEH010000021.1 coordinate 2,203,853, forward strand.
CACTTACACTCTTCACCTTCAGTCTGTATACTTTCATTCTCTCTTTCAGCACTTCCATCTAAAAATCTTGTCCTCAATATTTTCTCTCTCAACATCAGCCTTCTCTGACTACATCTACCTTGATTGGTTGTTTATTTGTTTTACGTCCCGTCAAACATTTTTCACTCCAATTGACACACCACCAGTTGTAAATGAGGTACCATGAATTTTGACCTATGTTTAGCATTCATAGCCAGTGAGGGTTCTTTAAACATGCCAACTCTCACTGTGACACAGGACCTCCATTTTTGAAGGTCATATCCAAAAGACCCGTGATTCCCACCTCTAAATGTCAAGTGTTTGGCAAAGGAGCAATCACTATCTATGTTTATGTGTTAGGTTTGACGCGGACATAGCACGAGCATGACGCGAACGTGCAACCTCCAGGTTATGAATAGAAAGGTCTATCAGCTACATGTACCACAATCAGTGTCTGTGTTTACCAACCATGCACGTTTTTCAGTCTGAAAAAAATAGTGATTGTTTTCTTTAATGCGCGGAGAAGTAGTCTTTTCGATCTTTGCGTTTTTCAGCAGGGTTAGAACAAGAGATATTCAATGAACTTTCCTAGAACTTTGACTTGCTTCAAAGTTTATAAAATGCTTTATTGATAATGAAACAATGAAAACGAAAGTACATTTAAAAGTTGAGTCAGATTGTGAGCAGATTCTGGGAAAGTTCTGGTAAACTTCTACTCGCTATGTGGGCGAGAGGATTTTCATAATTTGGTCACCCACAAGAAGAATTACTCACGTTTGCAAGTGGGGTGAATGGATATTTGTAACCCTGCACATATATTTGGGACAAATTATTATTATCATTATTATTTTTCATTTCTCTGTAAAGTCCATTTTTTCAGATTCCGTTTCTGTAAAGTTACTATATGCCCGTCAAAGACATACTGTTGTATGATGTAGTCTGTCTGTCCGTCCATTACGCTGTCCATCTGTCTGTCTGGACCTTGTAGGCAAAATACAAAATTAACAGTAAACTCCAGGATATTACATTTTAATACATTTGATCACCAAGGTTACTTTATGAAGGAGATATTTCTTTACAATTTGAGATTCTCATACTAAAAAATTGTGATTTTCCTATGCAAAAATACTTCATTTCAATATTTTATTTCAATTTAAAATGAAACTAATTGATCACAGAAGTAAACTCATGAAATCAAATTGTATGGGGTATCATTATGAACTAAGACAGTGATAACTCTGCTAAAATATAAATCCCACTAAAATATGTTTTCCTTCATCCAAACTGATGGGTGTATTATGCCATGTTGGTGTTGCTCTTCTTCAGTTTGGAACTTTAGTGTTTGTTAAAAACAAAATGACAGATCTATCAGGTGGAAGATTTGGTGCAATAGTTTTGAATTTAATGTGGACCTTTGTATTTAAAGAGATTTTTGGGAACTTTACAAGACCTAGGGCTCACACTAGTACCAGATTGTAATTGGAAATGACTGTCAAGTGATGAATCTTGGCTACCGAATTTTTCCACTGAAACTGATCAAAGATTTGGGGTGTGTTACATGTCATGGCATTGGTACTCTTTGCAAAATAAATGACAACATTAATTATGAAAAATACATAGATAAATTGTGGCCTGTTATAGAAAACATTTTCAAGATGACAATTATCTTTGAAGGACATGCACAGTGTTTCTGACATTTTCTTTAAAATTACTTTTTCATCTCCTTGATATGAAGAGTTCTTGTATAATACATTTAGATTTTGTAATTTACTAATATTACCAGATATTTTACATCTGCTCGGGTAGCTTAGTGGTTAGATCACCTAACTTGCAATATAAGGGTCCTGGGTAATTTTTCTGTGCTTCTTTATTATAATGGTAATGCCCATTTATACGGTAGAGCTGAATTTACATCTTTCCTTGCAACAACCAGGAATTATTGAAATATGCTAGCTGTAAAACAGACATGGTAACATGCACCAATTTCTTTTGTAAAAATGAGATAGAATGCAAGTGAATTGTATGTGAAATTTATGAAAAATGATATATCATAGAGAAACATCATGTATGTCCTTAAATGGATGACATTGCACCTGTCTATCGCTCAAGCAAATATTTTTGTGTAAAGTCTGTACTTGATATATTTCACATGAGTAATTAAACTCTTTGTGGTTTCTGTTTAACTTATCATAACCCATGTATTTCTTTTATCTATTAATTAAAATCATCAGAATTTATCTTGATTGTTGAAAGTTTGTACTGGCTGGTTTTGATACTTAGTACCCTCAAGGTAGGTTCACCTGTATTGAACAGCCATGAGAGGGTCCACAGTAAGTAGTTTTCAAGCATATTTAGTTTTTTTCAACACATTCAAATTATCTTGAAAAGTATCCAACCAATATTATTAGGTCACCTGAGTCTCTCAGGTGACTTATTGCCATTGGTCTTCATCCATCGTCATGTGTTTTTAGTCATCTGTCACCTGTTTACAATTTTATATTTTTAACTTTCTTTTGAAAACCATGAGACCAACTGTTACCATTTTTAGTGTGAAGCATCTCTAGGATAAGAGGAATGTAAATTGTGGAATTTATGACTTTACTACCCTTGGGACCTCATGGGCAGGACCAAATATGCTAAAAAAGTTAATACTTTCAAATTCTTCTTCTCTGCTCCCACATGTGGTAGAAAAACTAAATACATTGTTATGATGTCTATCAAACTCTCTATCAAAATTGTGAAATCCAGGGCCCCTGGGTCAGGCTCTAGGGTGTGGCCAATATAGCCATATAGTGAAAATGTATTAAATCTTAGAAGATCTTTTCTCTACTTTCATATATTTGAGAAAAACTATATACATTATATTGATGGTCATGAAGCTTTCAACCAAAATTGTGAAGTGTAACTCCTGGACCAGGGATTTAGGTCCTAGGGTGGGACCAATATGGCCATATAGTAAAAATACATGTTAAATCTTAGAAAATCTTATCTGCTACTCCCATATACTCCCATATATATTTGAGTAATACTAAATGGCTGATTATGATGTCTATGAAGCTCTCTACCTAAATTGTGAAATTTACAACTCCTGGATCAGGGGTTCAGACCCTTAAAGTATGGAATCAATATGGCCATATAGTGAAAAAATATTAAATCTTAGAAAACCTTCTCTACTTCCACATATATTTGAGAAAAACTAAATGCATGATTATGATGTCCATGAAGCTCTCTACCTAACTGGGCTCTAGGGTGGACCAATATGGTCATTTAGTGAAAATGTATTAAATCTTAGAAAATCTTCTCTACTCCCACATATATTCAAGAAAAACTAAATGCATTATCATAATGTCCTTGAAGCTTTCTACTTAAATTCATGGCTCCTGCGTCAGGGGTTTAGGCTCTAGTTTGGATCCAATATGGCCATATAGTGAAGATGTGTTGAATCTTAGAAAGTCTTCTTCTCTGCTATGATATATGTTTGAGTAACTAAATGCATGATTATAATGTCCTTGAAGTTTTCTACCTAAATTGTAAATTTGTGGCTCCTGGATCAGGCCCTTTTGCAGGGTCAATATGGCCACATAATGAAAATGTATAAGAATAATCAGGGATGTTAAAATGATTTATATGCTTCAATTTCCATTTTTCCCTCTTCTGTAATTGAATAAGAATTCTATATATTTTGAAAGTTCATAAACATGTGCACAGAAGACTCCATATTAAAGCTTATATGGAAATATGAGACTCCCTGTATGAACTATGTATGGGCTATGATACTCAGATAACCATCAAGGCCCATGGGCCTCTTATTTATGTTTCAGAATCTGTATGAAAAAATCCAACAGTGTCAGCCAGGACTGCATAGGCTTGTTCTAATAGGAAACCAACTTACTGAAGTATGTGAATTCCAAGCAAAAGCAGAAATTCAGAAGACCATGTCTGAAGTTCAATCAAGGCATGTTAGATTGCATATATATTTTTTTCTTCTGTAAATCCCTATTCATACTGCACTATGATCAGCCTGTAGGGATCCAGGTTAGAATAGGTCCTAAGTACCCCTTGCTTGTTGTAAGAGGTGACTAAATGTCATGTCGTAGCAGGTGTGGCATGATGAAAATCCTTCCCTGCTGAAAAGCTATAAGCTCTAAGCGTAGGCTTAAATTTTGCAGCCTTCTTTGGCAATGGTGACATCTCTATATGAGTGAAAAATTCTCCAAGAGGAAAATATATACAGAATATATAAAATAATATACAACCAACTGCACTATGATCTTACAAAGGTCCTGCTGATCATCTCAATTAAACTGTGATCTGAAAACAAAATTGGATCAGTACTGGATTGGCATTGAAATCTAAAAGCAGTTTGGTAAATTAAGGTCATTATGATCATACTACAATGCTTCATGCTCCTGACATGCTTTTATTACAATTAAACATGGTCCAGTGCTGAGCACTGGCTGATTTTACTGTGTTTATTCTGCATTGCCACTATGACATACAAGATGATATTACTGATTACATAGACCTAGAAGACTGTAGAATGATGTCTGTACACTGTTGCAAATTATGTCACACTTGTAATATACTTTTTTGTATGTCATGAATGTAGAGGGATTGTAGGGTGAATATAGTGGGAGTATGGTAGAAGCTTAATTAAAATGACCCAATTAAGTTCCTGACTGTGATGCACCTTTGCTATGACCATGAAAGTCTATCTACAATGCTGCTTGTGAAGACTTCAATGTTTTTTTCACTATTTGCCACATTGTTTCAAAACAGTAGGAGTCTCTTCCATATGTAAAGGCGGAAGGGAGGGGGTTAGCATATTTTTTATGTTATTTAAAACATTTTGTATATTGTATACTATATTTTGCATATAGTAGCTCTCTTGACTGTCTTATCTGTTTGTCCAAGCTCATATCTCCTAATCCTTTCATTAGAATTTGATATAAATGATCACTGATGTTCTTTGTGGAAAGGTCTTTCAAGGTCATATTGGAATGGTGAAAGTCACTTAGAACATATAAATTTCCTTATTTTAACAGTTTTTTATGTAAAAGTTCAAGTCAGTTTGATCAGTTTTACTAATATTCTTGGTTTTGTGTATTATTAACAGCCATTTGATACAACTGAAATATTTTTATTCTCACAATTTTTTTTTTTTTTTGATCAATTTCTTCCAGATGGAAAAGAACATCCACAGAGCTGAATGAAAGATTGAATATATTTGAAGAAACCTTGAAGCAGTGGGAAATATATGAGGAAGAGTATACCCAAGCTAAACTATGGCTTGATACTAAAGAATTACTTAGTTGGAAGTTGCTAGCAAAGACAGGATTTAGTAATTGCAGAGAGGAATGTTTGGAGGCAGCTAAGGTTTGGCCTGTGTTTTTAACCACTGTCAGTTATTTCTAGGATAAAGATCTCAATTTAAATTCAAAATATAAAGAATTATGTGCAACCAGAGAATAGCAGTTTATTAGTCCCCTACTGGCTTTGCTGAAGGGAACTATTAATTTACCCTTGGTCTGTTCTGTCCATTAATCTGTCATTCCAAATCAGTTTTCTGGACTTTTCTCCAAATTGGATGAAGATATTCAACTGAAATTTTATATCTGAATTTGTCTTGGATAGTTACAGATCAGGTTTGAGTTTCATTACTCTTGACTTTCTTTTGACTGATTTATGCCCCTTGATGAATGCTTGAGGATATCTGGACTTTTCTATGCATTAGATGAAGATATTCCACTGAAATTTTATAAATAGCTTTGTTTTGGATAGTTACAGATCAAGTTTGAGTTTTGTTATGTTTGACCTACTTTTGACTTTTGATGAATTGCAAGAATCAGTTTTCTGGACTTTCTCCACATTGGATGAAGATATTCAATTGAAATTCAATTTGTGGCTTTGCCTTGGATAGTTATATATCTAGTTTGAGTTTCGTTATGCTTGATCTGCTTTTTACAGAATTATCCTACCAGTAGGGGACTTTGTACTACCTGCAGTACACTCAGAAATGCTTGTTACAGACCCTAAAGTGTGCTACTACACCTCCAAAGCGTTTTGTTTCGTTCTGTGCAAATTGTTTCTTTATTCCATTCCATTCTTCTTAATAACTACCGTTCCAAATTTGATATGCAGCATCTTTGGGACAAGGCAGACCAAAATTGTTAATTTTAGGACTTCTGCACCCTAGGGCCTTAAGGGTAGGGCAAAAAAGTTGGTCTATTTTCAAAAATCTTCTCTACAACCACATATCTGTATGAAAAACTAAATGCAATAGATGAAATTACATTGTTTAATACAATTGTTTTGTTATTAATCTCCTCATAAAAACCAATGACGTGTTTCCAGTTTACATCAAATTTGAGTACAACACCAACTACAGTCAAACTTGTCTTAGCGACCCACCGTATTAAGCGACTTCCCGTCATATGTGACCGTCAAATTTCCCCCCCAAGACAATTTTCTCTCATCTACAACTGAATTAAACGACCTCCTGTCTAACGCGACTAACGACCGTAATTTTTGGTCCCAAAATGCATGTTTTCATGTTATTTTACCTCCATTTAGCGACCTTGTATTTCCCCGAGAAATATTAAAAACGGCGTTTTCCTGAGCAGAAATGTGAAGTTGAACTTTCGTTATCGTTTCTTAGTAGGTAAAGGGCAGACAACAAAAGGTGTTGCTTCAATTAAATCAAATTATGTGCTCATCGTTATGTACTTTCCTGTTCCATTCTCACTAAGTAAAGGACCAACAACAACAAAAGGAGCTGCTTCTGTTAAATCAAATTATGTACTCACTCATCGTTATGTACTTTCGTTTTTGTTTCTCGGTACGAAAAGGGCAGATAACAAAAGGCGCCGCTCTTTGAACATTGTCGGTAATTAAATGACAGGCCAGAAAAGGTGTTGTTTCAAAAAGGGTAGACAATCAACAATCACCGACTTCTTCTCTCCAAGAACAGTAGAGCAGACTTTTTGTGAAATTAACATTCCTTTTACACTTACATATAAACAAGAAACATGCATAAAAGCAAAGTACATGTAATTATTTGTTTTCAATAGAAAATACATGTAGTTTTCATATCAATCTGTAATAAATGCCATTAACTGATGATGTCAAAATAAATATACTACATGTTTAAAACATATCAGTTTCGTTTATCCTATGAAAAATGGGCACCTGAATTAAGTGACCACCTGTCATATGTGACCTTTTTTCTTATGTCCCTTGAAAGGTCTCTTAATACAAGTTTGACTGTATATGCCATATTTGACGAATGTTTCAACAATCATAAATGAGGTGTCTGTTATTTTAGATATCAATTCTGCATATAGTGCATTCTTTATCTGTTTCCCCATTCTATTTACCAGCTAAATATCTGTTGGACAATAGATTATGTAACAACCTATAGTTAAGCACTACTCAAAATAAAAAAAAAAATAACACTTGGGAGATTTTTGGAGAACATTTGTAATTGACCCTGCTACAATTAGCGCTAGTTATTTTGATTTATAAAGTTATCTAGTATCAAGTTATGTATGAAGTTATGAGAGAAATCACTTACCCATATGTGATTTACAAACACCATTTATTAATGCAAGCTGTAATCCAGTCCTGTGATTTTTCATCAAACTGAACTGTTGTATTTTCAGACTTTAATAAAGGACTTGGACAATTTCCAGTCAAAAGTTTTCCTACTTTATCAACTTAGTGATGCTTTGACCAAAAACATAGACTCAACCAGTATAGCTACAATAACCTCTCATCAGAGTGCCATTGAACATAGACTTATGATTCTCAGGCAAACAACATCAAAACAGGTCCAGGCACTACAAAATGAAATTTCACAGAAACAAGGTTTCCATATTCAACTGAAACAGGTAGCAACCTGCCTTAATAATGTAGTTAGAGTTTTAGAGAAAGAGGAAGTGAATCTAAGCAGTGATGAGCAGGCTTTGAATGTCAGATTGGATGAGTTGAAAAATGCCTTAGTTCAGATGGATGACATAGCAGCACGACTTGATAATCTGAATGACCTCGGCTACAGAGAAACAGTCAGTGAAAAGACTAGAAAGGAGTTGCAGGACTTGAATTCCCTGTGGGTTAACACACATTTAAATATAAAAGAGAGAGCCAAATCATTGCAAGATTTGCTGCTGCTGCATAAAGACTTCAAAACAAAATGTGACATGTGGATGACTTTCTTACAACAGATGGAATTAGACCTTTCCAATGAAATAGCTGGCAATTTGTCTGATCTTCAGAAACAGCTTAAGCAGTGTGAGGTAGGTGATTTATATTTTGAGAATAGAAAATTGACAATGAACATTTTACAATACAGTTGGGAAGTTTTGGCATTGCCAAACCTTGCAGTTGTATTGTGTGGACAGTCATGTAATCTACACAAATACTCTGGGACAGGACTCCCACCACATTCCAGCCTTGTAATGCACCTAATGTCACAATGAATGAGTGTCCATCAATGTTATAGTCTTTTTACAATTTTGTCTTCTCCAGAGCCACTGAGATAATTTCAACCAAATTTGGTACTATCTTTGGGTGAAGGAAATTCAGGGTTTTTTAAATGAAGGTTCATCCCTTCAATCAAGAAAAGGCAAAAATTAAATATCTTCCCAGAAACCCACTGGGCCAGAAAAAATAAAGCTTTCCAATATATATATTTAGAAAAAATCTTTGACAATCTTCATCTGAAGAACAGTATGGCCTTGATTAGGCATATTAATACGCAATCATCCTCAGGTAGTGCAGATTCAAATCTGTTCAATTTGTGGCTTCAAAAGAGGGAAGGGGTGGTACAGAACTGGAGTATGTGCATCAATAATGACAGGTTTCAGCATCATTTGTATAGAAAAGAATAACATTCATTTAAAATTCACACATGTAAACTATGCACTTTTCCTCAGAATTTTGGACACAATCTTCATTAATTTTAAGGTCAGTAATCTGGCAAATGTGATGCTTGACAAATGAATACAGCCTTTTGGGGCTTTTATTAGGGAGAACACTGTAAATCTGTAGACAACTTTTATCTTTTTATCAGTTTTATCATCATATCATCATCATATCCGTTTTATAGTCCCGTTGTCCTCATCTGAGGGTTGGACTCAATTTCCTTGCTGTCTGCACTTAGAATCAAATGCATGATTAACTTCTGCCACCTTCATGCCTATTACTTAGATGGCATGCACTGAAAATTTTCTATTATATCCTTATGGACTTCAAGAGAAAGTACATGCAGTATAGAAGATTGGTATACAATTAAACTTAGTGTTGTACCAATATTCACAAAACATCAGTTGCTGAAAGAAAGATGCCAATTTTGATGATCGATTATTTTTTTCCATAATCAATCATAGAATGTAAATATATATATTTCTTAATAGAATGCATTCAGGAATTAGCCCGTTTCCACATCTACGAAGCACAAAGATTTCATTATGAACTTATGAACATATGTAACTGCCCTAAGTAAAGAAATATTTAATATAAAGCATGCAGAAAAATTCTCTATATTTGGATACTTACTTCTGCTCCTGCCTGTAGAACCAAATCTCTTAGCAGTGTGTGACTAGTGAACTAGACCATCTAGGCAAGTCATTAAAACTTGCTTTTAATGATGATGGAATTCTTGTCATGTTGTCACTCTCTAAATGGTCATTGAGAATGGATATTTGATGTAAATTTAGAAGAATGATGCATTTGAAATATTTTATATAAAGTAAAAGATTTCAACAAACATTTGAACATTATATATAATTATAAATGAGTGTAAATATAAATATACATGTGTAAATGAAAAATAAACCATGAAATACTTTATAAGATAAAAACTATTTAAGATAAAAACCTACTGATTATAATTGGTAAAATCACATCAGAAGCAGCAACCAATTTCAACTGATGATCGATTATGAAAATTAACCAATGTCCTATCACTAATTAAACTGTGAAAATATGATAAATCCTGGTTACTTAAATGAAGATTTAGCATTTACATTAACAATAAGTAAAGTTCTTTTTAATCTTTCACTTGCTCAGTACAAATTTATCATGGTCACATATTGGACACGACTCTATTGTCCCATCCATTTGTCATGATAAACTGTAAATGGATTTTAGCTCATCTGAGCTGATTTCTGATTGTACATCTGTCTTGTCCATCTCCAAAACCACTGGGCCAATTTCAACCAAATTTGGCAAAAAGCATCCTTGGGGGAAGGGGATTCAAGTTTGTTCAAATGAAGGACAACACCTTTCTCAAAGGGAAAATAATAGTGAAATAACAAAAATACATTGAAAAATTTGAAAAATCTTCTTCTCCAGAACCACTGGGCCAATTTCAATCAAAGTTGGTACAGATCATCTTTGGGTGAAGGGATTCAAATTGTTTAAAGGGGAGGTAATCACAAAACTGCAAAAATAGGGTGGGGTCATTTAAAAATCCTCTGAAAAACTACATGGCCAATAAAGTTCAAATTTACAAACTTTCTGACATAGTGCAGATGCAGATTGTCAATATCATGGCCCCCAGGGGTAGGATGGGGCCACAATAGGGGATCAAAGTTTTATATGCAAAAATATGGGGAAAAAATCTTCAGAACCAAAGTGCCAGTTATCAATCAATCTTGGTACAATTCATGCTTGGGTGAAGGGGATGGATTCAAATTTGTTCAAATGAAGGGCCATGCCCCCTTCAAAAGGGAGATAATAAAAAAAAATGTGGGATCATTTTATAATCTTCTTAAGAAGTACTGGGACAGAAAAGTTCCAATTTACATTGAAGCATCCTGACATAGTGCAAATTCAATTTGTTAAAATCATGGCCCTCAGGGGTAGGGTGAGGCCCTGGAGGTGATGCCACAGTAGGGGGATCAAAGTGTTATTTGAAAAATTATAGGAAAAAATCTTCTCCAGAACCACAGGGCCAATTTCAATCAAACATGGCCCTCGGGGGTTAGAGTGGAGCCACAATAGGGGATCAAACTGTTATATGTGAATATATAGAAAAAAATCTTTTTCTCTAGAACCACAGGCCAATATAAATCAAACTTTATACAAAGCATCCTTGGGTGAAGTGGATTCAAGTTTGTTTATATGAAGGGCCTTGCCCCCTTGAGATAATCACAAAAATGCAAAAATAGGGCAAGGTCATTCAAAAATCTTCTCAAGAACCACTGGGCCAAGAAAGTTCCAGTGTACATGGAAGGTACCTGACATAGTGGAGATTCAAGTGTTTGTTTGTTTTTTTATTTTTTGTTTTGGGTTTTTTTTTGTTTTTTTGTTTGTTTTTTTTTGGTTTTGTTTTGTTTTGTTTTGTTTTGGGTTTTTGTTTTTTATAAAAATCATGGCCCCCAGGGGTAGGGTGGGTCCACAAAAGGGGATAAAAAATTTTATGTGAAGATATAGGAAAAAAATCTCTAAAAATCTTCTCCTGAAGAACCACTAAGCCAGAAAAGTTCAAATCTACATGACAGCTTTCTGACATAGTGCAGATTCAAGTTTGTTAAAATCATGGTTACCAGGGGTAGGGTAGGGCCACATTAGGGGACCAAAGTTTTACATTTGAATATATAGGGGAGATCTTAATATGGGCCAAATTGACTCAGGTGAGCAGTGTGGCCCATGATACTCTTGTTTTAGTTCAGAGTGCCTTTACTAACAAATACATATAGCAGTCTCAACAGATTCACTTGGGAAGTGTGCATAAACTCAAATGTCATTCTTTGTTTTAACTAAAAAATTTTACAAAACATAACTGGCATATATAGATGAAAACTCTAGGCAGCCAAAATGGCCAAGTATTTTGCCTAATACTCGACTTTTGACTTTCGGATGTGCCCCCCCCCCCCCCCTTTCTTTTTTAAATCCCAGATCCGTCACTGCACTGTAACCACCATAAATTAGAAATTATGTGGAAAATAATGGATTTTTTTCACAATGGATAACTTTAACAGATACACATCTACTAATATCAACAGAAAATTTTACATGTAAAACATTTAATAAAAAAATATTTACACATTAGTTGCATTTCTAAAATTTGAATGGGGGTATACATACTCTAGATGCCATAGATTTAATATTATTTGGAAAGTTGTGGATTTTATATTATAAATAGCTGTAGTTGAGGTACCTCTACTGATATAAATAGAAAAGGATATATGTAAACCATGTTATTATGAAAATGTGCTCACATTTGTTGTTTATATTATATTTGTTAGTGTTATGCCCTTTTCAATAATTGTGCACATTTTTTCAGAAACTTGATAAAATTTTGAAATTGATATGTATTCTAAATCATTGACATGTCTCTTGATAAACAAATGCAATTTGCTTTCTTGCATTATTAATTTTGAAATAACCACAAAAATGTGTTTTTGACAACATTGATAAAATCTGTGTATGGGTACAGGATGTCAGTAGTGTCTGTAATGAAAATTAATATGTAAACACTTATATATTTTGCTCTTGTTTGTTTTCCTGGATGTTAATCTCTTGATTTCAAACAAAAAACTGCTGCCTAAACCAAAAATAATCCAGGAGTAATGACCCACATTAAGTAAGTTAGCTTCAAATGTATACTCAACAAAAACATTAAAAGTCACTTATTTTTCATTAAACCAGTTTGAATTTAACTGCATTATGGTATATTTCTCTTGCCAATACTGGGCTTCCATAAATGTTTATGCATTATAATTTAAACACACTCTTGATTTGTACTTGTTATAATACATAAATTTATATAAAGTGCTAAATATAATTAAAAAATTACTTTAAAGTGCTGTACAATAAAATGCTGATAAACATAATGTAAGAGATATAAATAAATAAATTAATTTGACATACATATGCAAGAAATTATAGTTTTTAAAATCATGAAATGAAATGACACTAAAATTACATACAAACAATTACATTAAAGAATTAAGAATGTCTTTAGAGATTAATTACTAAAACGTTAATGGCAAGTATTTAAAAAGTATTCCCTAGCAGTGATGGTTAATGAAAATTTGGCATTACAAAATGTTTCACTTTCTGTTGTTGAGTATATTATATATCTATTACTTAACCCAATCCAGTTGAAAAATTTGTGTCAATTCAAATTTTGAAAGGGTTTGACATGGACTACATTTTGTGGCAGTAGGATTGTTTAATCGTAAGTTCTAATATCTGCATGATTTTACAGATTCTGATTTATCCAAGTATTTCAGTTTTATTATGAGCCAGCACAAGTCAGCCAATTCTATGAAATAAGATTTGAGAAGTCCCATGCGTTTCTGCGGGACAGATGTTTGTTACCGCTGATGTGTTCTAATAAAGAATGATTTTTTTTTTCTTTCAATTTAATTTATTTAACCAAAGTTTATGTATTATTTATGGCCACAGAAAACAAAATTCATGATATGATATGTAAAAGTAATTTACTAGTATCTGTGATCCACATACTATCGCAAGATTCATCAAGGACATCGAAGTCTATACAAAGGGATGGCATCATAATCTTTTTAAAGAGATTAGAATTACTAGTACTACATCTATTATTTATTATGCAAGTAGAGGTTATGAAAGTTTTTTAATTAGTTATAAATTTCTATCATAGTAATTTAAATTTTTACTCAGAAATTATAGATTTTTATGACCTTTCAATTTTCTACAAGGAATGTTTGGAATTTGTTGTGCAATACACGATAGAAAGGTGAAAAATTCAATAAATAACTTATAATCAAGACTAGTTTAAGGAGTTGGGTAGTATATATAATTATATTGTAAAACAAAGTATTAATTTTAAATAAAATCATGCTTATGATTATTTCATTCACCACATACATGCATATGACTATTTTAATTTCATACTATGAGGATTGTTTATAAATAAAATATAAGTAAATTTTATGTACTTTACATTATATTATTTACTTTTTATTTGTATAAATATTCTTTATTCGTTATTGCTATGTAAGAGTGTATTATATATGTTATATCAGGGGGGAGGGGGTTGCACTTCCTCTTTTCTCTAACAAAGATAATAATTATCTTTATTATTTGACATGGGGAAAATGAATATGCCAGCAAAGTGGCCTCTCCCCTCTTTTAATTATAGGAACTTTTACTTATAGTAACAGAACAATACTACTCAATTTTGCACACTTTTAAAAAAAGGAATTATTTGGAGTACATTTCTTTTCTCAAGAAGTTCACTTTAGTTGACACCCGCAAATAACATTTTTAGTTCTTACACTTCCCAAAACCTTTTCGGCCCATACATTTGGTGCTTGCACCAATGTTTCTTGTAATTTATGATACAAGTAATTGAGACTTGGAACTAGTTCAATTTTGTAATCCATTAATTTGGTTGATATATTTGGAACATGTATCCAGCCGAGTGGTCTAGTATTGTGGGCATGTTACCAGAAATGCCCTGGATTTTGAATACTATCGAGTTAAATCCTAAGAATATAGCAGTCTACTACCTGACAAACTAATTGCGTAATCAATATATTTATGATGATAGACCTACAATTTACTGAATCAATATATTTACCATGATAGGGAAAAGAATTAAGACAAATAATCACAAATTTACAATTAAAGCAATAGTTCCTATCTCCCTATCCTGACTTTGTATTTATGTCTTTGCCAAGTGATTCTTTTTTCCCCAATGCCCTCTGACACTTGGTCTACTTGCCAATGTCCCCTGATACTTTAGGGCTAAAAGTAAGTCAGTTTTCAGCTGGATTGGTCTGTCCATCCAGAGTCATGTTTTCCTGACATTTTCTGTAATGGATGCATATACAGCATTGAGTTTTAGTCATAATTTCTTCCCAAGGAGGCGCAAGAGTGGGTTTGTATTTCAGCTTTTTGGTGCAATGTGACCTACATAGGGCTAAAGGTAGGTCAGATAGTTTTCTGGACCTTTTTTTCATTATGGATACAGATATGGCTCTGAAATTTAGTCACAAGCTTCCACTCAGAGGAAGTTCAATTTGTATTTCTGGATTGGTGCACCATGACTTACTCTAAGGCTAAATGTAGGTCAAACAGTTTTCCGTATTTTTTTTTTTTTCATTATGGGTACAGATATTGCCCTGGAAGTTTGTCACAACCTTCATCTCAGAGAAATACATAATCAGTTTATTTCAGCTTAACTACAGCTTGAACTACTTTGGAGCTAAAAGTGGGTCAGAGAGTTTTCTCATCATGGATATACATATTGCACTGACATTTTTGTCACAACTTCCCTCACAGAGAAATACATAGTCAGTTCACATGTCAGCAGGATTGGTGCACCATGACCTACTTTAAGGCTTTTCCATTCAGAATATGTGTGATATTGATTCAGAATGCATAATTTCAATTTCCAATGAGTGTACGATGTACCATTTGCAGTACTCATTATTTTTAAATGATATTATGATAATCATAAGTATAAACATATACTGTTTCAAAGGAGAATAACCCTTTTTACTTTTTTGCAGATGTTTGAGCTAAATATTGTCACAAAACAGCAAGTTCTACATTCAATCATTCAAGATGGGGAGAAAATAATGAAGGAAGGAAAAGTGTCTCAAAATGAGGATGATCTACCATCAAAACTACATGAGTTAGTTGAGCAGTGGCAAAGTGTACTAAGGAGAACCATTCAAAGGAAAGCTATCATCAGAGATTTCATTCAACAGTGGTTGACTTTTAATGAGTCAACAGCAGTATTACATAAATGGTTGACAGAAAACGAAAGAATTTTATCTGATTTTGATAAAGACTTGGTAACAATTCAAGGCACCAAGAATAATCTGGAAAAATTACAGGTAAGATTATTAACAAAGTAGTACAAACAAAAAGTTACAGGTAAGAGTACAAATATTACAGGTAAAAATAGCAATAAAGTCAAAATAAGAATACAAGTAAAAGTTATAGCTGAGTACAAAAATTTGCAGGTAAGGATACAATTTTACAGGTAAGAATACAAACAGAAATTGATGGTAAGAGTACAAATGAATGGTGCAGGTAAGAATACAAATGAAAGCAAAAGATTACAGACAAAAGTTACAGGTGAGAATGTAAAAATTGCTGGTGAGAGTACTAACACAAAAGTTACAGGTAAGATTACCAAAAAAAGTTACAGGTAAGAATACCAACAAATGTTACAGATAAAAGTACAGAAAATTACAGGTAAGAGGACAAACAAAAGTAACAAATAAAAGTACAAACAAACGTTGATTATACTTTTCATTACATTTCCAAAAGTGAAATATAATTTATCCATTGAATAAACATTATATTTTCAGTGTGAAAATTACAACTGATTGTGACGTTATGTATGACGTTGCATATCGCTATACATCCTTTATAAAAGATTTAAAATAAACATGTTCTGAAAGCAAAGAAAATGTAATGAACATAAACTTCACACTCATGAAAATAAAAATAAAAAAAATAAAAATAAAAATAAGGGAAAAAAAGTCTTATTTATGAAATAAATTCCATATCCAACAACAAAGCATTGAATATTGTCTGTATATTAGTGCAATATCAATAACTTGCCAAAATAAGTTCTTACTTGCTGATAAATCAACAATGAAAATCTTGAGATAGTAAACTCTTGTGAAAAAATTCCTGATATTTAGTATGGTGTAGAGCTTCAAGGAAAAATTGAAACTTTTAAAGAGCTACAGAGGGAAGAGGGTATTTGATGAGCATTATGTCCTATATGCCTTTTATATTATGATTTTAGAGTCTTCAGAAAGAAATAAAAGATCAAGAGGCATCATTTCAGAAGGTTCATCAGCAAGGAAGTTCCCTTTTGCAGCATAGTGACAAAAGAGCCAAAGAGGAAGCCAGTGAAAAAATATGCAATTTACAGACACTTTATAATGGTTTAGTTAAATCAGTTGAAAGCACATGTACCAATATCAAAGGTACACTTCAACAATGGCAAGAATGTGAAAAAAAAGTGGAGGACATTTGTTTATGGCTCAAAGATGTAAGAACTGTCCTTTCTACAGAACTGCCTGATAGATATGACAAGTTGGGAGAAGAATATCAGAAATGCATGGTAAGGAAGACTATAAATTTAAAGATAAAATTTTAATGTTTATACTATACAATATATAATCATGGAGATGTACGTGTACAGCATTGTCCTTTTCTGTCTGTTATCTATAATAGTTGTTTCCTAGGCCTGAAACGATTCACCGAAATATCAATACTGTTCAATATAAACCTTCAATTCAATGTTCAGCTCATTGCCTTGATCTTCAGTTCGATTAAATACATCGGTAAAATACATTGGCCTTGACCTGTGCTTATTATTTTTTTACATATACGAGGGACAAAATGGTGTCCTATAATGGTCAGACTGTTGGTAGCTTCAAGTATGACAAAAAATTCTAATTGTAACAGGGACCAATACAGATGTTCCCCAAACCTCCCCTATTTAAGAAGTGGTGTCCTTGTGCTTCTGCAGGTGTAAGTGATTTTGACAATGCTAATAAAAAGGGAGTCCAAAATATATCTGTCACATAAATTTCAAAACAATTCACTGAAATGTGAAAATGTTATAGATCAATATCAGATGAAAGAGATTAAATATTATAATGAATGCATATTTTCGTGCATGCAAACTTTATTTAGCATGTATGGTGTACACCATTTAATAGGTATTGATATTGTAAACCTACTGCAAAAAAAAATCATTTTATATTAGCTTTTAAATAGGAAGTAATGGTCATTTCAGTACGAAGACAAGTGAATGAATGCAATGCATATGCATCTATAGATATTCATATTATCTACCTTCTTTCACCTTCAACTATCCCTTGACTTCCATAGATGTCTTTGGGGCACATTTGACGATGTGTCTACCATTTGTCTTTGTCCTCCACCACACTCTGGGATTCAACCAGGCTCAATCCTGTCTATTTCAGTATGTTGTCTTCCCACCTCTTCTTTTATCTTCCTTGTTTCCTTCCTCCTTTAATTGTTCCTTGTAAGATTGTCTTTGCAAGGCCTCTTGAGCAGGAAGTGTGTCCGCACCACTTGAATTTCTGCTTCATGACAACAGTGAGCAGGTCATCCCGGGGTTCTATTGCTTCTGAGAACTTCCTACGGACCTCTTCATTGGTCACATGGTCTGTATAATGGATGCCCAGTATCTTCCTGCAGCATCTTATCTCGGTGCTCACAATCTTCTTTTTTAGCTCTGCTGTGAGTGTCAAGGTTTCACAGGCATATATGAAGATCGACATAGAAAGGGAGTGCATTAGTTGGATCTTTGAGCAGACTGATGTTCCTGTCTCTCCAGATGTTTTGTAGTTTTGCTAATGCGGCTGTTCGTCTGATATGATGGAGCCGAGGTACTTAGATATCTTCACTGTTTCCAGACATGTTCCGCTGACCTTGATTTTTGAAGTGATGCCTTGAGTGTTGTTGGTCATCAGCTTTGTTTCTTCTGCACTGATCTTCATGCCAAATGCAGAGGCCACTGGTCAAGATGTTCCACTAAGCTGGTAAGATCGTTCTCATTCCCTACAAGGCCATCTATGTCATCAGCGAATTGCAGATTTGTAACAATTCTTCCTCTAATGGAGACTGTAGCTATATGATCTTTGAGAACATCTTCCATAATCCTTTCAAGGAAGACATAAAGAGGGTGTGAGAGCAGGCAACCTTGGCATACTCCTACTGTTGTGTGGAACCAGTCACTGTTGCTACCATTCAGTAGAACTGCACTTGTGGCCTTGTTGTATAACTCTTCAATCACTTGGACCAGGTTGACATTGATGTTGTAATTGTAATTCAATAGATTTATATAGCGCTCTATTGACCTGTGTCTTCTAAAGCACTTTACAGATAATATAATAAAATATATCTGAACATATGTTATACATGTGAATAGAATAAAATTTAGCGCCTTATGTAATGAAATGATTACCATGCATAATAACATATAAAACAATTTAAAACAACCCTTAGAAATAATTAAATACATATAAAGGGTATGATCATAGTACTAAACTACAGGTTTTTTTGTTGTTTTTTTTTTGTTTTTTGTTTTAGTAAAGTAATTCATTTGAGTAAAACAATCACAAATTAAAAAAATTTCCTCATGGAGGTCCATAAGACAGCATGGCACACTGTGCTGAAAGCTTTCATGAAATCAATGAACACATGGTAAAGGTCTTACTGGTGCCTCAGGTACTTTTCTTCAGTTAGGCATATTCCGGACTTGCTTTGGATGCTTGTTGGTTTCTCGTTTCTTCACGGTGAGGTCTTTTAACACTTGATATGCCTTTTTGGTGTTGTTCCTTCGGAGATTTTCTTCAATTTATGAGTACTATTTCAATTAATGTCTTTTTTGCTTTTTTTCATCTCCTTCCAGACTTTGTTGTTTGCATCTGTGTACTTCTGGGCTCTTTCTGGATTGCCTTTCCCATTTTTCAGTTACTGTCTTCTGCCGCATAGCTCCATGATGTTGGTGGCAACCCATGGCGTTTTAGGATGCTGGTGTTTCTCCAAAATTTCACTGGCTGTTTCAACTATTACTGCATTAAACGACTCAACTGCTGGTTCAAGGTCGAAGTTGTCTGTACCCAATGTTGTCAGGGCTGCAAATTTCCCTCCTATCATTTCCTGGAATTCTTCTCTTATAGTCAGGTCTTTTAACTTTTCCAGGTTGAACTGAAGTCTGGTAAACTTGGATTTCTTGATATGCTTTAGGTGGACTCTGAATGACATCATGGTTGTGATTGCTTCCTATGTCTGCATGGGAAAAGGTACATGTGTGTGAAGTGTTCACTCCTGCTCTGAAGCATTTTGGGACCTTGATGTAATCGATCTGATTTTGGTGTTTACTGCCTAGACTGAGCAAGGTCCAGTTCCTTAATGGCTTTTGTATTCCAAGCATGTTTGCTAGCACTAACTTATTGGTGGCAGTGAACTCAAGCAGTCGATGTCCTTTTTCATTTATCGTAGGGTTGCAAGAGGGTTCACAGTGCCCTTCCAGATTGCTTGAGCATCTTTTCCAACCTTAGCATTCCAGTCATCTTGTACCACCAAGATGTCTTGGGTGTTTCATCAATGATTTCTTGCTGTTGGCTATAGAAATCCTCCACATCTTCATCCCTGGTTGTAGAGGCATATGATTGTGTAACCGTGATGGTAAATGGTGCTACCTTCAGGCGGATGGAGATCAGTCTGCCTATGCTGTGAATATCAACTCATTTGTATTTGTCATTAAAGAGTTACAGATAATTTAGTATTATCCAATTAAAATGAAGCCCAAGTGCAGATCGGCAATTTTAACCATGCAGATCAGTTAAGAGTCTGATTTCTACCTATGATATGAATATTAGCAATTTCAATGAACAACAGAAACGTTAGACTGATTATGAAGTTAGTGTACCAAAATTGTAATGCACTTGCTTGTGCATGCATGCAAATGCAGACAAAATCATCATTCTGCACATCTACAAATGATATAATATAATCCTAAAATGGTTTCATGTCAATACCTTTTGAAGTTTCAGAGAACATTTCTGGACAAAAATGTACCTGAGAAAAATAATGATAACTAAATACAATCTAGTTGCGAGCAACCAGTAGGTCTTCTGTTCAATTTTTGATCAGATAAGGTATGATCTTGGCTGTGATAATTTAATTAATGAAAAAGGACAATAGATGAAAAGAATAAGCTCCTAAAGTTATCGGAGTAGAACAAAAATCAGATAGGAGATGAGATCTGATTTATCACTTTTTAACAACTTCTGGTTCTTTTTTTCACTTCCAGTTTCTTGGAAGTCTTTAAAACGAATGAAAATTATACTAAGAGCGTGCAGGAATCATCCTTGAAAATTTCAATGAGAAATGCTCATTTTTTTTGACAACTTCCGATTTGGTAGAACTAACTTCCAGGGGAAATAGTATGACTTAAATTGATGTGTTGGAATCTGTTATCAACATTTAAAAAAAAAATTTAAAAATGATGATTTTTAACTTTTTTCAGTGGACGACGAAAGTGACGGCAACATATGTTACATCCATAAATCACATCTAACATTCCTGAAGGTTTTAAAACTCAATCTTTAACAGTTTCTGAGAAAACAATCGCATTTTGAAAATCGGAAATTGGATATATCTCACGAACGGAAGTGAATTTTGAAAAAGGCATTCAACCATATTTTAGAGATTGTTAATGTCAATAATACATATGAAAATAGTATCAATCAACTGATTGATAAGTCAGATATATAAGGACAATGAAAAACCAATTTTCTGAAGTTTTTCTCCTAAAACTGGAAGTTACTGCTTTAACTTCCGATAAGTTTCACATTATCTGAAACTACATAAGAAACTTATTTATAACATGCAAATATGTGATGAAAAGCATAAATTTGAAATTTAATGTTTTATTCGTTCTCTTCCGGTGACGACAGAGGAGAAGACATTTCAAGACTCTCTCTTTATCTGTTTAGAAGAAAAATGGTGGACAAAATGTCATTTTAAAAAATGGAAATGGACATATCTCACAACCGGAAGCAAATATTGAAGAAATATTTCACATTACTCTAGAAATGGGTAATGTCAATGACATATGTGAAATTCAAATCAATATCTTTATTTATAAGTGAGTTATGTAAAAAGACCAATTTTCTGAAGTTTCTCTCGAAAACCGGAAGTTGCAGTTTTGACTTTTGGTAAATTGTACATTCTCTGAAACTTCGAAGGAGACTTAATTACTCTATGCAAGTTTTGTTTCAAAACCGAAAATTTGAAATTTGACATTTCCTTTCTTCACTTCTGGTGACGACCAAAAGTGATGACAAACAGTGTTAATGTAATTCTGCACACCCAAATGGAGATCTCAACCTTGAAAATCTGGCGACTCTATCTTACCATTTCTGGAAAAAAGGGTGAACAAAATCTATTTTGAAAATCAGGAAATCATACATATATGATGAACAGAAGTGAATTTTTGAAAAACAAAATAACTGTACCAAGTTCATTTCAGAAGACATCTTTCATGAGAGTTTCAAAAAAATCTACTCTACCATCTCTTAAGAAATTGCTTGAAGAAAACGAAAAATTGTCAATTTTTTCAATCACCTCCTGTGTAGACCGAAAGTGGCGGACAGACATGTAGATAAAACGTGTAGTATGGACTATAGCTAATTTATCATCCCTGCAAGTTTGAAGCATCTATCTTTATTCATTTTTGAGAAAATGAAAAAAGGAGGTCTAAATTTGTCTGCCCAATATCTCACGACCAGAAATGAATTTTACAAAAATGTTTGACTTTAGACATTTATACTGTCTATAGGAGGGACCTCCGTGGCCAAGTGGTTAGAGCATCGCGCTTACAATCACAAGGCCTCTCACCTCTAGTCGGTGCGGGTTCGATTCTCACTCGTGCCGATATATGTGAGAAAGTTTGCCAGTTTACTTTCGGAAGGTCGGTGGTCTCTTCCCAGGTACATTGTATCTGGGTTCTCTCTTCCACCAATAAAAACTGGACACCACCAGATAACTGAAAAATTATTGAGTGTGGCAGAAAACAATAAACAATCAATCAATCAATATACTGTCTACAACATATGTGAAAGCCATTTTTATCACTTGATTTTTAAGCGAGCTATAAGGCATTGAAAAACAAGAATTTGAAGTTACTTTTAAATTACCAGAAATGGACATTTCAACTTCTGGTGGGGTTCAGTTTGAAATTTTTGATTTCTTTTATCACTTCCGATGACAACCGGAGGTGATGGCTGACATTCCCAACCTGATTCTGCACGCATATGAATTGCGAACTTTCATCCATGAAAGTTTGGTGATTATCTTTTACCGTTTACCGAGGGTGGACATCAGAATCCATAAATGGGACTTATCTGACAACCTGAATGAAAAAGGAAAAAAAAAACTCGGGGCGTACTTGTACACTGAATAATCTCTGAAAGTTTCCAGACAGTCCATCAAACCATCTCTGAAAATTCGAAGGGAAAAATAATAATAATAATAACTAGACATGATCTCATTGCATATGAGTGAAAGATTTTCAAGTGGGACGTTAAACAATATCTAATCAATCAATCAGTCATTGTGAGCAACGAGTACGTCCTTCGTCTGATTAGATAAGATAATTCGACTGATGAAGAACGAGAATAAATGAATGGAGGAAGAACCTAGATCAAAGTAGAATGAAAATCAACAACCTCCGATTTTTTTCTATTCACTTCCAGTTTCTTGGAACTCTTTAAATCCAATGAAAATTACACTATGACGTGTAGGAATTGTCCCTGAGAGATTCAAAGAAAAATGCTCATTTATTTTTAACCACTTCCGGTTTGGTAAAATTAACTTCTGGTGGAAATGGCATGATGTGAAATGCTCTGTTGGACTCTGTTATCAACATTTAAAAATGAAAAAAGTAAAAAAAAAATAGCAGATTTTTAACCTACTTCCTGTTGACGATGGAGGTGACAGCAACAAAATTGAAAGATGCATGTGCCATCTAAAAGTCACCATGTATCATTCTTGAAAGTTTCAAAACGCAATCTTCAACTCTTTCTGAAAAAACAAACAGATAAAATCTTTTTTTTTTTAAAAAAGGAAAGTGGATTATGTATTGTTTAATGTCCCGCTCGAGAATTTTTCACTCATATGGAGACGTCACCATTGCCGGTGAAGGGCTGCAAAAGTTAGGCCTATGCTCAACGCTCATGGCCTTTGAGCAGGGAGGGATCTTTATTGTGCCACACCTGCTGTAACCTCGGTATTTGCGGTCTCATCCGAAGGATCTTTTACCATTTCAGAGATCTTGCTTGGACAAAATCTCTGTATAAAAATGCCAATCCAACATATCTCACAAATGGAAGTGAATTTTTTTATGTTGCACTATAGATACATAGTGTCAAT
The DNA here is from genome assembly GCA_024699665.1 of Ostrea denselamellosa. Classification (NCBI taxonomy): domain Eukaryota; kingdom Metazoa; phylum Mollusca; class Bivalvia; order Ostreida; family Ostreidae; genus Ostrea; species Ostrea denselamellosa. Next base: position 2,227,808 of record JAMZEH010000021.1, read on the forward strand.
AACATATTTGAAAAACATATCAAACACTTGATTTGTAAGTGAGATATCTGCACTTGATTTGTAAGTGAGATATCTGGGGACAAAGACCAATTTTATGATGTTTTTCCTTTAAAAACCAGAAGTTGATGTTTTAACTTCCAGTAAGTCTAGCATTTTTTGAAACTATACTATACAAATTTTATTTCAAAGCATAAATTTGAAATTTTTTGTTCACTTCCAGTGACAACTGTAGGTGACCTCTGATATCTTTATCCCCATTGTGAATGCAAAGTACCTGAGGTCTATCATTGCTGAAAATTTGGTCACTCTCTTTTACTGTCTCCAAGAAAAATGGTAAACAAAATCTTTCTTTGATATAACCAGAAGAGGTTTTCACTTCTGGTAGGGTTAGCTTTTTATGACATTAAAAAAAAATGTCTGATAAATTGGTATAGGTTTCAAATTAAAACATTAAGTTTGAAAATCTCAGTTTCTTTTATCACTTCCTGTGACGACTGTAAGTGATGGCCAACAATGTCGACAAGATTCTGCACATCTACAAAAAGAGATCTATCATTCCTGAAAATTTGGTGACCCTATCTCTTAATGTTTCCTAAAAAATGGGTGAATTTTTGAAGAGCAAAAGAAGCATATGAAGTTCATTTTGGAGGACATCTTTCCCGAAAATGTCGAGAAAATCTATTCAGCCACCTCTAAGAAATACCTCAAAAAAGAATGGAAAATCATAAATTTTTCAATCTCTTCCTGTGTAGCCCGGAAGTGGTGGACAAACATTCAGACAAAATGAATAGCACAGACTCTTGCTAATTTAACACCCCTGCAAGTTTGAAGCATCTATCTTTATTCATTTCTGAGAAAATGAAAAAAACCATGTCTAAAATTGTCCACCCCATATCTCATGACTGGAAGTGAATTTTACAAAAAAAAAGTTTTGCCATTACTTTAGACATTTATAGTGTCCACAATATAATTATGTCAAACACAAGTCCATCACTTGATTATTAAGAGAGATTTAAGGCATTGAAAAATGAAAAGTTTCTTATAAAGAACCAGAAGTAGACATTTCAACTTCCAGTGGGATCAACTTTTTTTGACACTACAAAAGAAACCTAGTAAAGTGGTATAGGTTGATTGAGTATATATTGTTTAACGTCCCGCTTGAGAATCTTTCACTCACTTGGAGACGTCACCATTCCCAGAGAAGAAAACTTAGGCCTTTGCTTGGCGCTCTGGGCTTTTGAGCAGGGAGGGATCTTTAACATGCCACACCTACTGTCATACGGGACGTCGGTTTTTACAGTCTCATCCGAAGGACTGCCCCATTTAGTCTTTTCTTCCGACAAGCAAGGGGTACTGAGGATCTATTCTAACAACCTGGATCCCCAAAGGGTAAAGTGGTATAGGTTTCAGTTTGAAAGAAAAAGTTTAAAATTTTCAATTTCTTTTATCACTTCCAGTGATGACCAGAAGTGACGACGGACAATATCAACCCAGTTGGGCATGTCTAGAAACTGACATCTATCATCCCTGAAAGATTGATGTCTCTATCTTTTATAGTTTTTGAAAAAAGTGGTGGACAAAAATCAATTTTTTAAAACAGAAAATTGGCCATATTTACCGACTGGAAGTGAATTTTTGAAAAGCAAAAAAAATGTATGAAGTTCATCCCATTCGACATCTTGCCGGAGAATTTGAAGAAAATCTGTCGAGCCATTCAGAAATCACTCGGACAAAAAAAGGGGGGATAATAATAATAACTAGACACGGTCTTGTTGTGATGAGCAATGAATTGGTCTTCCGATTTCTGATCAGATCAGATAGGATGTTGACTGTGGTATTCGAGAGATGAAGAATGACAAGAAATGAAAGGAATAAGCACCTAAATTTATCAAAGTAGAAAGAAAATCACAGGGAAGATGAGAGTTATCAATTTTAAACAACTTTCAGTTCTTTTCCATTCACTTCTGATTTCTTGGAAAATATTTAAATCAAATGAAAATTACACTATGAGCATGCAGGAATCATCTCTGAAAGTTTCGAAGAAAACTGCTCCTTATTTTTTGGACAACTTCCGGTTCGGTAGAACTAACTTCAGGTGGAAATGGTATGACTTAAAATGCTCTGTTAGACTCTGTTATCAACATTTGAAAATGAAAAAATTTTAAAACTGCCAGATTTTTAACCTACTTCCAGTGGATGATGGAAGTGATGGCAACAAAATTGAAAGATGTCACATCTTTAAGTCAACATCTTTCATTCCTGAAAGTTTCATAACTTGATCTTCAATGGATAAAATCTTGTTTTGGAAAAAGGAAATTGGACATATTTCACAAACGGAAACGAATTTTGATAAAAGTATTGAACTATACTCTAGAGATTAACAATGTCAATAATATTTGTGAAAATCATCTCAAACACCTGATTTATAAGCCAGATATATAAAGACAAATGAAAAACTGATTTTCCAAAGTTTTTCTTGAAAAGCCAGAAGTTGTTCTTTGAACTTCCAGTGAATCTTACATTTTCTGAAACTATGTAAGAGACCTATTTATTCTATGCGAGTTTTGTTTTAAAGCATAGATTTTAAATTTAACGTTTTATTTGTTCACTTCTGGTGATGACCAGAATGGATGACAATGATAAACCTTATTACAAAGCAGAATGTCATTACCTATTATCCCTAAAAGTTTCAAGACTCTATCTTTAACTGTTTAGAAGAAAAATGGTGGACAAAATCTCTTTATAAATTCAGAAATGGATTAACACTGTTACAAATGTTAATGTTGCAAATGCTTTAATGACACTGACTGAATAATTATATTAAAAAATTTGGGACTTTCCAGAAAAAAAAATTAGTAAATCAGGACAAATTTTAATTGTCAATCATTCTACCCTTGCCTTTGGATTTTAGAATAATTTAATATATTTCACAAAGAGAATTTTTTTTTAGATTTTGAAATAGATGTATCAGTACGAATGTGCAGATTCAAACTTATGGGTAAAGAAATCAATATTGTCTGCTGTGATTTTTATCACTCATGGAATGAGGGACATACACTAGTTTCGAGCCCTGGATCATCGGCCTGTCAGTTTGGCAGCTGCTGCTTGTCAACGATGATCTTGTAAATGCTTTATTACAGAAAGCAAAGAAAAAGCCTTTCACTGATCTGACTGGTTAAATCAATGTAGATGTCAAACCTAATGTTAAAAAGATGAGTAATTTGACAAGTGAACTTTTTTAACTGATTGAGCAATAAAAATTAATATTTTAAATAATTTTGTCAATAAAATTTTTCCAGCAGGAATGATTTTTAAAGAGGCGGGTGGCAATTCCAAACAAACTATAATTTTATTTTGGCCTTGCTAGATATTTGGTCACAATTATCACAATTTCCTCTGCACCAACTCCACTGTCAGCTACATGTAAGGGTTATTTCACATCTTGACGAGGGCGCACTTTGCGCGCCCAAGGTAAGTGTGAAATAACCCACTTGTCGCACAGTACATTGTTCCTTGATTGAAAAGGGTGGTCACTAATAGGTAATCAATTGGCAGAGAGTCTTGCTGTTCCTGAAAAGTGTTCAATAGTGAATAAAATTCTGTTTTGAGTATATTGTTTGCACTGAAGTCATCATGGCTGAAAGGTTTCAATTTATGGAATTCTTTGAAATGTGGGACTTACAGGGAAATGCAGCACAGGGGTTTGATCACTCTAATTCTCTTAATAATTGGAACAATCATCACCTTCTATTCAAAAGGAACCGTGCCAACATCAGGAATTTTGCACAGGTATTTAAATGCTTACCTGTGGTGAGAAAAGCAAAATTGTGCGATAACCATAATTGTCATGACACACTGCATTGTTTTTCACTGTGTGACATCACAGTGATTTGGTGCCTGAACCCGACATAATTCAGATGAAATTTTGGATTTTTTTTTTTGGCCAATAACTCCATTAATTCAGATTATATATTTGTCAAATTTTCAACAAAGTTTTAATTTGGATAAATGTTTATTCTACCGAATAATCTTATTATGGGCCCTTTAATTGTGAATTTGAATGCAAGCGTTATATTAATTAGCCTAATTGGTGTGATTCAAATAACATGAAATTCCACATTGAAAATATTTGTCATAAAGGAAAATTCTATCTTATAACATATATAGCATACACTTGGAAATAGGAAATAGATAATTATCTTGAAAATAAAAGTAAAATGAAACATGCACTTACGATTGATATTTTGATAATTCTTTAATTAATTTTCACTCATATAGACAATTATATATAATGTTATTATTGGTCACAAAATTTTTAAAATATAAGATTAATCCATGGGAATATTAATTTATTTATTGTCAAATATTAATATAATATTATTCTGTATTACATATTTTACGAAGGACACTTTTTAAGTTCGTAGAGTAAGCTTATAACTTTTTAACGCGATTATGAAGTTGCATGATTTTTTACACAGAACTTGCAAAATCATTCCTCTTTCGAACGGTATCACAGTATGCTGAGCACAAGGTCCACATGCGCGCTGCACTGGGTATTTTCAACACGTGGTTTTGTACACTATAGTAAAATATAGCGTTCAATATGGATGGAAAAATCTCTGAACAGAGGGTATATTGTAAGATTCGAGCACACCTCGGGTTTCCGTCGATGGAAATTCATGCTGATTTGCAAAAGGTTTATGGGAATGGAGCTTTAAAATATGCTACAGTTTGCAAGTGGGTACGTCATTTTAATGATGGTCAGGAGTCAATTGAAAATGACCCTCGAGTGGGTAGGCCGGTTTCCGTTTTGACGGAAAAGAATGTTGCTACTGTGAAAACGTTAATTGAGGAAGATGCACATTATACCATGCAAGAGATAGAAGAATGAAGTGGCATTCATTCATCAAGTGTTTTGAAGATCTTGCGTGAATGACTTGGGCTACGTAAGATCTGTGCGCGCTAGTTGCCCCATTTGCTGGCAGGACACCGTTTTGAATCCCATTGTCGTAAAGGCAGTGCGGTCTACCAGTGTCTGCAACATATACCTAAAGAGGAGTACCATGCGGCGTTCCGGAAATGGGTAGATCGGTGTAAAATGTGTGTTGAGGCAGACGGGGCACATTTCGAAGGTCTTAGATAAGTAAAATTTTGATATTTCAAGCGATTTTAAAAAGACCGCCCTACTCTACGAACTTGCAATGTGTCCCTCGTATGTCATTATCATTTTCAAGGAGAACTGCTTGTGTTAATAAACTGTTAAGCAATGCGAATGTGCATATGTGGTGACTGCTTAGATAAACTGATAACAGTTAAAATAAGCAGTTCATGAGAAAAGAGTAGAGAGTTTTATAAACTGCTTAATGCCAAACTGATTGAAACTGCTAAGAAACTGCCAATAAATTTGTGAACTGCTCAAAAACTGCCTAAATTATCAATTCACTTTGACTTGGGATGAAAGTATCTTCAAGTAGTACAAATTAAAGTTTGCATGAGAGCAGGGTGGAATCACAATTGGAGAGTGGCATTTAAGATGGGAATATTCAGAATATTATTTAAACAACTTTCTGTCAACTATTTAAGGTAGAGGTTTTATATTTTGTATACAGAGTTCTTGAGGCAAGATCTTTTGTTTCAACCAATGATCCATGTAACCTTAGCCTTCTGCAGAACAGCAAAGTCATGTTAGTCAAATTGGTGTTGAGGCATCTCCATTTCATTAGCTCCCTTGAGCTTGAAGCTTTTCTGATTATCCATTGTCAGTCTATCTGTAAACTTTTCACATTTTCAACTACTTCTTCAGAACCACTGGACCAATTTCGAACAAACTTTGCATAAATCATCAATGAGTGAAGGGGATTCAAGTTTGTTCAAATCAAAGACTATGCCCCCTTCAAAGGGAAGATAATCACGAAAATGGCAGCTTCCAGATATAGTGCAGACGATTTTGTTAAAGTCATGGAGCCCATGAATAGGATGAGGCCATGAAAGGGAATCAAAGTTTTACATATGGAAATATATAGGAAAAATCATTAAAATCTTCCCACAAAGCAACCAGGCCAGAAAAGTGGAAATTTACATGAAAGTTTTTTGACAGAAAAGATTCAAGTTTGTGCAATTAATGTTCTCCGTAGGGTAGGGTGGCAATAAGGAATCAAAGTGTTATATGCAGATATATAGGAAAAAATCTTTACAAATATCTCTTGAACTGTTTAGGCTAGGACTATCATGTTTTTTTATTTACATTCTCCATTAAAAAGCCTTTTATATGATGCAATGGTGTGTGATCTTATTACCTTGACCTGGAAGTTTGACCTACTTTTAATAAAAATCTGACCTATACAGTATGTCCTGAATTATTTAAGATAGATCTTTCACATCTTGTACATATATTTCTTATGGTAAGACATTTAATATCATGACCTTTGACATTGTGACCTTGAAATAGGAGTTTGACCTACTTTTAAGAAAATATAACCTATTAATGTATCCAAAACTATTTTAGGTCTGACTTTTATATTTTGTATATTGATAGTTTATTATGGCAAGACCTTGTACACAAAGTGTTTAATCTTTGTATGTAGATTCTTTTCAACAAGACTTTGTGATACATTTGTATTGGTAGCTCAGTGGTAAGAGCGTTTGCTTTGTAACCAGGAGGTCATGAGTTCGAGCCCCGCATTGTCATGTTAAAGAACTCTCACTGCTATGGCCCTGAGCGCTAACATAGGTCTAAATTTGTGGTACTTCACCTACAGCTGGTGATGTCTCAATATGAGTGAAAAATTCTCGACGGGATGTAAAACAAACAAACAATCAATCAATCAGTTGTATTTGATCTTGTGACCTAGACCTACATTCTTAAAAGAACCTGATCTAACCAATCAATATCACCTGAACTATTTAAAGTAAAATTTTATATATAGATTCAATATGGCAAGACCTTGATAAACTTTGGTGTTTTATCTTGTGACCTTGACCTGGAAGTTTGACCTACTTTTGATAAAATATTACCTATTCAATATCTCCAGATTTAAGATGGAGCTTTTATATTTTGTATGGTAAATTTCTTTTTGCAAGATCTTTCATATCATAACATGTTCTATGACCTTGTGACCTTGCTCGTATCAAGAACAGTAAGATCATGTTAGTCAAATTGATGTTGAGGTATCTTTGTGTTATGTGAATTCATTTTAAGTTATGTTGTGACTCTTTGTTCTTAGTTCAGGGCCAGAATATGGGGTCAAAATTTTTCATGGAAATAGAGATTGAAAAATGAAATCTTTTAAAATCACAACAGCTGAACAATGACAGGGCCAAGGTGACTCAGGTGAGCAAAGTAGCCCATGGGCCTCTTGTTTTCAGTTATGACCTTTGGGGCTAGGTTGTGGCCAAAATATGGAGTGAAATTTTTTTCTTCGAATAAAGATTTAAAAAAAACCCCCTGTTTTAAAAATCATAACTGAACAACTGCAATGCCAGTGTGACTCAGGTTAGATATGTGGCCCGTGGGTCCATTATTCACTGTGTAACTGTTTTTAAACAATATTTTACAGGATATTGAAGCCAGTTTTCGGGTATCAGAGATGCAACGACATTTGCTGCAGGAAATGGAATTAAGATTTAGCAATGTAATCCAATCAGATGATCTGAATATTTTGCATCAACGAATTCTCCTTCTTAGTAAACAGTGGGATGAATTGTATAATCAGGCTTCCCAACGCAGAATACACATACAAAGCAGTATGTCACAGTGGGCAAATTTCAGTGATGATGTGTCAACTTTTCATAAATGGATCAATGAGATGGAGTACAAAATCATTATCAGCAAAGAATACCACATTGAAGACTTGCTGCAGAAATTTTCAAAGGTTGGTACATGTAACAGTAAATGCATGCATTTACAGACCCTGAAGCCTGCTATTACACCTCCAAAGCATTTTGTTTTGTTCCGTGCAAATCGTTCACAGTTCTGTGCAAGAATCGTTCCATTCCGTGCAAAGCATTTCGCGCAAGAATCGTTCCGTGCAAGAAACGTTTCATGTGGTAGAACCGTTCAAGCCACACTCCTACAAACTTACAGAGTGCAAGTCCGATAAATGCTAACATATTTTGGTTTTCTTATCAAATATTCTTTCATTAATTATTCTATAAGAATTATTTTAAATAATCTTTATTTTATCGATCCCTGTTTATTTATCCCTATTTAACCCCCCCCCCCCCCACCTACCCACCCCCACCCCCTTCCCCTTCTGTATTTTTGGCCTGAAATTGTTGTAATACGCAGCAAAAAGTTTGACCAAGCGATAATGTGCTGTAAATTTTACTGAATAATTTTTGGGAATAATGAATTCTAAACAAAGAATAAGAATTTGCATTCTCTACACCTATAGATTTAAGGTAATAATCATTTGTGGTAATCTTCACTGCATGCCTTTGTGGGAAATACGTAGGTAAACATCATGTAAATGTCAGCAAAATATGAGAATTTGTAGCATTAAAGTTTTAACAGATTCAATATTTTCTCTCTTAAAACTTAATGAAAATCAATTCAATAGTCGACATAAAAAATAAAATCAAAATATTAAACCAGTGTTTAATTTATTGTATTCAACACAAGTACCGCATGTAATACAAAAGGTGCAATTTATTGACCTCCTCGTTAAATATAAAAATGATTGTGATCAAAGACCTGCATTAATTGGTGCTATAAATATTGAGTAATATGTCTGTAAAAACAATGCTTAGAAAATTGCATGAGGATGGGTAACGAATATCCTGATACCAGTTATCTCTGACAAAAAAATATAAATACCAGCTCATGAAAATTGGGCACCATGTCAATTTATGTCCGAGACATTCTGTTTAATTTTTTTTCACCAAAAAATTATGTCAGACAAAAAATACTCTAGAGTATTTCTTTACCCTGAGAGGGTATCTGCCAAAACCAAGGTACAAGCACAGTATACACAACAATGGCTTCATAAAACATGTGGTGGTCGCTGTCCTGTCTCATTATTTCTTTTATGCAAGAAAAGTTGTTTCGAAAGATCACCTTAGCATTTCATTAAAAAAATCGTAATAAACATTAAGAATAGAAAACTAAGTTTTTAGTGGCAAATCATTATCTAACCTATCTTTATTTATTTTAGCACATGACATGGCATTGAATGGTGGCATACGACGTAGAATACGAATTTTAATCGTCTGTTTCAAAATAATTCAATGTGTACATGTTTTAAGTGTCAAATTTTCTGTACATGTTTTAAGTGTCAAATTTTCTGTACATGTTTTAAGTGTCAAATTTTCTAGGTCCATCAGATGGGACGTTAAAGAGTGCAACGTGTCAAGGATTACAACCTCTTTGGCACGTAAAAGATCATTTCCTTGATTTTCAAAAAAGAGTAGGTTCACTTGGGGCAGTCAGGGAAGCTTCAACTTTCAAAACCAGCTATATTTCTGTTGCTTAACAGCTGTAAAATGGCTGAAATATTGCCAGCTCGGTGTAAAACTCCAATCAATCAATCAATCAAATTTTCTACAATTTTCCGCTTCTATAGTAATTTCTTAGACCAGAATATAGAAGCGTGGAGGCCACATCTACCATTTCATCTCAACCATTCACAAAGTGTGCAAGCCTCACCTACTGTTTCATGCAAACCGTGCAGACCATTCAAGAAATTAAAAGCATTTCGTGCAAACCATTCGGCATTGTGTGCAAGAATCATTTCATTTCGTTCCATGCAAGTGGTATAGTAGTATGCTTCATGGTCTGTAGTTATGTTTGTAACATTTTTAAAGACATGTTTTTCCCTATGGGGTATTAGAGACAAAGTCTAGAACTTTGAACCCTTGATATGGTAGAGGCCTCATTGCTCATTTTGATATGCACACAGTATATCTCAAATTCATTGATGGCACTGCAAATCTTATGAAAGTTGTTGCAATTGGTCTTCATCCATCATTGTATGTCATGCATTAACAATTTAACATTTTTAACATCTTCTTGGTAACTATTATTCCAATTCTTTTCAAATTTGCTATGAAGCATCTTTGGGACAAGGTGGACATCATTTTAAATTTCAGGACTCCTGCTACCCTTCGGCCTTAGGGGCGGGGCCAAAATTGCCAAAAGGTGACCAATTTTCAAAACTTCTCTAGAACTTCACATTTGTAAGAAAAACTAAATGCATAGTAATGATAGAGCAGGAAGGCCTTTACCAAAATTGTAAATTTCATGATCCCCAGGGTAGAAGTTCTGATCCCAGGGGAAAGCCAAACTCAGTATTTCGCTTTCAAGTGTAAAACATTTAGAAAACGTCTTCTTTAATGTTATTGATACCAAATTGAAACTAAATGGATGTTTACAAAGAGTAGGTAGCACTTTACCAAAATTGTAAATTTCATGATCCTAGGGATACGGGTTTTGGTTTAAGGGTAGGGCCAAAATAATCAGTGACTAAATGTGTTAACAATTGGACATTTTTGATTTCTTGATAATTACCATTCCAATTCCTCCAAAAGTTTGTATGAAGTCTTTGGGACACAAATTTTAAATTTCAAGTTTCCTGCTCCTCTGGTACCCTAGGGGCGGGCCAAAATCAATTACAATAAGAATGTATATTGTGAAATTTAAGATTATAGCTCTCCAAGGACCTCATGGTTGGGGCAAAAACTGGCCAAAAAAAGGGGAAAGTTCTATAAATCTTTTCTAGTCCCAAATGCAGGGTTATTGTGTCCAGTGACGCCCTTCACCAAAATTATGTACTATGAAAATCATTGCACCTTGGTCAGGGCTGATTTGAATGCTTTATCTTCCCTTGTATTATACCTGAATAGGAACTGTATTCATATATAAAAAGGTCATAAAGCTTTGAACAAAAGACTTCAGAATGAGGTTTAAATGCAAATGTGAGACTCCCTGACAGGTGTATATATGGGTATAAATACTCAGGTGACTGTTAAGGCCTGTGGGCCTCTGTTTTATTTTTTTTTTAATACTTATTTTATTGTTTCTTTTTTTAATGCTGATGTAATAATGTTCTGGTACTATACACTATGCATGTTATTGTTAGGAGTTTAAAGAAGACATGCTAACAAAGGAAATATGGAAAAATAAAGTGATAAAGGAGGGACAAGAACTCTTGAAGATCAGCATTGATGCACAGTTCTCAGATGTACAGAGTAAAATTAGAAAAACTGAGGACAAATGGAACCATTTGAAAAACACCTTTAAATTTAGGTAAAATAACCAAAATATGGTAAACTTCATGTAATTTTCATAATCAACTTGATGGTAACAATCATTATACCCACACTTTCTATAACATTTAGATATATTATTGCTATTGTCTGTTTGTCACATTTCCTTTATCATTTAAACTCCTCTTCATTCTAAGAGGTAATTCAGTAGAACTTGGTTATAGTAAACCTCCAGGGCCAACTAAAAACAGTTCATTATAACCAAACTTTGTTATATCCTTTAACATTTTTTTTATTTTCTTCTCATGGGGGAATAAATATCACTTTGCAATGAGCATGAATTCATTATAAGCATGTTTTACTGTATAATTAGACATGTCTTGGAGAGGTACAATTAAATTTTGGAATTTTGATTTAGGTCTAAGGGGTCCAAATAAAGGTGAAAAAAGGACAAATTCCTATGAAATATTTGTCTTTAGAACTCCTTCAAAAGTTATGAGTTTAGGATTCTTACTTTCTAACAGAATTGTTGACCTTAGCCTATAGCTAAGATAGTGATCACTTTAAATTTATTGGGAAGAACTTGATGAATAAAGTTAAAAGTAATAAGAACAAAGCTAGATTTTGTCAAAAGAGAATGTTATTGAAAAGAATGTCATTTAACATTTTAATGCTTCTGTATTGAAGATCAGAGGGCATGTTGTTTTTTGTCTTGTAATTTTGTCTGAAATTTTAACCTTGCTCACTACTTTTGAATAGTTAGTGATAAAGCTTTCATATTTCATATGAACATTTCTTGTCACAAGATCTTTCTTTTGAAGCCAACATTTTTAACTTTGTGACTTTGACCTTGAAGTTTGTCTTGCTTTTAAGAAAAGTTAACCTTGACAGTAATTCCTAAACTGTTTGAGGTAGGACTTTCATATTTTGTACATAGATTCTTTATGACAAGACATTTCATTTGTTTCTCTGTTGCCATTGCGGCAGGGTGGTTTACATACACATCTATTACCTATATGAGAAGTCCTATTACTTACAACTTGGTCCAGATGTGCATTGAGTCTAAGGTAAATTGCCAAAGGTCAAGGTTAGTAAGAAAAGTTAAGTTGAAAAAATATTTGTACTTATGTTCATACTTGAGTTGCCTGTAAACATAGGGCAAGGTCATTAAAATTGATTAAAATGATTTGTCATTGTCATAATTTTGTAATGAAAATTAGAAATTTACACTAGGTACAAAGGTTGCTAATAAACAGATAATATTAATTTGTCCTGAACCAAGGACGTTTGATCAAGGTCAAGCTCTCTGGCATTGAAAGGTTTGAAATGATTGTTTAGGGCACAAGAAATGTTCAGTTGTATATATTACACAGAGATTTCTAATAACCAAGTAACAAGACAATGACCCTTGTTATATTGGCCCATCAATTCTGAGTGATCTATCAAACAAGAGTTTTGTTATCTCAGTTCAGAGATTGAAAGTTGTGCTCATTGCTCCATCAAAATACAACATTTCTATTATTCATGCAAGGTTTGTTTGAGCTAAACTCAGGTGACCATATAAGTCCATGGATCTTGTCATGTTATTGTATTGATTGTTTGAGAATGATTGTCATATCATTTTGTAGAAAGAGAAAATTGGAAGAGACACTGCTTGCTGTAAGACAGTTGGATACTAGCATGGCAAACCTCAGGAAATGGCTTGCAAATATAGAACATGACCTGTGCACACCATTGTTTTTCATGGAATCAGATGACACAGAAGTGAAAACAAAACTGCAGTATCAAAAGGTAATCAAAGTTTATCCCTTCGGTTACTGACTTGACTGTATTTGAAGTCTCTTTTGTCAGTCCTACTTTATTTTTATCTGCCATAGCTGAAAGGTATATTTGTTGTATAAGATATACAATGTTGCAGTAGGGGTGATCATAGTAAACCATGATTTTATTATATTTGTTGTATAAGGTATACAATTTTGCAGTAAGGGTGATCATGGTAAAACCGTGATTTTATTATAATTGTTGTACAAAGTATACAATATCACTCTAAGGGTGATCATGGTTAAACTCCAATTCCCAAACTGGAGAAGTAAGAGGTATGTGTAATAATTTGTAACATACACCAGTCTCAAAGTCCAACATAAACAAACTTGGAACAAATGAAGCTGTAACATACACCTGTCTCATAGTCATACATAAACAAAATATTCTCAAAGGAGGTCTCCTGAAGCAACAAATTAAGTACTTATGATATCAATATACACTATCACGCACATACACACACCTACAGGTACAGCTTGGCAGTAAGTAACTAATATGGGAGTAGGTGTTGAAGTTCCAACCCCAACCTATCCGCAACCTGAAGACGGAAGGAGAGTGCAGGGTCAATGTATGACTTGTATGCATCAGAACATGAGATTTAATTAGATCAGGAGGACGTCCACATTTTAGTGCAAAAGATCCCCCCCTCATCTGAAACTGTCAGGATGAGAGAGCCGCAATAACATAACATGTGAATAATGTTTCTTGCGTTATTTGACATGATTACAGGAGGTATTGTTGAGTTATTTCACACTACAATGAGTATATTTGCACATTATATTTTACAAATTAAATCACTTGTCAAAAATTGACTACAATCTTGAAAATATTTATAAAAGTAGATATGCTTCGAAAGGAAAAGAACGAACTTCTTGAAACACTGGGTTAAGAAATAAATACTTTAAATTTATTTACTTTTGCTGGAGGCTGCCATTTTGTTACCGTATTACTATATTAGGTATTTGGAAGGAGTATGTCATCCTTTACCAAAATTGTAAATTTCAAAATCCCAGTGGGAACAGTTTTAGTTCAAGAGTGGGGTCAAAATTATTAGATTATTGTCTTTATCATTTGAAAGATTTCTGCAATTTGTTGATATGGTATAAAAGTAAGTGTATATTTATATTTTACCTGTTACATTTACTTATTAATTAAGTCTGCTGTCAACCTTGAGGTTTTTAGCAGCCCCCAACTCCTATCCTAATAAAACTCATGCTTATTTTATGGTAATAATTATTCAAAAATTTAAATCCTTGAGGTTTATTTGCTTAGAATAGGAGAAGAGAAAACTAACCATGAGGTCAATGCCCATCCAAGCGAGTAAAACTGATCAAACACAGCCTTACATTTCATGAACTTTTTCCAATCAAAAGCCATTCTGACCCATCCAGTCAGGAAGCAGATAGCTTATTCACTTAAGAATGAGTGACAACAGGGTTTAATGTAAAAACATGTCGAATGCATCAACTATATCTAAAAATTAAAAGTACTCAAAAATAAATGACTGACAGTAAGTAAATAATTTAATGTGTGCAGTAATAAGAAGCTGATTTAACATTCAAGGCTTAAATGCATTTGTGTGTAATAAAAAATCCAAATCTGTCACCTCATCGTGACCCTTGAGTTTGGGGTCTCAGGAAGTAAGAAGTGTGATATAATTGATTTTGCATGGGAATGTGCCAAAGGAAAAGTTTTCTTATTTCAACAATTCAAAGAAGAGTATACAATTTTGTTTTTAAAATGCAGTGTAAATGAAGTTCAGGTGAGAAATATGACACCAGCTTCTTATTTCATATATGTAATATTCAGGTGACTGTTAAGGCCCTTGTGCATTTTTGCCAGGAACTACATGTACATTACCAGTAATAACCATATTGATATGAAGCATCTAATAGCATAAGAATTAGCCTAGTAGAGTATGATTATTTGGAATTTCATGGCTCCAGTCCCCTTGACGAAATATTAAGAATTATCCTCTCCCAAACATCTACAAATTGGATATAAAGTAATACTTAATTAAAATGACGAAGGTGACATCTACAAAATATAGAAACTCGTGGTCTCTGGATCAGGTGTTCTGGTTTTATCAAAAATGGTCACCCATGGGTTGAGATGGTATGGGGCCAGGTCGTAGTTTAAACAATCAAGTTTTTGAAAAGTGGCAAATCAGAGCAGGTGTTTATGAAGTCATTGTATGTAAAATTTGAATTGTTTATAAAAATGTGAAATCGTATGAGTTATATTTTAATGACTGGTAACAAATACATGAAGACTTCTATTTCTCTACTGAAAGAACCACCATATGCACCAGCAATAATACAAAACTTTTGATTTATCATAGTGGGACCATTAAACCCATTGTAAAGGTGTAGTTGATGGGGGGGGGGGGGGGGATTATGGGTGTTCATGCAGATTAGGAAATATAATGGCATAGTGATGACTAAGAATTTAACAAATTGATTTATAGAAAGAACAAAGAAACATTGTTGTTTAGATCATCACCATACAATATTCAAGGCTTTGAAATTACTTTGGTATTTACAGGAATTACAAAGAGACGTAGAGCTTCATAGTGCTGGTGTTGGTAGTGTGCTCAATCTTTGTGAAGTTTTGCTTCATGACTCAGATGCTTGTCCAACAGAGGTGGAGTTCAGTGCTTTACAATCAGCAATGAAAAATTTAGATCGACGTTGGAGACAAATTTGTCAAATTTGTCCAGAACGAAGACTATGGTTTGTACAAACTTAGAACCATTTCTTTATGATGGATTGAGTTAATATCAGTTAACTGACAGTACCTGAAAAGGGGGGAAAATGAAAGGCACATGGGTATGATTTGAACTGAAAAATTTCCCACTTTTAATCCCCTGCTAGCTTTGTCAAAGGGGACCATTAGTTTACCCTCACCTTGTCTGTCGAGCTGTGGTGCTGTCTGTCTGTCTTCCATCTGTCTGTCACTACAAATCAATTTTCCGGACTTCTCTCAGCATTGGATGAAGACTGATATTTTATATACGACTGTCTTGAATAGTTACAGATCAGATTTGAGTTTCATTATGCTTGACCTACTTTTGACTGAATTATACCCCTTGATGAATTTCAAGAATCATATTTCCAGACTTTTTTCCACATTGAATGAGGATATTCAATTGATATTTGATATATGGCTCATCATGGATAGTTACAGATCACATTTGAGTTTTGTTATGTTTGACCTACTGTTGGCTGAATTATCTACCAGTAGGGGACAATGTATTGCCTGCAATATACTCAGAATGCTTGTTCCTTATTCAAAGATTGTAAATGATTAAATACATGTATATCTTCAGTTGAATTAAAGAGATCATCAAATCATTTATACCAAGTCTAAATTAATTTTTTGCTCTCATCAATTGAATTAATGAAAGCAATAACAGAATTGAGGCATGCACAAAATCAATTATTACTCTCATTAATACAATTAATGCATGCATTAATTCAATTAATGAGAGCAATTAATGATTTGATGCGCTCATTAATTCCATTGATGAGAGCAAGTTTTACATGTGAATGTATAGGGAAAATCTTTAAAATTCTTTTTGAAAATCACTGGACCAGAAAAGTTTACATGAAAGAATCCTGATATAGTGCAGAATTACATTTGTTAATATCAAAGCCTTACATTTACCAATTTATAGCAACTTACGGATCCTGTCTATTCACTTCCGGTTTCTTAGACGACTTTAAATCAAATGAAAATTACTCATGACCGTGCAAGAATCGTTCATGAAAGTTTCAATGAAAATAGTCCATTTTTTGGACAACTTCCAGTTTCATAGAACTAACTTTCGGTGGCAATGGTATGACTTAAAATGCTCTGTTAGGCTCTGTTATCAACAATTAGAAATTAAAAAAATAATGATAGAATGACAATTTTTCACGTACTTCTAGTGGATGACAGAAGTCACGGCAACACAATTGAAAGATGTATGTCACATTTATAATGCACCATCTATCATACCTGGAAAATTCAAAACTTAATCTTTTACCATTTCTGAGAAAACAAAGAAATAAAATCTTATTTTCTAAAACAAAAATTGGTCATATCTTACAATTGGATTTATTGATTATATATTGTTTAACGTCCCACTTGAGAATTTTTCACTCATATGGAGATGTCACCTTTGCTAGTGAAGGGCTGTAAAATTTGGGCCTTGCTCAGCGCTTATGGCCTTTGAGCAGGGAGGGATCTTTTATGTGCCACACCTGCTGTGACACGGGGCCTCAGTTTATGTTGTTTCTTCTGAAGGACTGCCCCATTTAGTTGCCTCTTACGACAAGCAAGGGGTACTGAGGATTTATTCTAACCCAAATTCCCATGGGATCTTACAAATGGAAGTGAATTTTGATAAAATTATTAAACTATACTCTAGAGATCAATAATGTAAATAATATATGTGATAGTCATATCAAACCCCTAATTTATAAACCAGATATGTAAGGACAAATAAAAATTGATTTTCCATAGTTTTTCTTGAAAAACTGGAAGTTACTGTGTTAACTTTCAGTAAGTCTTGCATTTTCTGAAATTATGTAAGAGACCTATTTATTTCATGCAAGTTTTGTTTCAAAAGATTAAATTTGAAGTTTGATGTTTTAGTTGTTCACTTCTGATGACAAACAAAAGTAATGGATGATGATGATGAACCTTATTATAAAGCTGAAAGTCATTATCTATCATCCCTGAAAGTTTCAAGACTCTATCTTTAACCGTTTAGAAGAAAAATGGTGGACAAAATGTATTTTAAAAAAATGGAAATGGATATTTTTCACGAATGGAAGTGAATTTTCAAAAGGTATTTGACGTTACTCTGGAGATGAGTAATGTCAATGATATATGTGAAATTCATAATTAATTTGTAAGCAAGCTACATTAAAAGAAAGAAAGACCGATTTTTTTAAGTTTTTCTCGAAAAACTGGATGTTGCTGTTTTAACTTCCAGTAACTTATAGATTATTTGAAACTACGAAAGGGACCTAATAGACTCTATTCACACACACGACTAAGTTCGTTTTCAAAATGGGGCTGACCTGACAAACTGAACATATGCGTGCGGATATGAGAAATGGATGATGTGTGGAAAACGAGGTCGGCGACTATTTATTGCTTCCTGTAGTGTGACGAGGACATCAGCCAAGGCAATGCAACATTGTTCCATTCTTTTCCAAAGGATCTATGTGTTCAGGAAAGTGGATTATAATGACTTGACGCGACGAAGAGCCCAACTTCCATGTAAGTTTTTCACGTGTCTGATACAGGATTCATAGGTTTTTGAAGGATTACAAAACTTCTTATAAGTCATCTGAAAATAATAACTGAAATAAAATTTTGAAAATATTCTGTATATTTTCATTCATTTTTGACATTGAGAATATTTTGAATTTCTCTTGCCTGTGCTTTGAAAATCGCATTGACAGTGTTGTTTATGTTCATCAGCTGTTGATGTTATCAGATTTGCCAGAGATGTTTCACACTCTCTGTAGTGTCAATGCATGCATTTACTTATGGTATTACAATAATGTAGCTATTTTCACTGTTTAATGTATATTATTTAATTGATATATGTTGAGAAACATCAGGATTTGCCAAATGTAGAACCCCCCTCCCTTCTTAAGTGCAAGATGCCCTAAGTCACTCATCCCCTATGTAAAGTCGGAACTGCCATCCATTAGTACTGTTATCACACAAAAGGTGTTACTGCTATATCATGGAAATGATGTAACGATCTGAGATTATATTATTGGATAATACTATCTAGGAAGAGGGGGGGTATGTCCTAGTTTGAGTAAGCCAGTTCTACCCAAGCTCTCGTCTTTTCATATTCCTGCTTTCTGTGGTCTTGAGTAGGATGGACGGGCAAGTATAAGTGGCAGCGCACCATGGTGTGTTGTGCTCATTTTTTAAAAAGCATTTCATAATTTGAATGTACAAACTGGGGAAATGGATAAGGGAAAGTTATGACAAGTGACTTTTTTAAATTTCCAATAAAATATTCAGCATTACAACACAATAGCATGCAAAATATTCACAAAAATTCAGGGGAGCTTGTGGATCCCCTTAAGCGATCACATATTTGACACATTTTTTATCTAAAATTATTGAATCCTACATAGCATGTATTTTAAAGAAAAACAAACTTGTGACAATTTGGGATATTAAATTTCATAAATACTTTGTAGATATAAATCCATCCTTCTGAGTTCCAAACATTTCAAAGAAGATATAGTGGAAACACAGACAGGTAAAGTAGTTCAAGGTATCTACTGTTTAGTAGTACGTTGTTGTGTTTTGCAGAATGTCAATATTTTAATCTTGTTTTCATGGATGACCCAGAGTAATGTCTTTGGTCTCAAATTGTTATTTGAAATAACATTTTAGTTTTAATATTTCTAGAGGCAGATCTACAAAGTTTTAACAAAGGTCGCAGATATCTGGGGATTTGATATAATAGTAACTACCTGTGTAAATGACTTAAGTTTATAACAACAGCAGCTATAATATTTGATCACAAAAGGGTGTGGGGTTAGACTTGAAAATATATTCCCAATGGTAAAATATTAGGTAGGGGCTCCAGTCCCCTTGATACCACCATGTCAGTAATAAACCTTAATAACAGCACTTTGGACTTTGCAACATTATTTCACAGATTTTATACTTAAGTGACTTTGTTTAAAGAACAGCAGTTATTCGGTTGTACATCATTTTATGCACTGCAATTAACATGTTCAAGGATGAACAAAAATATTGGATTTATTTTATTTATTTTCTTAATCTGAATGAAAATACCATAGCATAATTACAAAATTCTAAAGTATGGATAAAGAGTAAATTAAACTGTTAGTGTTCAAAACTTGGGTGATTTATTACCTATATCTATACAATTTGTTGGAGGGTGTTCATTCAGAAACTTGACTGATAGTAAAAATTTTCCTCGTTCATGAAAATTCAGAAATATATTAATACATAAAGGTCAAGACTATTTGAGAACCAATTCAAAGATTTCTGGTACCTGGTGTACTCTATACAGGGGCATTTTGGTCCCATATAGGACATCTTTAGTGAATTATTGAAGACAAGACAATTGGCCATTTTCCATCTATATTTTGACCGTACTTCAGTACTTTATCCATCTTCTTAACTCATCTTAATTACCATACCTACACAAGCATGTCTTTATGTTAAATTACCTCATGTCTCACAAAAATTTTTGCAAATCATTTATCAATGTATTTTTTTTAGAAAGAAGAAACATGAGGTCTAAAGAAGCAAAGAACAACATCAACAGCAATCCTTGAAACTTCACCACACTCATCAGGATGAATAGGAGTATGGATGTTGTCCTCAAAGCAAAGAGCCTCATGTCACAACATTATATTTTCTAGTAAATTAACTTATAGAACCCAAGGCTCCCCAACCTTGGCTATAAGAATATTCATACTACAATGTAGTAGTATCTGCTGGGGGTAATAAAAAGATTATTTAAAAAGCCTGGAGAAGCTTTATTATGCATTATGTTGGTTTTGATATGAAATTATAACCTTATTGGTAATGTTCAGCTGTAGACTCTAGTACATCTACATACTAATCTCTTTGATGTTGTAATTTGACTGAGGTAATTTCAACCAATTTGTTCTAACACTTTCCAGATCATTGTGTTCTGTTTTCAGGTTCTGTTTGTTATGTATGTAATGTTAGGAAAATGTTGCGTATACATTCAGCAGCATGGCATGGCTGCTCACGACTCTAGAGATTGTTAATGTCAATAATATATGTGAAAATCGTATCAAACGACTGATTTATAAGCCAGATATATACTGAAACAAAAAAGTTTAGCAACAAATGGATACTCTGTTTTATAACAGAAAGTGTTCTTGAATGTAAAGCAGTACTGGTGAAATATCTTGTAAATAGGAGTTATAACACCCATAATAAAGGAACGGTCCCAATTAATGCACATATTGTAACAACATTTTCTGTTGTATGGAGCACAATAACTGTCATAATAAAGATGTTCGTTTATAAGGACAAAATTCAATATCTTGTCCATCCTCCACGCGCGTCTGAGACGGCCCTGCATCGTTTTCTCATTCCCCGGATTATTTTTTTAATCTTTCTCTGCAGAATCGCATTCCATTCAGCAATTAACGCAGTTCTCAGTTCGTGCAGATTGTTAATGTTGACATTGTTGTTCCTCACGCGCCTATTCAACAAATCCCACACATGCTCAATGGGATTTAGGTCTGGGGATCGACTGGGTCACAGCATAACATTGATATTGTTGGTTTGTAAGAGAGTTGTTGTGATGCGGGCTGTGTGAGGGCGAGCATTGTCCTGTTGGAACTGGAAAGCTGGTCTGGCTGCAAAGAAGGGAAGAACCACAGGCCTAACAACATTATCACAATACTCCTGGGCGTTTAAATTGCCACGAATGATCACTAAATCAGTCTTTCCATGGTAATGTATTCCTCCCCAGACCATCAAACTACCCCCTCCAAATCTGTCTCTCTGCATAACACACCTTTGATGAAACCGTTCACCTTTTTGGCGCCATATTCGAATTCTGCCATCAGCAAACTTCAAGTTGAAACGCGATTCGTCGGAGAACAGTACCGACTGCCAGTTTCGAATGTTCCAATTCAAACGTTGGTTTACCCATCGCCGCCTTTGCAGTTTATGGTGCACTGTTAGCTCCATCCCCTTGTGCGGTCTTCGTGCTTTAAGACCCTGACTTCGTAGGTGATTACGGATGGTTTCTGCGGATACTCGGGTACCAGATTCTGCTATTAACCGGTCAGCAATGTGGGTTGCTGAAAGAAATCGTTCCCTCCTTGACGTCATGTGAATGTATCGTTCTTCGCGCGGAGTCAACTTTTTCGGTCTCCCCGACCTTGGACGGTCTTCAACTGACCCAGTTTGCCGGTAACGATTGATTAATCGATACACAGTAGTTTTATGGACATTAAACTGCACAGCAATAGCAGCAATATTCATACCAGCGTCCACCATGCCAATGACTCAATGGCGATCATTCTCTGGAAGGCTTCTGCGACGGCCCATATCAAAATTTCACCAAATTTCTATTCAGTCCTTAAGTCTTCCTAACCATGACACAACCAATACTTTTTATTCAGCTACGTATGCTTATACCCATTGAGAAATACACATTTACGGGTCGGTATTTTTTTCTGCACGTGCTATGATTGAACATCATGAAATCAGTCGACCATGACTGTGATTGGGTAGATTTAATGTTAAACAACTCCAGCGATACATTTTAAGGAAAGGCGCGGTGGAAAAACGATTTCTATAATTGTCATGATGATCGGGTTTGTAGTTGCTAAACTTTTTTGTTTCAGTATATAAGGACAAAGAAAAAACAATTTTCCTAAGTATTTCTTAAGAAATCGAAAGTTACTGTTTAAATTTTTGGTAAGTCTCATATTTTCTGAAACTACGTAAAAAGACCTATTTCTTCTATACAAATTTAGTTTGAAAAGCATCAATTTAAAATTTAAAGTTTCATTTGTTCACTTCCAGTGACAACTGGAAGTGACGAATGACAATGGCAAACCTTATTGCAGAGGAGAATGTCACCATCTATCATCCCTGAAAATTTAAAGACTCTATCTAAACTGTTTAGAAAAAAAGTTCTGGACAAAGTGACATTGAAAAAACAGGAAATCATCTGTAACTCACAACCGAAAGTAAATTTTGAAAACAGAGAAGAAAAAGTTATCTCATTGCAAGCAACAAATAGGTATTCTGTCTGATTTCTGTTCAGATAGGATAGGATCTTAATGATGATAATTTGACTTCTGAAGAAGGACAATGCATGAAAGGAATAATCACCTTAAGTTATCGCAATAGAACAAAAATCAGATAGGAGATAAGATTCATCACTTTTTAAGAACTTCCGGTTCTTTTCTATTCACTTTCGGTTTCTTGGAAGTCTTTCAAACGAATGAAAATTGTACTAAGAGCATGCAAGAATCATCCTTGAAAATTTCAATTGGACAACTTTCGGTTTGGTAGCACTAACTTCCAGTGGAAATGGTATGACTTAAAAATGATGTGTTAGACCCTGTTATCAACATTTAAAAATATAAAAAAAAAAAGGGGGGGTGATTTTTAGCCTACTTTTGGTGGACGATGGAAGTAATGGCACCATAATTGAAAGATGTATATCACATCTATAAGTCACCATCTATCATTCCTGAAAGTTTCAAAACTCGGTCTCTAATCTTTTCTGTTTGTTTGTTTTACATCCCATCGAGAATTTTTCACTCATTGAGACATCACCAGTTGCAGGTGAAGTGCCACAAATTAAAACCTATACTTAGCGCTTGGGGCCATAGCAATGAGGTTTCTTTAACATGCCAACGCCTACCATGACAAAGAACCTCCACTTGTAAGTTCATATTTGAAAGACTCATGATTCCCAATGCCAAATGTTTGGCAAAAGAGCAATCACTACCTATATTTACGTCTTAGGCTTGACGAGGTCATGGCGCGAGCAGGGCTTGAACTCACGACCTCCCGGTTATGAAGCGAACACTCTAACCACTGACCTAACAGACCGGTGCAATCATTTCTGAAGAAGAAAAAACCAAATTAATAAAATCTTATTTTTTAAATCGGAAATTGGACATATCTCATAAAGGGAAATGAATTTTGAAAAAATCATTCAACCATATTCTAGAGATTGTTTATGTCAATGATGTGAAAATCGTATCAAATAACTGATTTATAAGTCAGATACTTGTATATAAGAACAAAGAAAAACTTATTTTCTGAAGTTTTTCTCAGAAAACCAGAAGTTACAGTTTTAACTTCCGGTAAGTCTCACATTTTTTAAACTGCATGAGATCTATGTACTACATGCAGATTTGTTTTCAAAAGCTTAAATTTGAAACATGACATTTTAGTTTGTTCACTTCTGGTGACGACCGGAAGTGACAGATGATGACAATAAACCCTATTAGAGAGGACAAGGTCACCATCTATTATCTCTGTAAATCTCAAGACTCTGTCTTTATCAATTTAAAAGAAAGGTGGTGGACAAAATGTCATTACAAAAGATAGAAATGGACATATCTCACAACCAGAAGTGAATATTGAAAAAATGTTTGACGTTACTCTAGAATTGAGTAATGTTAATGACATGTGTGGAATTCAAATCAATATCTTTATTTATAAGGGAGTGATTATTAAAAGAAATAAAGACCGATTTTCAAAAGTTTTTCTTGAAAAAATGGAAAATGCTGTGTTGACTTCCGGTAAGTGGTACATTTTCTAAAACTACGAAAAGGACCTAATTAGACCATGCAAGTTTTGTTTCAAATGCATAATTTTAAAATTTGACATTTCTTTTGTTCTCTTCTGGTGATGACCAGAAGTGGCAGATGACTACGGCGAATCCTAATTAGAATAGAGCGGGTCACCATCTATCATCTCTGAAAATTTCAAGACTCTATCTTTAACCATTTTGGAGAACCGTTCTGGGCAAAATGTCATTTTAAAAACAGAAAATCATCCATAACTCGTGACTGAAACTGAATTTTCGAAAAAGGAAAAAGCAGAACATAGTTCGTCCTATCAAATATCATTCCTGAAAGTTTTGCAAAATTCCATTTAGCCATTTACAAGAAATCATGTGCACAAAGTCTGTAAGAAGAAGAACAATAAAAATAATAACCAGACACGATCTCGTTGCGAGCAACGAGTAGGTCTTCTGTTTGATTTCTGATCAGGAAAGATTGTATCTTCACTGTGCTAATTTGACTGATGAAATATGACAATAAATGTAAGAAATTATCACCTAAATTTTTCAAAGTAAAATGAATATCACATTGGAGATGAGAATTATCAATTTTAAAGAGGTTCTGGTTTTTAAAAGTCCTTAAAATGAATGAAAATTATATTATTAGCATGTAGGGATGGTTCATGATAATTTGAAAGAGAAGTACTCCTTATTTGACAATTTTCAGTTACATTCAACCAACTTCCGGTGGAAATGGTAAGGCTTGAAATGCTTTGTTAGACTCTATGATCAACATTTAAAGATGAAGAAAATGAAAAATTGAAGATGGTGGACGACAGAAGTGACGGCAGCAAAATCAAAAGATGTTTGCCAAATATATAAGTCACCATCTATCAGTCCTGAAAATTTCAAAATTCAATCTTCAACCATTTCTGAGAAAATGAATGGATAAAATCTGATTTTGAAAAACGGAAATTGCACACATATATCATGAATGGAAGTGAATAATGAGGAATGTACTGAACTATACTATAAAGACGCATTAAGCCAACAGTATATCTAAAAATCATACCAAACATGATGTAAAAGCGAGATATCTGAAGGCAAAGGAAGACCAATTTTCCGAAGTTTTCCTCCAAAACCAGAAGTTGCTATTTTAACTTTCAGTAAGTCGCACATTTTCTGAAATTACGAAGGAGACTTAATTATTCCATGCAAGTTTTGCTTTAAAAGCATAAATTTGAAATTTAATGTTTCTTTTGTTAATTTTTGGTGGCAACCAGAATTGATGGCAAAGAAAATGATATCTAGGTCAAATCTAGAGGTCACCATCTATCTTCCCTGAACGTTTCATGACACTATCTTGAAATATGGCTTCAATAAAAACTTTTTAAAAAATTAGACCTATGCTTAGCAGTCCAGAACATATCAGTGAAAGTTCTTTATCATGCCAATTACTGTTACTCTTAAGAGTTATTTTCAGAGTACATATATATAAAAGTCTCATTAGGTAATGTCTTAGGTTTGACACAGCCATAGTACGAGCAGAGCTCGAACTCGAGACCTCCTGGTTACAATGCAAACGTTTTGCCACTGAGCTACTGTGACTGTTGCTTAAAGTCATCTTATATTTAATGTTTACTTTGTTTGTTTTACGTTTGTTGCTAATTTTTTATTAACTCGTCTTGAGATGTCACCACCTTTAGGAGAGTTGCCACAAATTTAGAATTCATAGCCATTGCAGTCAGGGTTCTTCACTGTGCCAATGCCCCTCGGGACACAAAATATGGGAATATGTATGTTAAGGTTTAATTCCTCTCGGACCCTTATTTAAGGGACTGGTCCTTAAAATTTGATATCGTTGAATAGGTCTGAACATTATCTACAACTTTTGTTCTATAATGTTTAACAAAATGTTTTTAGTTTTCAAGATATTTAACATATTTAATTTTTTGGGGTCATCCCCTGAATTCCTTAAAAGGGAAAGTAAGATGAAATTTGAAGACAGCATCTTATTTAGAGTTGCATTCTGACCAATTATGCTATATAATGCTTTACAAAATATTTGTCGTTTAGGAAATATAAAGCTTCAAAGTTTTGTACATTATTCCCTTAGAAATCCCTTATTACATAATCAATGATCATTTTGCTAACACCAGCAGTTACAAAATGTTGAAACAAGCAACTTTGCTTCAATAATGCTTAACGAATTCTTTCTAGTTTTTGAGATATTTAAATAATACTTTTGACCCCTCTCAACCCCTAAAACTTGATATTGTCAAGTAGGTCTCATCAGTTTCTACAACTGTTGTTCTATATGTCTTTCCAAGTTATTTTTCATTAAAATGATATTGATGAAAAGGTGTAAAAAATTACATGTAAAAATCATGATGTTTTTTCGAGCCCTGCTGAGCTCTAATGATTTTTGCATTTCAAAATAATGAAACTGATTCGACACATCTACAAACTCCACTCAGTAATCGCAGAAAATGTCCATGAACACCCAGGGACAAACAGACCCTCTAAAACTTGGAGAATATCAGTAAATGATGATTCAAAATGAAAAAAATACCTATCGAGTTCAAATGAATATCTAACATCTCCCTGAAAATTTGACGAATATTGGTTGATGCATTTCTGAGAAATCGCATGCACAAAATTTGTAAGAAAAAATAAAAATAATTATAATAATAGAGAAAAAATTCTTAAGAATAACATAAGGACTGCCATTGGAAACGGAAGACCTTAATAATAATAAAAGGAAAAAAGGGACATAAGAATAACAGAATGGTCTTCTGTTGGAACGGAAAACCTTAACTAGACACGATCTTGTTGCGAGCAACGAGTAGGTGTATATTTCGATTTTTGATCAAATAAGATAGGATCTTGGCTGTGATAATTTCATTAATGAAGAAGGACAATAAATGAAAGTAATAAGCTCCTTAAGTTATCGGAATAGAACGAAAGTCAGATAGGAAATGAGATTTATTGTGTTATCACAACTTCCGGTTATTTTCTAATCACTTCCAGTTTCTTGGATTTCTTTAAAATGAATGAAAATTGTACTACAAGCAGGCAGGAATCAACTTGAAAATTTCAATGTGAAATGCTAATTTTTTGGACAACTTCCAGTTTGGTATAACTAACTTCTGGTGGAAATGGCATGACTTAAAATGGTGTGTTAGACTCTGTTATGAACATTTAAAAATTAAACAATGAAAGAAAAATTTAAAAACTTACAATTGTTAACCTACTAATGGTGGACGACAGAAGTGATGGCAACATAATTTAAAGATGTATATCACATACATACGTCACCATCTATCCTTCTTGAAAATTTTAAAACTAATCTTCACCTGTTTCTGAGAAAATGATCTGATTTTGAAAATCAGAAATTGGACATGTATCACAAATGGAAGGGAATTTTAAAGAAAGCATTGAACTGTATTCTAGAGATTGTTAATGTTGATAATATATGTGAAAATTGTATCAAACAACTGATTTAAAAGTCAGATATATAAGGACAAAGAAAAACCAATTTTGGAAAGTTTTTCTCAAAAAACTGGAAGTTACTGTTTTAACTTCCAGTAAGTCTCACTTTTTCTGAAACTACGTAAAAGACTTATTTATGAGATGCAAATTAATTTTCAAAAGCGTAAATTTGAAATTTAGCGTGTTTTTTTTTACTTCTAGTAACGACTGAAAGTGACGGATGACAACAGTCAACCTTATTACTGTTAAAATCTCAAGACTTTATCTGTAACTGTTTAGAAGAAAAATGGTGGACAAAATTTTAAAAAAATGGAAATGGACATATCTCATGAATAGAAGTGAATATTCAAGAAATATTTGGAATTACTGTAGAAATGAGTAATGTCAATGACATATTTGAAATTGAAATTTATGTCTTTATTTATAAGTGAGTTATATCAAAAGAGACCAATTTTTTGAAGTTTTTCTTGAAACACCAGAAGTTGCTGTTTTGACTTCTGGTTAGTCATGCATTTTCTAAAACTACAAAAGGGACCTAATTAGACCATGCAAGTTTTGTTTCAAAAGCATAAATTTGAAATTTTGACGTTTCTTTTGTTCACTTCCGGTGACGAATGAAAGTGACAAATGACAACAGCAAACTTTATTACAGAGGAGAAAATCAACATCTATCATCCCTGAAAATTTGAAGACTTTATCTTTAACCATTTAGGAGAAAAGTTCTGGACAAAACATCATTTTAAAAACAGGAAGTCATCCTCAAGTCACGACCAGAATTGATTTTTAGAAAAAGGAAAAAAAAGAATCTAGATCATCCTTTCGTACATTGTTCCTAAAAGCTTCATGAAATTCCATCAATGCATTTAAGAGAAATGGTGTGCACAAAATTGATAAGAAAAAAGAACAATAATAATAATAAAAGAAGAAAAGTGGCATAAGAATAGCAGAAAGATCTTCTGTTGGAATGGAAAACCTTAATAAAAGAAGAAAAGAAAAATAAGAATAACAGAAAGTTCTTCCAGTCCAACAGAGGACCTTAAAGCTGACATGAAGTAATAAATATAGTAGAATTATTGGTGTCTGCCATATTTTATTTCTTATCCACCATATTAGATGAAAGTTTTATTGTTATGCATCAGGGTTTGTCTGGTATAAAAGGGGACAAGGGTTGCTATGCTTCACTTCACATCAGCGTTTCCAATTTACCTGTATGGATAGTCTTAACAGGTAACACAAAGATCTCTGATAGTCATGAATATGGTATCAAAAACAAATGAAATCAAGCTTTACAACATGCTGTGCTCAAAAATTACAATAAAAATGTCGTACATCAGTAAAGCATTCTAACAGTTTTAGATAGATACTATTATAACTTGTACACATGACATGTATGCTTGCCATGAAAACACATCAAATGTGGACGATTAATTGCCTGGGTCTACTCGAAATACCTGTAAATGGCAGCAGATGTACATGTTCATTGGTTGAAAATACCCTTAGTAGAAGTAAAATTTCTTTTATCATCATAATCCAGGAGACAAAACAATAAACTCCATTCATAAACACATTGTCACTTGTTTGTACAGACTGCAACACACTCAGTCCTTGCCGATCAGGTGTCTTCAGTCTGGGGAAGTATCAAAGTAGAATATTTACTAGTACCCTATATTATGCTTGTATCCTAATGCTATATGATTTATGGTCCAATTTCAGATTTGTAAAATTGGGAAACCATTTAGATTCATAAATTCCACATGCATATATAATTTGCATTAACAACTGTGGAATTGATGAGAGAGAGAGAGAGAGAGACTTCAAACATTAATCTTATTGGCTGATATTATGTTATTTATTTCTCAGTTACTTTTCAACAGAGAATTTTTCATTTGCTTTTTATTTAAGGACAAGAGGTCTCATCTAAACATAGCTACTGCAATATATACATAGAGTATGGTATATTATCAAAATAATTGTCTTTCAGAATAAATGAACTATTCCACTTTCCTTTTGTATCTAAGATTATAATGGCAAAAATTTCTAGTTATTATCATTGTGATAACTAAATAATCCATATGTATTGATGATGACTAATGTAGCCCTGATCATAAAAACTGGGACATTGGACTCTTTGGTCTGACATCCCAACTTTAACAATCAGAGAGCTGCAAAACTGCTTCTATTTACAACCCATAATGCAAACTGCAGTAATATTTGAACATTTCATCTTCAGTAATTACTCAGAAACTTAGAAATATTGCAACTGAGTAAACTCAAGTGACCTATTGAATATGGTCTCTGTCCATCATCGTGCATCTGTAGTGTGTTAACAATTAAACATTTTAACATCTTCTTGATAACTACCATTCCAATTCTTTTCAAATTTGGTATTAAGCATCTTTGGGACAAGGGGAACCTAAATTACAAACATCAGGATTCCTGTACCTCTGGAGCCTTAGGGGTGGGGCAAAAACTTCCAAAAATTTACCAATTTCCAAAAATCTTCTCTACAATCATGTATCTTTATGAAAAACTAAATGCATAGTAATGTAGAACAGGAAGGCTGCTGCAAAAAATTTAAATTTCATGATCCCCAGGGTAGAGGTTCTGACCCCATGTTGGGGCCAAACTTAGTATTATATAGTGTATATGTGTAAAACATCTTTAATGTTATTGATAGTAAATTGAAACTAAATATATATTTAAAAGGAATAGGTTTTCCGTTACCAAAATTGTGAATTTCAAGATCCCATGGGGTAATGGTTTTGGTTCCAGGGTAGGGCCAAAGTAATTATAGTGACTATTGTCATTATAATTTGAATGACTTCTTTAAGTTTGCTGATATGGTGTAAAACTAAGTGCATATTTAAGAAAAGCAGGAAAGGATGTATTAAAATTAAGAGTTGAAGTTTACTTTAGAACAGGTCCAAATAAGTTTTATTGTGTTAATGTTACGTATATTGTGTAAAGTCTTTCATCATCAGTATATGCACTTTTATGCACTTAGATATGCAGAACAGGAATTTTTTTTATAGATTTAATAGCCCTTGGCACTAATGATACTCAGGTAACCAATAAGGCCTGTGGGCCTCTTATTTCATTTTAGTTTATGTTAAACATCCCAGTAACTTTCATTTTGTTTTTCAACAGGATTGAAGAAACTTGGAATATTTGGGAGAAAGTCAGATCAGATTGCAGTTACTTTGAAAATTGGCTCCATGATACTGAATTAAAAGTTCAATCATCAGCTTCAGATAATGTGTATGCCTGTTTCTCCAAAGCAGAGGCTGAACACTTTGAGGTGAAATCTTGATATGCATGTTAAATTCATAAATCTTTGAACACATGATATAGCCAATATTCAGTTAACCACTACGTAAATGTGTACAAAGGTCATTCAGGAAACAAAATAGTAAAAAAAAAATTTAGATCTAAAAATCTTCAACCAAAAAAATTAGGAAAAACAAAGTCTAGACTAAGTAGTTCTGGAGAGGATAAATTGTAATATTTCCTATGTAGCTTGTATTGTAAGACAAGTTTTGATTGGTTAAACAAGCAGCAGGTAAATTTCTGTACACCCTGCTGACATCACAATCCACTGTTATTTTGATGCATGCAAAGGAAAAAATCAAAAAGTACTGACAGTACTGAATCAAGGTGACAAACTGTCACAAAGATACTAATGCTATATATACTGTATATCTAATCTGTTTAATTCCTATGCTGCTCCAAAACTGTTAAAAACTGATTATATTTTATTTAATTAACCACCATATAATGGCTGAAGTATTGCCAATATGGTGCTGAACCCCATACATTAATCAATCAATCTATGCTGCTAGGGAAGAATTTAGAAAAAAAGCAGAAAGTAAATCTAAATTCTACATACTGTCATTGAAACAGGGTTACAGTTTGGATTAGCATTTTGTTTCACTGTTGCATTCATGAGGATCAAGTACATAGAATTTAAAATCCTTGATAAATATAGCAGGTAGACTGCATTTGTATATAAAAATTGCACCAAATTCTTTTAATTGATCTGCTAACCATAGATTCAAGGTAGAAGCAGTTACGAGCTAGGAATTTACTACTGACTTTAAAACTACCAATTATGTATCACCCTTGTTAATATTCAATATTTATACATGTGTTAATTGTAGAAATGATTATATAGGCAAATTATGTAGATTGATTGAGACTCAGGCAAGCATGTCTATATAATATATCAACTTGTAGCATTCCACTCTCTTACACCATTTTCACAGTATTTGTGCAAATTATGTTGTACGTGGACCAAAATATTAAAATTCATATAGTACATTATTGACATGGTCTAGAAAGTGCAATACCAATGTGTTTAATTACTTAAAAAAAAGTTATGTCAAATCTAATTTGGGAAGAGAACCCTTGTTGCAGACACAACATTACACCTGTTACAGCTAGAAAACTTATGCAAAGATAATGTTCAAGTCCAAATTTCTTACTGTTTTAGACTATGTACCTGGTTGGAGTAAATAAAAAGAGATAAATATTGTTGTTCTCTTTGAAAATAAGAATAATTTCCATATAAGTGTTTGGCTAATTACTTTTGTCAAATTTATTTCCAAGTTTATCTACATTTACAATTACTCAAAAGACCTAATAGATATCATGATCCCCAGGTTCTGAATCCAGGGAAAAGTCAAACTTGCTAGATAGTGTTTTTGTGTAAACATTTTTGAAAATATCTTTAATGCTATTGATACTAAATTGAAATTAAATGGATATTTAGAATGTGGTGGTAGTCCTTACAAAAATTGTAAATTTCATGACCACAGAGGTAGGGGATTTTGGTTCCAGGGTGTGGCCAAAATTATCATAGTGATTATTGTGTTTATCATTTGACAGGCTTCTTTAAGTTTGCTGATATGGTATAAAAACTAAATGCCTACTGAGGAAAAGAAGAAAAGGATGAAGTAAAATTGTGAATTTCACAACCCCAGGGTTTGATTCTAGACAGATCCAAATTAGTCATATCATGATGATGTTACGTATGCAAGGAAGAGTCAATAAGTAACCAGCCTAACTTATTTCAGGTTGAGATCCACCTCTTCTTTTTCGATGTAATTACCCTCTAGTGTATTGCACTTAGATCAACAGTGTTTAAGTGCCATCAGCCCAGAACTGAAAAAG
The DNA here is from genome assembly GCA_024699665.1 of Ostrea denselamellosa. Lineage (NCBI taxonomy): Eukaryota > Metazoa > Mollusca > Bivalvia > Ostreida > Ostreidae > Ostrea > Ostrea denselamellosa. The sequence continues at coordinate 2,260,791 of JAMZEH010000021.1, forward strand.
TCAGTGTCCTTTCCATTGACCCACTCCACAACTGCCATCACAACTTCTTCACCAAACCAGAAATGACGCCCACAGATATCATTTTTGAAGTTTGGGAATAGGAAGAAGTCACAAGGAGCTAGGTTAGGCAAATAGGCTGGATGTAGTATTAATTCATACCCGTTTTGCTCTACAGCATCCATTGCAACTTTGCAAGTGTGGACTCTCGCATTGTCCTGTTGCAGCAAAGCACCTTTAGAGAGTTTACCTCAGCATTTTCATGGGTGGCGGTTCTCAGCTGGTCTAGCAAGTTTGCATAGTACACTCCAGTTATTTTACTTCTCTTGGGTAAAACATACAACATAATAACACCATTTGCATCCCAAAATACTGTGGCCATCACCTTGCCAGCAGATGGTTGCATCTTAAACTTCTTTGGCTACAGGAACCCCAGCCCTACCCACTGACGACTCTGATCTTTATTCTCTGGCTCATAATAATGAACCCAAGTCTCATCTACTGTCACCAGATGCAAAAGAATCATCTATTGACCTAATATACTTCAACAAGGCAATGCATACTGATGCTGTGTTGCCATTTGCTAATTACTAAGGCATTTGGGACCCAATGGGCTGTTGGCTTCCGCATACCTAAACAACCATGTAAGATTGTTGAAATGCTACTATGTGAAATGCCTAATGCTTGCACTTTTTCTTCCACCTGAATTCGCCTATCAGAGTTTACCAGATCCTGGACTTTGTTACACATTTCTTCATTGGTGGCATCCAGTGGGCGTCCAGACCTGGCTTTATCTTCTGAAGACATTTTACCACATTTGAATTCCCTTACCCAGATTGTAACTTAAGCATAAGATGGTGAAGAAGACCCATAAAAGTCAGCTAACTCACCGCGTACCTCCTTGCCTGCTTTACCTTTTAAATACATGTACTGAATTACAGCATAGTACTCAACTTTAGATGAAAAGCATGCCTTTGCATCACTAGCCTTGTTTAACATTCAATATCTTATTAAAGAATGCAATACATGCACAATTTTGTACTACCCTTATATTGAAACAAGGCATGAAAATTGAAACCGTTTCAGTCAATCGGAAGTGGGATAGGCTGGATACTTATTGATTCATCCTCGTATTATGGTATGCTAAGTTTTGGAACACTACTGTCTATTGCCTACAAGAGTTTGATTGAGGCTGGTCCTGTTCCGTGCCATGTGGTTGGGGATGTTTTTGCCCTCATCCTGTGGATGGGGAAATTATTTATTATTATTATACTATTTTTATATAGCGCCTTATCTAATTATATAATTACTCTAAAGCGCTTAACATGTAAAACAAGGGCAATATAAAAACGAACATTATATAAATTGAAAGGTCACAAAAATAATAATCATCTAAAGTCGAAATGGGAGGTATTAGTAATATTTTTATTTTTTTATTTTTTTTTTTTTTAAAGCTATTTTCAGCTACTTCCGATTTACATTTGTTGCTCATGTCTGAACAGATGACATTTTGATGCTGTTATAGCCTGCTGATCATTGATGTCATGGTGTAAAACTTTTACAATGTAATGTGGGATGTAGATACTTTAGCATCATTAATAGCACTTCATAATAGCTTAATTGCCCTAAATAAATTGTACCAAAAAATGTCTAGGGTATTGAGTTAGGTCATTTGTATCAAAATTTACATTCCCAGCATCAACCTTGGAGAGACACCATGACTAAATGAAATTATTTCAATATAAAATAATCTGTCTTAATTAATTGATTAATTATATGAAGAAATGAAAGTTTCATTTGTCGCATAAATTCTCCCTGATCACTGGATTAGTACATTATTCCTTAAAATCCCAGATTTGTGTATGAAGAGTAAGTTAGAAATGACCAGATTTCCGATAAAAACCTAAGTTTCACTGTATTATTTTATAGTTTTTTCATTTATTGAAATTAACACAATTCATGTTTTGCATGATGGAGGTTTGTTGTGCTATGCACATTGTCAAGTATGCTAAAGTTTGAGAACTTCATGTGTGAGCATTTTTTAAAATTATTTTTATTTTTTTTCATTTAGAAACTTCAGAGAGAAATTCATGGAAAGTTTAGTGAATTGGAGCAAATTAATGAAGTTTATAGAAAATTAGCACGAGAAGGTAGGACAGATCATGCAGGTGCTCTGAAGTTGATGATCCAGACCTGTAACAAAATATGGGATAGACTACAGACACAAATATCAGACATTACAAAAAGTCTCAAACAAATGGCAACAATACATGAAGAATTCCAAAGTAGGAAAGATCTGATGTACAAGTGGCTCACAGATGTTGAAGTCAGAGTGACTGATTTAGAGTACTTATCATTGATGGATGTTCCAACAAAAGTAGCAGAAATAAAGGTATGTGTATGATACCAGAACATCACTGTTTTATTTCCTCTGCTAGAATGGTACATAATTACAATGCTGAATTCATGCTGAATAAGATAGATTCAGTTACTCAGACTGACATCTTTATTATGGTACTCAATCACTAATTCATTGTCACCCAATGACAATCTACTTTCACTATCACTAAGAAGTCAGACCTATTTTCATTCTTGCTTTAAGGAGGCTCATGCTTTTGAAAATCTATCTCCTGACCACCGATACCCATAAATCCTCGGAGTGTGCAATTTTCTGCATCTCTAATTTTGAGAACCTTCCAAAACCATTATTTAAATGATCTCTTTAAATTTTACTGACATGTAGAGCATGGAATAGTAAACTTAATTCTTATGCATAGTGACTTGGATGTACTAGTATTGCAGTAATTAACATACTATTGTTTTCTGATTGCTTGACATTTCTGACATCTAACTGGTATAAACTCTATACATGTGTCTGCCATTAAACTCTGAAAACAAGGCTTACCTAACTACTACATGTCTGGTGACAAAGTTCACTGAAAATATTTATGCAATGTCTTGTATACTTTTTCACTTCTTTAATACTTGAATAAAATGAAGTAATTCTCCTTTCCCCATTTTTAAAAAAAAAAACTATTTTCATATTAATCCCAGACAATCTATTTTTATTATGCATTTATGTATGTTTATGACTTTATGTACAAAGAAAATAAATTTTTAGCTCACCTGAGCTGAAAGCTCAAGTGAGCTTTTCTGATTGGCTGTTGTCCATTGCCCATCTGTCTGTCTGTAAACTTTCACATTTTCGACTTTCTTCAGAACCACTGGGCCAATTTCAACCAAACTTGGCAAAAAGCATCCTTAGGGGAAGGGAATTCAAGTTTGTTTAACTGAAGGACAATGCCTCTCTCAAAGGGGAGATGATAGGAAATAGCAAAAATACACTGAAATTTTTTTAAAATCTTCTCCAGAACCACTGGGCCAATTTCATTCAAACTAGATTCAAATCATCCATGGATGAAGGGGATTTAAATTTGTTCAAATGAAGGGCCATACCACTTGAAAGGGACATAGTCACAAAAATGCAAAATAGGGTAGGGTGATTTAAAATCTTCTCCAAAACCACTGGGCCAGAAAATTTCCAATTTATATGGAAGCTTCCTGACATAGAGCAGATTCAAGTTTGTAAAAATCATGGCCCCTGGGAAAGGGTGGGATCACAACAGAGGATCAAAGTTTTACATGTGATCAAAGTTTTTTATGCGAAAATATTGGAAAAAATCTTTAAAAAATCTTCAGAATGAAGAGCCAATATCATTCAAACTTAGTACAAATCATCCTTGGGTGAAGGGGATTCAAGCTTTTTCAAATGAAGTCCATGCCCCCTTGAAAGGGGAGATAATCCCAAAAATGCAAAAATAGGGTAGGGTCATTTAAAAATATTCTTCTCAAGAACCACTGGGCCAGAAAAGTTCCAATTTCTATTCAAGCTTCCTGACATAATGCAGATTCAATTTGTTTAAATCATGACCCCCAGGGGTACGTTGAGGCAACAATACGGGATTAAAGTGTTATATGTGAAAATATTTGAAAAAATCTTTAAAAAATTTTCTTCTCCACAACAACAGGGCCAATTTCAATCAAACTTAGTACAAATCATCATTGGGTGAAAGGGATTCAAGCTTGTTCAAATGAAGGGTTATGCCCCTTAAAAGGGGAGATAATCACAGAAATGCAAAAATAGGGTGGGATCATTGAAAAATTTTCTCAAGAACCAATGGGACAGAAAAGATTCAATTTACATGGAAGCTTCCTGACATAATGCAGATTCAAGTTGTTTTTTTTTGTTTTTTTTTTTAAAGCATGGCCCCCGTGGCAATGGTGGGACCACAGTAGGGGATCAGAGTTTTATATTTAAAAATATAAGTAAAAATCTTTAAAAATCTTCTCAAGAACCACTAGGCCAGAAAAACAAATTTACATTACAACTTCCTGACATCGTGCATATTCAAGTTTGTTAAAATCCTGGTCCCCCTAGAGGTAGGGGGCCACATTAGGGAACCAAAGTTTTATATATGAATATATAGGGAATATCTTGGGCCAAGGTGACTCAGGTGAGTGATGTGATCCATGGGCCTCTTGTTTGAGAAAGTTAGCTATCAAGATTAATCGAGCCATTTGAATTTGCTTATAAAGCTATGAAAGTAAAGAGATTATATTAAACTAATATGGACCTGATAAATATATTGTGTAGATTTGCATTTGCAAAAATTATATTGTTGATTATTTTTAATCTGACATAACATAATCAGTTTTGATATACACATCAAACACTTAATACATACATCCAACATTTAATTTAACAAGATTTCCTTGTTTCTCATATAAATATAGAAGCCTCCTCATTGCCATGAATAATGTTTTTAACATTATAAGGGCTCATTGCCTCTGACAGCACTGGTTACCAATTCTTGCAAAATATTTTGATTTGATCACATGTTTAGAACTATATTTGGAGAAAATGACCAAGTCATTAAGAATGAGTTTTCTCAGGAAATTTAAACTAAATTTAAACCAACATGTAGGCAGTCAGAATTGCCCTTCCCCTCAAATGTTTTTTTTTTAGATCTTCAATAAAGGAAAGAAAATTTATAACTTTTAGATAGGTAATATGTACCATGCATGCACTTTCTGAAATTAAAGTGATAAACATATTCATTTTCATGCATACAAGAAGTAGAGGTGGGATAGATAAATTTGTTGGTGATATGTAGGAGAAAGCTTGGATGTGAGCCTGGGTGTAAAACAGGATATAATTAAACTGTAATGTGACTTTTATAAAACACACCTTATAGCTATCTGAAATTTGTGCAAGGTTCATCATTTAAGTACCAAAAAGCATGTTCACTAAACTTTCCTACAATATGTCTTAGGATGTGTCCTAAGATATAACTTGGGAAAAAGTTAGGAACATCCTAAGATCATCTTAGGACATGTCTTAGGATGCATCTCAATGATATCTTGGGAACATCTTAAGTTAGGGTGTCCGAGCTACTTAGGAACATTTTTATTCCTTTATATTTATCTATACACATGATATTCGTGACATATATTTGAGTAAACAATTAAAATATAGACACATACAGCTAGAGAAAAGAAAGACATTATTCATGTATATAAATATTCTTAAAATAGATATTGTAAATATAATCAAGTTAAAATCTAATTTTTTTTAAATTATTTACTACTTTAAATTCAAAAAATAAACACACACACACCACACACACACACACACACACACACACACTGACCAGATGTTTAGATATACATACCAATGCTTGTTTCATATACATGTACTAGTACCTTTTTATGATGAATATATGAAAAACCACTAATCCATGCAATACCTTTGTATGCTAGTTTAAAAATTGAATCAGTATGTCAAGGTCATAGATAAAAAAATGATTGAACGATCATTTTTCCAACACAAGTAAGAAGAGGAAGTAAATTTTTCAGCAGTTCTAATTGATGAGGTGGAAAAAGCAAAGAATTTCATATTTACCTGTATATGTATCTAACTTCATTACAAATATAGCAAAGAAGAGGGCATGGGAGAGTATTTGTGATAAATGCATGTAATTCTTCCATGCACTCACAAACTGTGGATGAGATTAGGAAGAAATGGTCTTCCTATACTGGTGAAGTTAAGAAAAAAGCATGGTGTGAAGGCCACGTCCATGCAGAAATTGCAGAAAGTTCAAAATACCGCTGCCAGGCTAGTGACACGTTCAAGGAAATATGAGCATATTACACCGATTCTCATATCCCTTCACTGGCTACCTGTGGCATATCGAACAACTTATAAAATCCTTTTGTACGCCTTCAAAGCACTGCATCAAAAAGCCCCAGCATACATCCAGGAACTGGTTCAGGTATACCGCCCACAACGTACACTCCGGTCTGGAGATTCATTGTGCCTTCTAAAGCCACGCACTCACAGCAGGGTGTATGGTGATAGAAGGTTCGATGTGTCCTCGGCCACCCTGTGGAACTGCCTCCCGCTGAACCTTCGTTGTGAACAATCACTTGCTGTTTTTAAACAAAAGCTAAAAACACATCTTTTTAAACTTGCTTTTGATCTTATAATGTATCCAGTTATTCTCTGTTTTAACTAAAAAAAAAAAAAAAAAAAAAAATATTACTAATACCTCCCATTTCGACTTTAGATGATTATTATTTTTGTGACCTTTCAATTTATATAATGTTCGTTTTTATATTGCCCTTGTTTTACATGTTAAGCGCTTTAGAGTAATTATATAATTAGATAAGGTGCTATATAAAAATAGTATAATAATAAAAAAAAAAAATCCCAATAGTAATGGCAGTATATAAAACTGTGAAAGTAATCTAGTGGGTTGTGAATGTTTCTGAATATCTTTTCATTATTTTTGTGAGCTCTTCGCTTCAGTATCATGGCTGCTGCCATGTTTATACAAACTTGAGATGATCTTAGGACAAGGGTTAAGCTGTCCTAAAGTTAGGATAAATCTATGGCGCTGCCTAAATTTAGGAAAGCTTTGAGAAACTGACTTAAGACTAAGATGCATCCTAAGACATACTTTGGACACATCCTAGTCCTAAGATAGCTTCATGAACATGCCTGGAGGTGTACTACATGTGTTGAATGATTTGCTAATGACTACTTGCATATTTTCTTACATTAGTAGTTTTCTAAAATGCCCAATTTCTGTTACATTAGTTTATACACATGTAAAACAAAACTCTATGTGTATATAAAGTGGCATATATTTTTTTTAATTGTAGTTCCCATGTTTGATAAGCATTAATATCAGAAATTTGTATGGAGTATACAGTAAATGTACAGGTGACTTTTCATGACTTGAACTTCAATCTTGAGAAGTTCTTGATCTCTTGAAGTGAAATTATTGCTCCGATTTTTTTCTCTATATAGCTAAGCAAGTATACTCTAGATATCTCAAATGTTTGATCTTTGGGTCCCTTAAATTACATATTTCATTGTTTTTCACTCTCTATCTCTCTTGAAGTGGTGGTAGCATATACACTGTTACACCATCACAACAGCATATAAATAAAGTTGAATGCCTGAATTCCGAGGACTAACTCAGCCATGTTACTCAGGTGTTTATATAGGGGACACTTCCCCTGCATTTCTTTGTGGAGTGGATAGTTAATTGGTTAATTTAACCCTCCACTTGCTCTTTGTTTTTGTGATAAAATTCAACTACAAATAAAATTTACAGCTGGTTTTTACTTGACAAGGAGAGTAATTTTGAGAATATAGTTTAGAGACTTGTCAAGGAAATATCGTTATTTATTGGATTGTGTGCTTTGTAATAAAAAAAAAATGGAAATTGCAAGGATTGTGCTCTGTGTAGTTAGTGACTGTAAAACTTCGTTCAATCATTATGTCTTGTAAATGTACATCTATCTTAACATGAGAAAAGAACAAATAAGTACATGAACTTTTAAAAATCATTTTATTTTTGCCAAATAAAGTTTTGTGTTGTTAAATACAAGTCAATTACCTATAAATATGAAGTACAGCATGTTAAAACAATGTCAGGATGTTGTAAATATGCACTCCAGTTACTATAAAATCTGAATCATAATGTTTGGACTTTAAATTTCTGGATTTGACTCAACCTTCAATCTCTTGAACTCTTGATCACTCAAAATTTTATTATGGTCCCTTGAACTTCAAGTTGTCAATTAAATGATTGACTGTATATTGTTTAATGTTATTTTTGAGAATTTTTCACTCATATTGAGACATCACCATTGCTGGTGAAGGGCTGCAAAATTTAGGCCTATGCTTGGCACTTACAATCTTTGAGCAGGGAAAAATCTTTATCGTGCCACACCTGCTGTGACACTGGGCCTCAGTTTTTGCAGTCTCATCTTAAGGACCGCCCAATTTTGTTGCCTATTACAACAAGCAAGAGGTACTGAGGACCTATTCAAACCCAGATCCCCATGGGGTTTGAGTTATTGAGTCACCTGTGGAATGATACAAACTATTACAAAAGGTAATATTTAACTAAATGATTTAAATAGAATGAAGTGCAGTCATTAACCAAAGAAAACAATACAAATGCTGGGGTTTTATGTGACCTCCCTTACCAAAATGTAAACCTTGTGTCACACAGTTGCTGCAAGCTTGGAGAGCATTTGCGGCAAGTTTGCAGCAACTAGTTGTGACACATTTGCCACAAGTATACTTTTCGTATGCACATTTTTTCTGCCACACTGTTTTGGCACGATTGTGACACACTTTTGCTGCACACTTCTGGCATGCAGTTTGCAGCACATTTTGCAGCAAGTATAGTTTTTGTATGCAAATATTTTTCTCTGGTGCACAGTTTGTGTCAAAGTTGTGGCACACTCTTTTTGCACACTTCTGGCACACAGTTTGCCGCAACTTTGCGGCACACACTTGCTGCACACTTCTGGCACAGTCTGCTTGAAATTGAGGGATTCTACATATATTGTAATTATAAAAGCACAATATTAATGCAATTATATATGATTTCAAGAACAATGACATAACAAGTAATCTCTAACAGTGTTTAACATATTTAAAAATACAAATAAGATTTAAAAAAAAAACCAAAACAGTAAAATATAATTAAAAAATAACATGATGTAAGGGTAAATACTAAAAGAAACTTCAAAAGGCTTCTAGTTTACATTATATGTTGCATTGTGCAATGTTAAGAAATTCTCAGTGAAGTCCCATCCTGGCCACGAGAGTGCATTTTATTTGAAAGATATATTTCTAATGTATATTGTATATTAAAAAATGTAAATACCAGTTGCAGAACAAGAATATGTGCATCAATAATAAACAGCTAGGTTTCAGCAACATTTGTTGATAAGAATGACATACATGTATACTCAAAACATACAAATGTAAACTATGCACTTTTCCTCTGAAGTTCAAATTCGGAGACATTCTGACAATCTACATTAATTTTAAAGTCAACACTGTGAAGGGCATATATTCTGACAAATTAATAGAGCTTTAAGGGCACTTATTAGGAAGAACACTGTAAATCTTTACACAACTTTATCTTAGATGAACAGTTTTATGACTCGATCAACCTCCTTACTATCTGCACCTTAGAATCAAAATCATGATTAAATTCTGGAACCTGCTTTTAATCTTCCACTTGTTCAGTACTTGGTCATCACAATCACATATTGTCTGCAGCAACTCTACTGTCCCATCCATATGTAATGATATGCTGTAAATAGTTTTTTTGGTACAAAGTGTCTCTATACTCACAAATACATGTAGCAGTCTCATCAGATTCAGTTGGAAAGTGTGCATAAATTTAAGTGTCATTCTTTTTTCACAATAAATAAGTAACTTCATTTGAGAACTGTGATATTATTCCAGGTCTGGATGTTGGAACTCTCAGAATCTGAGAATGGCAAGTTGAAGAGAGCCTGGCAATGTAACTTCTGTATCTGACTATCATTAAAATATACACTGAAAAAGATATAAAATTACAAATAATTACTAGATACAAAAGGCCCTCCTATACAAATTTTGTATGATGCCTGACATAGGAGGAATCAAATGCAATGCAATTTTCTAAATAGACATTTTTTGTGGTCCAAATCATAAGCATTTGAATTGGAAAAAAACCACCAAACCATTTGTTTAAAAAGCCATTTACTTAATAAACCATTCACTTTTGCTAAAATGTAGAAAGTAGAAAATAGCATAAGTATTAATTAAATAGGTGTTTTTGGTTTTTTTCCCTAAGTGCTCATATGCCAATGGTCCAGTCCATTGTGAAAAACCTGAGAGGGCTATGATATTGCAAATAGAAGGAGTCTAATCTCATACATTTAAAGGAATTAAAAAATCTATAGAACATATCTATAACAATTGAATGAACCATGACAAACTACATTTCTACTCCCGTCCTATTATACCACTGTTACTAAGGCACCGAGGTATTTCAGTTTTACACATATCACAAATGAACTGCAACATCTATCAGCAAGTTAATTATAACCAAATATATTGCATGCAATGCTTACCTTAACTGAAAAAGTAAATATGTCCAGAATTTTGGCAAGTATGGTCTTTGAATTTTTAATGATTGAAAATTCAATATTTTTTCATTACATTTACTTTTCTTAATTTTTGTGCTTCTACAATAATATAAAAACAAACACGTTTCTCATTATTGAATTTTAATTATTTTTCTGTTTAATTATACCCCATTTAACATTTCAGGAGATGACAACCTTTTGTCACAATTGTAAATTGTGTCACCATTAAGCAGCCATACACTGCATTTCTATAAATACTGCGGTATCATAATAACCTCATTTTCAAATGTATACAGGCCTCACAAGACACAAAGATATGTTTATTGATATGAATGAAAACAACAATATAATATATGTTATTTATAAAACATTAATGATTGACTGAAATCAGGCGAACAGATCTTAAAACAAATAGAAATCGTTAAGTACCCCCTGTATCATTGGACCTCTGCATACAAGATACTGTCTTACTGTTAGCAACATGCCACAACAATGATGAGCAATGGTCTATTTCATTTTGAACACTGTATTGAAAAGTTTAAAAGAGACACAGTAAATTGCTTACCTAAGGCTGGAACGTAACATGAATTCCCTTTTCAGAGTATCTGCATCAACTCCCTGTTTTCTGTTCATCTTTACAGTATTTCGTCATTACGTCTTGATATTCTATTTTTTCTGCACTTTTATGAAGACCTTAATAGTCATATCATCTATCACAAAGCATGACGTCTTGATCATAATGGGAGACTTGAATGCGAAAGTTGGAGAAGATAACATTGGCATGGAATGTGCCATGGGAAGACAAGGCAGAGGTGTAAGGAATGACAATGGAGAATGGCTTGTCGATTTCTGTATGCATAACAGTCTGGTTATTGGAGGATCGATATTCCAGCATAAGGATATACATACCTTAACATGGATCTCACCGAATGGTAGAGTGAAGAACCAAACAGACCACATCATGATTAACAGGAAATGGAGGACACCTTTGCAACAAAATCTGACAGGAAGGTGTTTGACATCAGAAAACTGAAAGGGGAGGAGACAAAGAGAAGATTCAGTGTGGAGATACAGCATCGGTTTGAAATGTTAGGGAGTCTTGGGGAAAGTATTGGAGAACAATGGGAGAACATCAGGAACACTTATATGGATACATGCCAGGCTGTGTTAGGCTATAGAAACAACAAAAGGAAGGAGTGGCTATCAGATAGAACATGGGATCTTGTAGAGCAAAGGAAGGAAGTGAAACAACAAATACACAATTGTCGTGATGACGTAGACCTGGAACAGAAAAAGACGGATTACAAAGAAGTTGACAAGAGAGTGAAGGCAAGTGCAAAAGAGGATAAAAAGAAATATCTTGATGAGCAAGCAGAGACAGCAGAAAAAGCAGCTGGTAGAGGTGATCTAAAGTCATTACATAACATCACAAAGAAGTAGGAAGATGTCAACATGTAACTCACATATCAAGGATAGAAATGGCAACATCTTGCACACAGAAAAGGAGCAAACAGAATGATGGAGAGAACATTTCAGTTCTGTCCTAAACAGAGGAGAGCCGGGCATAACAGCAAATATAGAGACTGGACAACAACATGAGCTTGACATAGACACCTCGAGCATTACAAGGAATGAGATCAAGAAGGCAATAAGAAAGCTGAAGAATAACAAAGCAGGAGGATCAGACAACATTCAAGCAGAAATGATTAAGGAAAGTAAGACCATCAGTGTAGGGATGCTATATGCTTTGTTCAATAAGATATGGGATGAAGAAAGGGTACCAGAGCAGTGGAAGGAAGGCATCAGAGTGAAGTTGCTCGATTTACAGTGCATAGAGCCAAACTCCCGTGAATACCTGCTGTTATACAGCTTTTTCCAACTTAGTATCGATTAACATTCCACAAAGTGAATTGCCACTCAGTCTCATTTGTTATTTCAGCTCACAAACCCAATCAGCACCTTGCTCAATAGTATTTATGAAATAGAAATAAAAAATATGATTTTAGACATATTATTGAAACATTAGGACACCAAGATTAAATATTAGGAAAATATGCTGAATAATCATCTTATGTAATATCTTATTTTAAGAAAGGAAACTAAGAGGGGAGGGGGTGCATAATAAATAACTAGATACCCAAGTCAAAGTGGAAGGCCTTCCCCAAGCAGTTTCTTAACCTTCACACATCACTTAAAATAAGCAGTTCCTTAACCATCAACAATCCTCTTTAGTATGCATGTCTCATTTGCATAAGAGCATTCATCTACCAGTTTCTTGGCAGTTTCTTAGCCTTCACAGCTCCTTAGCAGTTTTCAGGCAGTTATTTTGGCTGAAAAATTTAAATTAGATACTTTTACAAGCCTTCATACACAAATATTCATTTTTACTGTTTAAAAGACTGCTAAGGAACAAATCAAAATATGCATAAATGCTGAAAAATACATATATCATTTGAGCCATGCAATAATTCACAGAAGCAAGATAAACATGGCATAATTTTCTTGAAGCAAAACAAAAACCAAAACAAACAAACAAAAATCCTTTACATAATTTTTTGCATTGTTAACCATTCATTTATATATGTTCAGTACTCACATTATATGCTGTGTTTTACCAAAGTCGTTTTTCTTTCCTATCAGTTTGATTTTTTTATTTATACTGGGTATACTGCATGTGAATTCATTATGTATCTTTCTAATTCTACTTGGGTACAAAATGTATCTACACCATTTCAAAAGGGCAAGGTCATTCTAAAAATTATATATAAAAAATACACAACAAACAAAATTGATTACCTGAGCTAAATTAGTAAAAATACCTAATCTTTGCTTGTGTACATCTTGTGTTTACCTGCTATTTATTTGCGTGTGCACACACATGTTGTGATCTGCATTACTGCACACTATCTGTAGATCAGGCCTACATATTACAGTACGTATCATACATCATCTGGACATGTAGCAGTCTAATGATCCCGTAATCTAGAATAAGATGTCCTTTATATAGGATACATAGTTCACATATTATTAACAACATGATAATCTAGAGTCTTAAAGGCATGAAATAGTAATATTTCATTGGCTCACTAGGCATAACAAATGTACAAGTTCCATCGGGTTGTCATCTATCAAACAATCTTGCATGACTGTTCTGCCCATATTCTTTCTGCATATCACTAATATAAGTTACTTATTAATCTTGCATGTAAACAGAAGGTATTTTCAATTGATTGAGATTTCCTTTGCTGTTATCTTATCTCCTAATGTAACTTCCAGTCAGCTGTGTGGTAGAACGATCACTTTGTTTACATCATCTGCTGTTTACATTGGATGTAATGAAAACCGGAACTGACACATATTTTGGTGTTCGGAGAAACAGCACTGTTTTAAAATTTCACTATGGCCGCAGGAAAAGATCGGAACAATACTTATAGGAAATGTTTCTTTTTAAGGCATCAAGCTTGCTCGAGAGCCTTCTAGTGATCATACAGATTTTGCCTCTAAACCACCTTTGCCATCTCACTGGGCAAAATCAAATAGTGCCTATTGGTATTAAGCATTTCTTACGAGTCAAGACTTTGAAACATTGAATTTAATTGATATTTGAAAGGCACAATACCATTTCCATTGTTGATGTCGTTGTTTATTATTGTGTATTGTGTCTTTGTTCAAGAGTTAAATAACGATTGTTTGAGAAGAAAAGTTCATTATTCGCGGATGGATTGGTCACGAAACAGATTTTCCCACAAAATTTGTGTCACACGATATCATGAATTACTTACAAAGTAACCTGCTCAAATTTGATGTTCATTTATATTTATAGTCTCATAGTTTCACCAAGAATCCTTATCAATAGGAGCAGACAAATACTAAATTGGATTGCGCATTGTCACGGTTTGGTTCCTATTCCAAAAACACAAAGACTGTTTTTGGTTTTGTTTTCGGTAATCCCAATCTTGACTCTAAATTAAGCAAAATGAAAGTACCATGAGCATTGCGATGAAAATAACAGGTTATTTTGCAAAGAAACTCAGGATAGGTAGCATTCATTGGGAAGTAAATCTTGTTCAGAATTTCAATAACCTTTCTACATATTACGTTGAACTTTTGAATTGTTAGACATGATTGAAAACATAGTTAATACCACATAATTGTTACATCATACATGAACAGAAGATGCAACTTCTGTAAACAAGTAGTCTCACTCTGAAGCAGTTATATTCTTTTCAGCATTTTTGTCTGCAATTTCAATTTATTTATTATAGCCTTTGTAAAGTAACTAGTTTAACTGATTTAATAATTCAGATGGGTCTTTCATATGTTGTGTATAGATTCTGTATAGTAAGACCTTGTACTCAATGGTATTTTATCTTTTAACCTTGCAGTTTGACCAACTTTGTAAAAAACACCCTGACCTACTCAATATCTCCTGAACTATTTAAAGTAGGGCTTTCATATTTTGTGTTTATGGCAAGATCTTATTATTTCAGGAAGTTTGACACTTTGACCTTGGAGTTGAACCAACGTTTAAAATCTTTTACTTATTCAATATCTCTTTTTATGACAGATCTTTCTTATTTTATATATATATTTCAAAACTTTTGATTTTATACCATGAACTTTGACTTTGTGACCTTGGAATTTGACCTACCTTTAAGGAAATGTAATCTGATCAATAACTTGGGAACTATTAATTTAGGGCTTTCATATTTTGTTTATAGATTCTTAATTTCAAGACCTTGTTATACATTCATGTTTGACCTTGTGAACTGGACTGTGAAGTTTGACCTGCTTTTGATAAAAATCTGATTTATTCAATATCTTCTAACTATTTAAGGTAGAGCTTTCATATTTTGTATACTGTAGACATATTTGATTTTATGTCAGATTAAATTTCATTATTTTTAAGTCTAGGAAAAAACCAAAAAATTAATTCTAATATGAATTTTTAATTTCAGAAAATATTTATTTTTATGTCAAAAATATACTTTTGTTTGTCATCTATATATAGATAACATATTTCATCAGTACTGTACTACTGCATTCTGAGTAGATGTACCAGCACTTTGTTATGTTAATATATAGTTAATCAACTCATTACAAAAATACACAAGTGAAATAAAAAAGGTGAATGTAATTAAGAATGATTACTGTCAAATTATTACTGTTTATTTCAAGATAATAAGTATGGATAGTAACAGGACAAAGTACAGGAAGACCTAACCGCTCATGTAGACATTGTGTCTAATATGCAGTTGAGACGAAACCCATCTGTATGATGCCACATTTAATGTCATTTCTAAGACACCCTTAGATCACCAGCACTGTCAATATCCATGCCTCTCTTCAGATGATACAAAACCTGAGATTGTACTTCATAATAGATTTCAATTTGCAGTTAACTGTATAGTCACATGGATAATATTATTCCATTCACCTTGGGGGAGGGGAGTACATTTTTTTTTCAAGTATGGTTATTTTGTAGCAGATCAAGGAAATTCTTGTCCAGATGTGCCCTATGAACACCAAGAATGGTGAGGACATGTGCCTTGTTTCTACCGGTACATGCAATTTCTTTATGGAAATGGAATACAATATAAATGCTTTAAACATTCTAATTATACCACTTTAACGACCCAAGCTTACACGGAGCACTGAGTAATAATTTGTTTGTGAATAGCTGTTAATGACAGCACATTTCATTCATCAAGTATATGGTGTAGAAATGGTGCATGTATCAAAACAGGTTTAAGTGATTTTGAATTGCAGATAATCGACATTGTTTATATTTTGCATGCATGATATATGTATGTAATTTTTAAAAGATCACAAACAACAAAACTTAATCCATACAAAATCATGTTCAATATAAAAACAACAAAAATTTTTCCCAATGAAATTAAACACATCTCATTTCCCATGGCAAGGTCTACCAAATCATACCATAATCTATGACCATGTGACCTTGGTCTTATCCAGAACAGCAAGATTATGTTAATCATATTAGTGTTGAAACATCTCTGTGTTATGTAAATTCATTTTCAGTTATGTTGTGATCCTTTGGGGTCACAATACAGGGTCAAAATTTTCATGGGAATAAAAATTGATGAAAAAATCTTTTAAAAATCACTTCAGCTGTACAACAGCAGGGGCAGGTGAGTGTGATGTGGCCCATGGGCCTCTTGATAGGCATGTTTTACATGGGGAAAAATAAAATGTAATTGATTGGATGAATAATGTGGTTTACAATGTTCTGTAAAATTAAGATCTTAATTTCTAACATTGTATATTTTGTCATTATACTTATCTTTCAGCGGTTGCAACATGAAATGAATATAAAAGAAAAGAATTTGGACGATATTGACTCTCTTGCCTTGCTTCTAATGGAAAAGGAGTACTTAAACAATACCACCAAAATACAGAAAGAGACAGAAGAATTGAAGACTTACTTTAGAATAGTTTTGGACAGAGTTTTTCAGTACAGTGAAAAATTTGAAACAACAAATGCTCAGGTGTGAATCTTGCTTTTTATCTTACTATAAATACAAGTGATATTTTCCCCCCAAAAGGCACAGTACCTTAAATTTGCATGTAACAATTATCACTTTTGTGCAATAGATTAAAGGTTTAAGATGATAAACTTTCTTTTACACCAACAGACACTTCACAAGGCCCATAAAGTTTCAGAACAGTCTTGTGTAAAAAAAAAAATATGAAAGTTTGATTACTGCTAAAATTGGACTTCTTTAGATTTTGCTACATTTTTCACAGATATTAGATTCATTATTTGTGTGTATACACACACAAAAATTCATCAGTATAGTTCACAACAAATGTTTCAGAAGCTATAACATAAGGCTGTAAATTTCATTAGATGAGGTTTCTAGGCCCATAGACCTCTTATTTCAAAATATGACCACAAGGCCAGAGCATTGCCACATTAAGGGGTGGACAATTTTTTAATAAAATTACTGATGTAAAGAAGAAAAAAAGTTCCAATAGAATGTGACTGGTTCAGTGAAGCTGACAATCGTGTACAACGTTCCTTCTATTTAAATCAAACTCGTGCAAGTCATGACATCACCCCCATCACTTCATACTTTTTCTTTTCTCAAACCCTGCAGCAATGGGCAAATGGTAAAGTGAATTGTGTGGACTTACTGGAAGTTGTAGTCACAACTTGTAGGTGACTCGGGCCATATAGTAGATTGTCAGTGTAATGAGACAGCACTGGAATTCAGCAGCAATCTGAGCAGCAAAGCAGCCCTCTTCAGGACAGCACTGCTTCCCCCTGGAACCTGGGAGGGCTAGAAAAACTGCCCTAAAAGTTGTCTGTTTCACTTCTCCCTGGCCAGCATACCATGGCTGGTGAGGTCCCATATGAGCAGTATGAATATCATAAAGAAAAGCAAATTATCCAAGGTGATGGCTTTCACCTTAAGCACATGGAATGTGTACATGCGTTTGGATTTTGCAGGCAAACAACCTGAAAAACAAATTGCACTCTTTGCCAGCAAATTGAATTGTTACAAAGTGCAGATCACTGCACTCAGAAAGACTCATCTAGCAGAGGAAGGACAACTGAGAGGGCAATATGCTGCTTACACATTCTTCTGGATCAGACATGGAAAGAATGAGTGAAGAGAGGCAAGAGTTGGTTTTGCCATCAAGTCCAACGTGGTCAAAAGCTATCAGCTCATCCCAATGGGTTCAACGATTGCCTGATTTGCCACACAGATCAGTGCCTATGATCTTGACCAACCCTGAGAGGATCTGAAAAACACCTTCTTGGCAGTGCCCAGGATTGACAAGATCATATTGCTTGGAGACTTCAAAGCCCATGCCTACAGATATCACATATGGGAGGGAGTGCTGGGGAACACAGAATGGACAAGAGTAACAGCAACAACCTCCTCCTGCTATTGAAGACCTGTGCTGCTGATGAGCGTCTCATTACCAAACACAGTTGTCCTTCTGCCCAGTCGTAACAAGAGGTCATGGATGCGCCCATGCTCAAAGCACTGGCACTGCTTGACTATGCCATCATTAGGCAAAGGGACAGACAAGATGTGAAAACCATGAAGACCATATGTGATGTGAAATGCTAAACTGACCACCACCTGCTGATTTCAAAGGTGAACCTCAGTATCGCTTTACAAAGGAGACCACAGGGCATGAAAGTGCCCAAATGACTAAAGTCTCGAAGCTCAGAAATTACCTTGTGAAGCAGAAACTGGCAGAGGAGCTAGCCAATAAGCTGCCACCATGCAACACAGACTCTGATGTCAATGTTTCTATCAAGAAGACTGAGGTTCTGTACCAACCAGCACTTGCAGCCCCCTACATTGAACCCGACATTACTGTTTATGTCCAGAGACTAGCAGTTGCAGACAAATTCATCTTGCCACATAAACATCAATGAGTAGGTGGCCTGCAGAATAACCAGAGCCAGCACAGACCGAGGGGAAAAGCCTGGAAGTGCCATGGACTAAATCTAGACACAGCTGAAAAATGTAGAGAGCAGTAGTTCTTTCATGCGTGCAAAATGTGGGCAGTCTACGGGCGCCACAACAAACAATTTGATGCTTTCCACATGAGATGCTACAGGACTCTGCTTCATGTCAATTGGCAAGACAGATTACTAGAAACTAAAGTGCTTCAGCATACTGAGAACAAGAGCATCCATGCCATACTCTGCACTCTCAGCTTCAGTGGGCTGGTCACATTCACTACAATAACAACAGTTGACTGACTACCTAACAGACTGCTCTATGGGCAAATGCTCAAACACTGTAATATTCCCCACTCCTCCTAAGAGGTGATTGCAAGAGACCAGCCTGCCTGCCTGGTGATCTAATATAAAATCCAGACTGGCAAACTATGAAGAGCGATGCATCAAGGAAAAGAAAGAGAGACATCAGAAAAGGAAAGATGGCATAAGCTCCACATCCAAGCTTTATCAAGCCCCTAGCATCAACTGCCTCTATTGCAAGAGATTCTTTCAAGTGAAGATCAGCCTGATTAACCATCTTCATACCCACTCCACATCCCAGTGATCCGAAATCATAGCCATCTTCATACCCACCCCACATCCCAGTGATCCGAAATCATAGTCATCTTCATACCCACCCCACATCCCAGTGATCTGAAATCATAGCCATCTTCATACCCACTCCACATCCCAGTGATCCGAAATCATAGCCATCTTCATACCCACCCCACATCCCAGTGATCCGAAATCATAGTCATCTTCATACCCACCCCACATCCCAGTGATCCGAAATCATAGTCATCTTCATTCCCCCCCCACATCCCAGTGATCCGAAATCATAGTCATCTTCATACCCACTCCACATTCCAGTGATCCGAAATCATAGTCATCTTCACCTGCAAAGGACAAACATCATCACAGAATTATATTTGGATTTTACATCTGGGAACTTGATTGAAAATAACTGCCTATTTTTGTTAATTCAGTTTGGCGATAAACAAACACTGTGAACATACATTGTGTTAAATCCATCAAATGAAAATATTAGATGATGGTTCCATGTCACATTATCAATAGGATCTGCCACAAAGATTCCAAACCGGGTATAAACAATGTAACATTTTCCACCTCCAAATATATCACCAAGTATGCTTAAGATTGTATCAGTCAATTATTATCAAGAACTATGATAATCAAAACTTGACATGGAGATGCATGTAGGTTACAGTGTTTTCTCACATTATCACCATTGTGACATTGACTTACCCATGTGTGATAGCCATGTGATATTTTTCTGTCTCACATTGATTATGATATCGTATGTTTTCTATGATTTAATAGTTTAGACAGTGAGGTGTAATAATATTTTGTGTTGTTTTCTTGAAATTTCAATTTGATATAGCTTTCTGGTGGACAACCTTGGTTTTTTACCTCACCTGAGGTGAATGCTCAAGTTAGCTTTTCTGATACCTGTTGTCTGTCATCCATCCATCTGTCTATCTATAAACAATTTACATTTTTGACTTCTCCTCCAGTACCACTGGGCCAGTTTCAACCAACCAAAACCACCCTTGGGTTGAGGGATTCAAGTTTGTTAAATGAAGGGCAACACCTTTCTCCAAGGGACAGATACTGACAAATTTTGAAAAACTTTTCCAGAACCATGAAGACAATTTTTATCAAACTTGGTACAAATCATCCAGGGGTGAAGGGGATTCTGATTTGTTCAAATGAAGGTTCATGCCCTTTTCAAAAGGGAAATAATCATGAAAATGCAAAAATAGGGTGGTCATTTAAAAATCTTCTCAAGAACCACAGGGCCAGGAAAGTTCAAATTTCCATAAAAGCTTTCTGACGTGGTGCAAATTCAACTTTGTTAAGATCATGTCCCCAGGGGTAAGGTGGGGCCACAATAGAGGATCAAAGTATTTAGAAGTCATAAAGATTTTCCATCTATATATATATATATGTGTGTGTGTGTGTATATATATACTCAGGTGAGCTATGTGGCCCATGGACCTCTTGTCTAGTGTACACTAGTAGTGTAAGCCATTTTCAGGTATGTTCTTTCTGCCTGTTTGATTAGTTTTTGCGCTAAAGTTTAAATGAGAAGTTAGATAATTTTGAAATTTCTTGAAGCATCTAAATTTTGGGTAAAATGTGAGAAAAGTAATCCATTCATTATTTAATTATGTGGGATAGGGAAATTTCACCTGTAGAACAAGATTCACTGTCTAGGACTTGGCAAAGCCTCATCCTAGACTGCAAATCTTGTCTCCTCAGTGGAATTTCCCTATCTCGCACTCATACTAACAAAGGATTCTATTAATCTTTTCATATGGTTGATAACTTTTATACAAACATTACAAACTATGCATTACTCAAATGATCAGTTTTTAAACTGAGGCAAGCCACTGACAAAAAATTGATACTACAGGGTTTCAACAGTCTTTTTTAAAATTAGCATTTTGAAAATTTTATGGTCAAATGCCGTCTGACATGTTTCATACCAATTGTTAGGCCGTTCTTTGCACATTGATTTTGACTGTGGATTATTCCACTTACTTGATCAAGAAATCCTGGCTCACCGGAGGTGTGACCAGTTGATATGTGATGCTTACTCCTCCTAGGCACCTGATCCCACCTCTGGTATGTCCAGGGGCCCATGTTTGCCCTACTTTTAATTTTGTAATTTTTTTATAGGAGTTGTGAGATTAATCACTGTTTCTTATCTTCACTTTTTCATAAATATTGACACTCAAAAATGCACTTAATGAAAAGATAACTTTGATTGATATTGTACTTATAGTTTAAAGATTGATATACAAGAAACAGAAATTTTGAAAAATGAAATTTTCATAATTTTGTAAAAGAAATTATACAAATAAAACCAGATCTACTGTACAATCAATTGATTTAAAATATCTGGTCAAAGCCATTCCAGATATGTTGATTATCAGCAATTTTTGTTTCCATTTTTCTGAACAGGTTGAGGATGTCGATGTAGAATTAGATATTTTGGAATTCCAGTTGAAGTCACGAATGGAATTATCTACAGCCCTCATAACTGACAAAATGCATGAAGCAGAGGAGGAAATTGACTCTTCTTTTCCTACAGAGAGTCCAGAAAAGCGCAGGGCATTAAGTCAAGGAATTCTGCATACAAGAGGTGAAAACAGAAGTATGTCTAATTCATCACAGACACAAAGACATAGAACAGATGACAATAGAAGTACAGCATCATCAAGAATTTCTTTCTCCCCAACATCAATTGATTCCTTGTCTCCTAGAAGATCAAGACCATCATTCTGTAGAACCACAAAAGAAGTCCAATTATCAGAATGTACTATTGGTGAGAAACTTGCTAAACCACTGTTTAAAAGCATATGTTCAAAAGAATTTTACAGTCATATTCTGAAGACTGAGTCATTTGAGTCACCTGTTGTAATTGATAGTTGTCTGTCATTGTGTGTCAGCATTAAAACATAACGAACTTTTCCTTTATAAGTGCATGGTCATTTTTCAATTTTCAAATACAACAAAACTGCATATCAAAGTACTGGTAGTACATTTTTTTTATAATTTAACCAATAAAATACACCTTAATTATGGTAGTTATGAATTGAACTGCCATTCCCCCAGCCTTGGAATTCGAATTTAAGATGATCAGCTAGACAAACATTTTTAAGGGGGTTGTTTTGCTCCTCAAGAATTTTGGACAATCCCCCCCCTTTTTTTCTTTGAAAAAAGAAAAAACACAATGTACTTATATGATCAGGCTAAGATAATCAATCAAGTTAAAGTAAAAAAAATTATTGACCTCTGTTCCCGTGTTTCTACATCATATGTTAAAGATTTAGTATTTATACTTGTACAAAGGCTCAATGCAAAAGCAATGATGTAATGTTCTATGTAAACAATGCACATAAATGTACTCCTTAATCGTAGAACACGCATCTTTACAACTATATGAATACAATGGGAAATTTTTTGACATAATTCTACAAAATTGAAGTGTGTACAAAATATTACTATTCTTAACCTTGGAGCAGACGTATATGTGACAGGTTGAATTTTTGTGGATTCAGCTGTATGTGTGGTCATTGATGTATGTCGCATTAACGTTTGATGAAGGTTATGGCGAACAATCATTCAACCAATCAGATTAGCTATTGCTACATAACAACTGCCACTGCTAATGACATCATGGAAGAGTGAATTGCATGCACTTTCAGAAATGAGAACTCTCAACACACTATAGAACTTAAAACAGAATGATCAACTCTAGGACTAGACAACTTCAAATTAGCCTGTGACATATCAATACTAATACGTCATTTTCAGTTACAAAACTCTGAGATGTGCACTCTAAATTGTGCCTCTTAAGTGACTTTGAAACGGGTCAGCGGATCCAAGATCTCCAACTTTGCATCATGTTTTCAGTTTGAATAAATGGGGTTTTTTTTTATTTATTTATTTATTTTTTTCGTTGCCATTTTTAGTTTGCACTTACTTACATCTAGAAGGATTCACTATGTCTCAAAAATTTTATCATTGCAATAATGGTGAAAGGAAATTATTCAGAATTGACTCACTTCAACTTAATTATTAGATATTACATCATCACCAAAGAAACGCAAATATGGAAATAACATACAAATAAACTACAGTAAGTAAACAAAACAGACATCCATATCTGTGCTATGCTACAATAATAAGAAATATATCAATACCTAAATGTAAATATACATTGTAGATCAGCAGAAAGAAGAAACACTTCATTGAAAAACTAATTATAATCTAGTAATTATAACAATAAAAAGTCCACGTTCACATTCTGTTTATGTAGAATTAAATAACAATTAGATCCACTTAGGCAGTTTAGTCATTGAGCACTGAGTTGTGTCTGCTGTGGCTTTGTTTACATCCAGGAGAGAACAGATTTGCATTTTATCACGTTTTCACTGCAGATAATTGGATATTTTGCACAGATTAAGCTTCCACCATCATTTCTTGCGATGTTGATCAGGGGGACGTGGTTTCTAATGCAAATATTACATCAAAATTAATATATGTTAACATCAGTGGAAGTGGCACAACCTATGATTAGTAGGGGCGAAACAGCAAAAGTCGCAGTTTTTTGGTGCCCTTTGCTAGAATTGCAACCTCTTCTCTCTAGGGTATATTTATGCAATAAAAATGAATTGATCACAACGAACATTATTTTAAGCTACTTTCTATCATTGGATTTCATTGGTTTACAGCTAAATTGCACTACAAATCAAATCAAACACAGTATGGTAGAACCAGGTTAAGTCGGACATGTACAGTGAAAGTCGGACATGAAGATTTCGAAGTTGGAAACATCTTTATTTTCAAACATTCTACGTTTTAAACTTTAATATATGATATTGATAAATAAGCGTCATTTTTCACAATACCAATTAAGTTCATATTTTCATTTATGAATGTGCCATTTGTTTGTGCAAATCTCCTGAATTACCAAAATATGCTATCTACAATAATGATTTTTCATTCATTCTTCCTTTATTAATACTGATTGATATGAGGTAGGCAATATTTTTTTTTAGTGGTTATTTTTTGGCAAATCATAATAAATAGCAAAATTAAATGACATCTTATACTTAAGATAAAACAAATAATACTTAAAAAAAAGAATATATAATGAATCAAAATATTAATCTCAAAAGAAAGTGATGTATATTTAATTCATTTTTACACTATATTAGATCAATAGTTACAGTAAAACTTTTATTTTTTCATCTTGTTGTTTTTTCATTCTTTAAGCAGGATCTCCAGTTTGTTTTCTTTTTTCTCTGCGATAATATCATCTGATGTTAATATGAGATGGCTTGTTTTAGCTTTACATTTCCTCACTTTGGTAGAACCCATTGAGTTACTGGGTGGTAGAAATATGCTCTCAACTGCACTAACCCATACTGAATCTACCGGGATAGAATTTGGTATGACATTGATCTTGCCGCACACTTGAAGACTGTCTATAAAAGCACTAATTGTTGCGGGAGTACAATTACTTATAATTTTGCATTGACCAGAAGTGATGAGTGAGAGCAATAGTTCAGGATCATCAAGAACAAACATTTCATCCGTGCATTGAGACTTAAATGGAATTGATGGTTGTGCATGATCCTGGGTTTCAGGGGATGGTTCAGAATTAGCCCTTTGAGAAGGATTTATAGTAGGAGTCTCTGTACAGGCATCAATGAAGCTATGAATCGCACCTGGATCTTAAAGAGTGAGATCCTGCTCAAGGTTGTCAGTAGTTGAAGACATAGCTATGGTTCTTTGGGGTCCCAGAGGTGATTCTTTATAAACTAAGGGGAGACTATGCACGGACGTTGACTGACTAGGAGGATTTGAGGAAAGTTGAGATGTTGGCGATTTGGGCAGTTTAGAAGTTAGAATATCAGATGCAACTGAAGGATGGTAAGCTTCAGGGGGAATTGTGTCTGGATTAAAGGGAATAATCCTACAAACTTTGAACCCATTCTTAATGTTCTCTTGCATTATCCCCAAGTCAAAAGCCTTTTTAAACAGAGAAAGGAAACTGTTTTTGTTTACATGATACTGAGATTTGGATAGAAATTCTGAACAAGATTCATTATATGCCATATTAAAGGGCCCAAGCACTGAGCGATCCAGTAGTTGTAGAATGTGGGTTGTATGGAGGGGCAGACATACAATGTGTCTTTGTTCAGCCACTGCCAACTCCAAAAGACCCAATGTTTCATGAAAAGTATGACCATTGAGAATTAAGAGTTGAGGGCACTCTGGACCACAGTTCTAAATAAAGACATCCCTGAACCATCATTTGCCAAGCTCCTTATTCATCCAACCATTTTCTTGGTAAGCGAAAACGGTTCCAATTGGTGCATCTCTAACATTTAAACCATGCAAAGATGCAGACATTTTCCCCTTCATGATAATCATCAGCAGCATCTTTTGCCCAGATCCAAAGCCCTGGTGGGGGACCCTGAAAGATCCTGAATTTTAATATCCAATTTCCAATTTTGGCAAAAAATTAATTGTAGTTTTTAAGATTAAAAATTACAAAAATTAATTCTAAAATTAGAAAAAAAATACAATTAAGCCTAATAGTTTTTTTTTTTATTTCAGAATTGATTAAATATTACAGCATATATATATATATATATATATATATATATATTCAAAAGAAGTCTAAACATATTTCTTGGAAATTTGGGGGGAGGGGGGGGGGGTGGGGTGATTGTTCCTTCACACCCCTCTCCTAGAATCTGCCAGTGAATTCAGATTAGCCTAAACAAAAAATTCATATTTCTACACAAACCGCTGTCCAATTTTATGTATCCTTTTTTGTATCGACATTTAAAGTCGGACACTGAAGAAAACATTGCTTTTTAAAATGTATTCAAAGAAAATAATAATTTTATAATATTTAATCATTTCTTCAAATTATATTCCTTTCTTACCTACAAATGACTTAAAATAAAATATATAAATATGTACTTTTCACTTTTGTTTTTGTGGAGCCTCTGATAACTTTAAAAACTTTACCGCAGTCAACTTATCACTGAATCTTTGAAATGTGTTGTATTCGATTCATCTTTTAGATGTGACACAAAACGTTTTGGTGACTCTTTTAAGATTGGAGTTATCCAATGAAAATGTAGTTTAGTAAACAACCAAAGCAGAATGGTATTTCAAGGTAAACAAATAATTTTGTCTGACTTTTGCTGTCTGTCTGACTTTTGCTGTTTCGCCCCTATTTCAGTGCACTTTGTCATTGGAACTAAGAAATCTTATTGAGAGGGACGAGATTTTGATGTAATGTGGATAGAGTCATGGGAAAATGTTGGACAACAAGGATTTTTATCCACTTTGAAGATCTTGTTATCTTCAAAACGACATTTTATTTAATGCCATGCATGTGCAGATAGCACCTGCCGCGGCAGGAATAACCCCTATCTGTGCATGTGTGAACTAACGGTGCACAGAAAACCATCTCAGTCAGACAAAATTGAGAATAGACAATTAAAAATTATAACATACAAAAACACAAACAATAAACATTACCCTATTCCAAAATACAAATAAATGAACAATGTTGGGCATTGGAACTCTTTACATAGACTGAACATATAAGAAATAGCTAACTCAGTTTCACTTCTATTTTCACAGGCACTGTGGAAACACTCTGCAAATTTTAACTAATCCAATATTTATCAGTAAAATTTGGGTTAGTTAGTTAGGTTAGTTTCAGTTAACACACTTGTGTATAAAATTTGGGTTAGTTACTTAGGTAAGTTGTGACTAAATACACTTGGTGTATAAAAATCAAGTTGGTTGATTAAGTTAGTTGTGTAATACTCCAATATATATATATATATATATATATATATATATATAAAAGCATGGTAATATGGTAATAGCAATGAACTCTTACATAAACGCATAACTGCCCAAAGTGAAGAAGTATGTAGTATAAATCACAGAAAATTATTTTATTTGGATACCCACTTCCACCCCTACCCAATGTTGAACTCATGACCTGTGGAACCAAATCTCCTAGCAACATGTGAGCAGCATGCAAGACCACACAGCCATCTCATGCAAATCTATAAAACTTTTTTTTGATGGCAGTGGAATTTTCGCCACACTGTTGCATGCTACACAGTATTTTAGAGGATCATGCAATATGCATATTGCATTTGAATGTTTTTAGCTTACCTGAGGTGAAAGCTCAAGTGAGCTTTTCTGATCGTCTGTCTGTCAGTTCGTCTCTCTCTGTTAACTTTTCACATTTTCAGCTTCTTCTCCAGAACCACAGGGCCAATTCCAACCAAACTTGGCAAAAAGCATCCTTTGGGAAAAGGATATTCAAGTTTGTTCAAATGAAGGACAATGCCTTTCTCAAAAGGGAGATAATAGCAAAAATACACTGAAATTTTTTTTAAATCTTCTACAAAACCACAGGGCCAATTTCAAACAAACATGGTACAAATCATCCTTGGTTGAAGGGGATTCAAGTTTGTTCTTGCCCCTTTTAAAGGGGAGATAATCACAACAATTCAAAAATAGGGTGGGGTCATGTAAAAATCTTCAGAACCACTGGGCCAGAAAAGTTCCAATTTACATGGAAGCTTCCTGACAAAGCACAGACTCAATTTTTTTCAAATTCATGCCCCCCGGATAGGGTGGGGCCACAATAGGGAGTTAAATATATATGCGAAAATGTAGAGTAAATCTTCGTTTCCAGAACCACTGAACCAATTTCAATCAAACATGGTACAACCCATCCTTGGTTGAAAGGGATTAAGTTTGTTCAAATGTAGGGCCATGCCCCCTTTAAGCGGAAGATAATCACAAAAATGAAGAAGTAGGGTGGGGTCATTTAAAAATCTTCTCAAGAACCATTGGACCAGAAAAGTTCCAATTTGTTTGGAAGCTTCCTGAAATAGTGTAGATTAAGGTTTGTTAAAATCATGGCCCCCAGGGGTAGGGTGGAGCCACAATAGGGAACTAAAGTTTTATATTGAAAAACTTTTAGATATGTTCTTTTCCAGAACCACATGGCCAATTTCATTCAAACTTATAACAAATCATCATTGGGTGAAAGGGATTCAAGTTTGTCCAAATGTAGGGGAGGTAATCACAAGAATGCAAAAATAAGGTGGATCATTTAAAAATCTTTTTAAAAACCACTGGACCAGAAAAGTTCAAATTTACATGACAGCTTTTTGACATAGTGCAGATTCAGGTTTGTTAAAATCATGGCCCCCAGGGGTAGGGTGAGGCCACATTAGGGGATCAAAGTTTTTCATGCATATAGGGAAAATCTTTAATATGGGCCACGGTGACTCAGGTGAGTGATGTGGGCCATGGTCCTCTTGTTTATATAAAGCACCAAAATAGTAATGAACTCTTAGATAAACATAATTGCCCAAAGTGATGAAATATTTAATATAAAGCACATAAATTTCATTTTATTTTAAATTCGCTCCTGACCTGTAGAACCAAATCTCCTAGCAGCATATGACCAGCATGCTTGACCATTGACCAGCTTTGGAAGTCTATAAAGCTTTCTTTCAATGATGATAACTTTATATAAATATATATCTGTGTGTGTGTGTGTGTGTGTGTGTATATATATCCAATGATAAAAGGAAAGAAACACAAAACTTGAATATACCGGTTGCGGTAGCTCAGTTGTTAGAGTGTTCGCTTTGTAACCAGGAGGTTGTGAGTTCAAGCCCTGCTCGTGCCATGGCCACATCAAACCTAAGACAAAAATCGAAAAATAGGTAGTGATTGCTCCTTCGCCAAATGCTCGGCATTCAGAAGTGAGAATCACGGGTCTTTCGGATATGACCTTAAAAAGAGAGGTCCTATCACAGTAGGCGTTGGCACATTAAAGAACCCTCACTGCTGGTGACGTCTCGATATAAGTGAAAAATTCTCGACGGGATGTAAAACAAACAAACAGTCATTCAATCAATCAAAACTTGAATAAGATTTCACAGCTAGTGCATACAGCTTTAATGCCTCTTCAGACAATTATGAAATAAAATAAAATGAAATATAATGGCTAAGTAACGTCAACATATCATTGTCCTTTACATTTTTTATGCTCCTGAGATTGAAGATTGGGGGGATATTGTTTTTGTCCTCTCTGTCATTGTGTTACTCTGTCATTTTGTCTAAAACTTTAACCTTTCTAATAACTTTTGAACAGTAAATGCTAGAGCTTTCATGCAACACATGAGTATTCCTTGTAACAAGACCTTTCCATTAGTACCAGAATTGTGACCTTGACCTTGGTGTTTAACCTACTTTATAAAAACTTGACCCTTGGCCCTAACATTTAAATGGTATGTATTCGGGCTTTCATATTTCACATCAATATTCCTTGTGACAAGACATTTCTTTGGTACCAAAATATTTGATCTGGTGACTTTGACCTTGTTGTTTGACCTAGTCTTTAAAAGTTTTAACCATGGCCATAACTTTTGAATGGTAAGTACTAGGACTTTCATATTTCACATAAGTATTTCTTGTAACAAGACTTTCCATTTGTACTTGGCATCTGACCTACTTTTTAAAATCTTTAACATTGACATGGCCATTATTGGAATTTGCCATTATCAGGGGCATTTGTATTTCACAAACACATCTTGTTTCTTTATGTTGTGGTACATGTAATCATGTGAAGGAAATTCTTGAATATGGCAAAAGGTTAACATCCAATTCTATCATGACATGCAAATCTGAAAATGTAATATGTTGCATGACATGCCCCACCTGTAAAGAAAAGTACATCAGACAAACTGGAAAACTGAACGCTCATGTGTGCATCCATAAGCAAGAAATACACAACTCAAGTATCAAGAATTATAAAATTCACCATGTTCCAAACATTTTGCTAAATGTGGTCATGGAATTTTTAACATATTTCCATTTTATAAAATGAATAATGACTGCAAAAGAAGTTACAACATAACCTATTTGGGAAGATGTGTTAAAGAAACAATAAGGGTCTAAAAGTTTATGAAATATTTTACAGGAAGCAAGCAACTCCTGTAATGTTGATGCAAATGTATATAATATCAGTTTGAGGCTTTTATTGAAGATGTATTGTTCTGGCGTATAGACATCTTATTTTATTTTACAGATGCTATGCTCCAAAGGAACGTGGCACAGACACAAGTTTTTAAGAAGAATTATAAGTTGCTGCAGCATGAAAGAGAATTGAATCAATTTATTGCTGATGTTGACAACATGCTAACATGGTTACATGAAGTGAAGGGAAATCAGAGCAAATTGCAATCTTCTCAAGGGAAGATCACCAGTTTAGATTTCATTGTGAAGCATCACAGGGTAATATATATTTAGTGCATATTTTAAATGTCCCTTGTCTGCATATATACTTGTTGAATTATCATTCTGTGGCATGGACATTAGCAAACATTAGAATATGCCAAGAACTAGAGATATAGAACAACATTGATAATGAATAACAGCTTTTAAACCACGAAAGGAAGTCCCACAAACATCGTTAATGTTCTTAAACCACTCCCACAGCCATGATTTAAATAGGACTCTAATTTTCATGCTGGTGAAAAAAGGGTGAGGGAACAGTTAATTATGTTCATGTTTATAACATTCAGATGAATGTAAATCATTTATAAAATAGTATCAATACATTTATAGGAAGAGAAGTGCTCTTTTGCAATGGCAGTTTATTGTTCACATGATACAAAAATTCATTAATTTTCCTTTTACCCCAAATCTTTAAATCTGCAAAACAAAATAATATGATTTAAATACATGACTGTATATAATTAAATATAATGTAGTGAGAGCAGGTGGTTGGGAAAGCATGCAACTGCATTGAGAGAGAGAGAGAGAGAGAGAGAGAGAGAGAGAGAGAGAGAGAGAGAGAGAGAGAGAGACTTTGAATGCAGTGAATTCTAACAAAAGAGAGAAAGTGTGCACTTGTGTTGAAAACCTGTAGAACAGGTATTCTATATTTACTTTAGCCAATTGGATGACAGGATAAATAAACACCCATTAAACACATGTTTGATAGCATTACATATTGTAATCATTGTCAATAAATACACATGGAAACTCCACTGAACCTTTGGTTAACATGAATCTGATATAAATGTATTATTTTCAGGATTTTTTAATGCAGCTTGAAGCAAAAAAAGCAAGAGTTCAGTCCCTGAATCTTCTTGGAAAAGATTTTATTGATGTCAGAAGTGAGAAAGGTCGAACACTGCATGACAGACTGAGGGAAATAAATTTTCACTGGGATGAACTGTGCTCAAAGGCAAATATTCTACAGAGAGAACTACAAGAAGCGCTTATGCAATGTCAGGAATTCCACAACACCATTCATGATCTACTTCTTTGGTTAGAAAGTGTTGAGAATAAGATACAACAGTGTGAACCAATCAAAATAGCAGTAGATGAAACTGCCATGTGGTCCAAACTAAAAAAACTTAAAGTAAGTTTATACTGATAATAATGGAATCAAATTACCCATTATTTATAACTTTTGAACACTTCACCTCACCTAATCTGAAAGTTCCAAGTGTTTGAAGTTTCTGAAACATCTCTTTATGAGCAAGCTAGGTTACATCAGGGCTGAACTTCTGACAAAATAGAATTATATTTGTTGTATAAGGTATACAATTTTGCAGTAAGGGTGATCATGGTAAAACCGTGATTTTATTATAATTGTTGTACAAAGTATACAATATCACACTAAGGGTGATCATGGTTAGCCCCCGAAACACAACCAGTAATCATGGTTAAAATCCTACAATGAATAAATGCTCTGATCTACAGAGAGAGAGAGAGAAAGGGGAAAAGTTATAACAATTTCTATAAATCCAGCTGATATTACATGCTTTGCCTCAGAATTATATTCGAAAGTGACGCACTGATAGGAAAACGGGTTCAAGTGTGAGACTCCGATAATCTGATTGATCCAAAGAATTACGAGTTTTAATTGGTTAAATGATTGGGCATGTAGGTGGCGTATTACTTCCAAGAAATGATAATGAAAATGCTACATTCACAGAAAATGATGAATATTTCCAAAAACTATATAATGGTACTTTACATATGGCATGTCTACAAAAAATTATCCCCAAAGTATATATTGTTACATTGGTTGTTTGTTGTTTCTCGCCACACTCAACAATTTTTCAGTTATCTGGTGGCATCCAGATTTTATTGGTGGAGGAGAGAACCCAGATACAATATACCACCGACCTTCCGAAAGTAAATTGGCAAACTTTCTCACATATATCGCCGCGAGTGAGAATCGAACCCGCGCCTACTGGAGGTGAGAGGCCTTGTGATTTTGAAAGGAATGATCTAACCACTAGGCCACGGAGGCCCCCTCTAGTGCTACAAACACATCAAGTATATAATGAACGATATGCACATATAAAATGAACATATAGTACACAAAAATAATAGCGAAAGCGAAATTACATGAAGCACATTGAAAATGAAAGTACATAAAGTCGCAAAACATGCACGCAAATTAATAATAATTAAAAAACCTTTAATCATACACATAAATGATGCATATTAAAGAGTTTTACAAGATTTCTGTAAAAAGCCGTTGACAAAGGTGTAGTGAGAGTTGCGAACGAAACTCTGGAGAGAAAGAATGGGGTGACATTGGGTGTTGCTTTCTTGGAAGGTGTACTACTTAAATTGGTGTTGGTGTGGGTCAAAGCCGAATCATTCGAAACACTTCTCTCCGTTGAAACATTTGAATTTCTCCACATTCTACCAAGAAATTCTTGCATTAACAGGAAACATAACATTTCTCTTTTTTATTTCTTCGTTAAGTTTACTCATAGATCAGTTCTCTGGCAATTCAGGATCATAGCGGCCTTGCACACTTTGTTACGAACAGGACCCATACTTAATATGTTCAGTCAGAATCCACTTAAAATGTGATCCCTAAAATTGCAAAAAAACAAAGAAACAAACAAAAAAACCCCCAAAAAACCCATACGTTTAATAATCCAAAATTCACAACAATTCGAAGTATTTGATAATGACAGAGGTCCGTGAAAGCCAAACATGCAATGTCCATGCTAGTAAACTTTAATTAAACTAATTCTTAAACCCAAATGTTCCAGTACAGTACGCATCACTTTTGTGATCACATGTTTCTTGAATGAAACCGTAAGAATTCCCAAAATTGGAAGCGATTAATTAGTGAAATGAAAAATTTTTAACACTGCCTATCGCAGATCTATTTTCTACATTGTAAACGATCTAGAAAAAAAATAACTTGCACTCTCATTGGTGGTGGTGGTGGGGGGGGGGGGGGGGGGGGGGGGGACAGGAAGCTTACATGCATCCTCCAATAAAACAGAACTGCTAATTTGTCACTGATTAGAAGTATCCAACAAGGAAAAGAATAATAACAACAAAAAATGCATAAACTGTAAATATATTATGTTTTTATATTTCCATTTATTTATTTAATTATTTTTCATTTATTTATTTATTTGTGTATTCGTTGCTTTTGTTTTATCAAATTATTTTATTAATTTTTGAGTTATTTTTTAGAACTGTCATGATAACATAATATCATGATTATCATAATAATCATAAAAATATCTAGAATTGAAAAAATCTTTTTAAACATACATGTATGCATATAATACAATCATAAAAGTGTAACCTATATTGATATGTATTGGGAGAACTGGGCCGCCTTGGGCCCATAACCTTTTTTTGACAATGTTTATTTCTTGTTATTTTTACATGCAAAGTTCATTATTTTTAAATACAAAAAACCATTGTTCTCCTTTTAGCTATTGTAAGATCAAAATTTAAAGAAGTAACACATGGAAGGATGTTCATTACTATAGTATATTTTGTATTTTGGTTGCTAAGATATATTTTATTGTCAGTATGGACTTTTAAAATGGATATGTTCCAATAATATTACTCTAGGGTACATAATATATATGTATATATATATATATGTGTATAATTGAAAATATTTTCTGCATTATTAATGCGCAAAATGCAATTAGATAAATTATATATGCCTTTGCCCATGTAAATGAATGAGCTGTTGCTAGGCAAAATGACATCACAAAAACATCGTAATTAAAAAGCAAATACCCAGTTGATATTTAAAGTGAAAATTGCTGTTATCTGAAGAAGACATAAAATAGCCCATACTGCACTTGGTCATTTTGACCCTCTGAAGTAGAGTGGGGCCATAATGGGGGATTGAAGTTTTACATTGAAATATATAGGAAAGCGTTTTCGAAAATCTTCATCTCTACATCAGTTTGACCATGGTTAGTCATTGATGTGCAAGTATCTTCAGGTAGTTCAACTTCAAGTTTGTTCAGCCTGGTGGTAGATTGTGGCCACAATCTGAGATCAAAGTTTTACATGGAATACACAGGAAATTTTTATCAATTTCTTTTGAAGAGTAACAGGGTCACACTAAATCATATCCAAATGCAAATGTTTCCAAGTTGTGTGGATTCAAACTTTTTTAGCCTTACTATAGTCAAGGGCATAATGTTTTGTTCTGACTTCAATCTTGTGCATGACTTTAGAATGGAGAGTGATAGGGCGCTCATATTTCATATGCACATTCCGTTTGTCAAAGTTTTTGACCTCTTCACCTTGACTTTACCTTCTTGTAAGAAAAACCTATTCAATATACCCTGAACTATCTAAGGTAGGCCTTTCATAATATGTATATAGACTCCTTATAAGTAAGGGCTTACATTTCATACATGATCTCTGACCTTGTGATCTTGACCTTGAAGTTTGACCACTTTTTCAAAACTTTAACTTAACTCATATCTTTGAATTGTGAGTGATAGTGCCCTCATATTTATTGTATGCATTCCTTGTGACAAAACCTTTCTATCAATACCAAACTTTCTAACCTTGTGACGTGGACCATGAGTTTGACATACTTTAAAAAAAAAAGGAACCTATCTATTGCACAGTTTAAGATGGGACTTTCACATTTTATTTATAAATTCTTTATGGCAAGACCATTCATGTGATACTATATTGTTTGACCTTCTGACTTTGACCTTGGAGTTTGACCTATATTTAGAAAACTTAACCTATTTAATTTCTTAAGAAAGAGCTTTTATATTTTGTGTATGGATTTCTTATGATACGACCTTTCATTTTATACCGTGACCTTGACCTTCTCCAGAACAGCAAGATCATATTGAAATATTTTTTTAAGGTCACAACTATTTGTGGGTAGGTTGGGGCCACAAAATGGGGTCATCATTTTTTTTTTTTGAATAAAGATTGGAAAGAGATCAGAAAAATTGCAAACTCCGCATGGTAAAGGTGACTCAGGTGGGTGATATGGCCCATGGGTCTCTTGTTGTGATTCTCAGGTGATTATTAAAGCTTATGCATGAATGTAGACAGTCAATAAAATCATGTGTGCATATCATACCATGAGCCAAATTCAGAAAGGAATTTCTAGTAGACAGATGACGGGGGCTAATTTGTTATGAGGTACATAAGTCATAACTACAATTATAGCTCATGTTATGATTTTTAAAATTCTGAACAAAACCAATTGATGACAATTACTTGGACTTGCATAAAAAAAAATTATGAGATTGCTATTGTTGCCTTTTTCTATTCAAGGGTTTGAAAGCTGATTTAGAAAGCAACAAGGAAAACATTTTTTCACTGAGAGAAACTGCAGACAAACTTCTAATCAACACAGAATCTGTGGATATGACAAACATTCGTGACAAAATGCACATCATTGCTAACAGACAGAATGCACTAATGAAGTTATGCTCATCATATATAGCTAACGTGGAGGATATATTACAAGTTCCAAGGCCATCAACAGCAGATGTAGGTATTCGTTATTAGCATTTATTTTGAATGACAGAGTATATAATTTTGAAGTTTACAATAATTTGATAACAAATTGGTGTGCATACAATTTGGAATCGAAGTTTTGGCATCTAGTTTTTACATTAAAATTTTGACAGAAATAAATAAATCGTATGTATGGAGCGTTAAATTATCATAAACTCAAATATTTGAAGACAATACATTTGATGCATGCAACAATTTAGTTTAAGATCTCTTCAAATAATTAATGATATCTTCAAATCTGAATTATTGCACACATTAATTGAATTGATGATTGCATTAATTATTTTGCTGAATTGATGTTAGCTATAAATGAATTGTTGCTCTCTTCAAATGAATCGACGGTATCAACAAATGAATTGATGTGCGCTACAATTCAATTGAAGAAAGCAATAATTCAGTTAATGCGCGCATCTATTCAATTAATGTGCATAATAATTGATTTCTGATGTGCGCATTAATTTCTTATACAAAAGCATGGTAAATGAATTAAGGGTATCTTCAGTTGAATTAAAGAGATCATCAAATCATTTATACCGCGCTCTAAATTAATTTTTGCGAGCAGTATTTCCACCAAATTGATGCTCTCATCAATTGAATTGATGATAGTAATAAATGAATTGAAGCACACATCAAATCATTTATTGCTTTCATTAATTTGAATGCGCACATCGATTCAATTTATGAGAGCATTAATTGAATTGAAGCGCGCATTTATTCAGTTGATGAGAGCAGTGATTGATTTGATTGATTCAATTGATGAGAGCAACAACTAAGTTGATGATATCTTCAAATAATTAAAGATATCTTCAGTTATTTGAGTTTATGTAAATTTGGGTTCCATACTTATTGAAAGCATAATGTTTATCTGTGTTCCACTGGGGTATCTTTTTAAATGGAAAGAATTAAAAAAAAAAACAACTTGCAAGTTTCTCCCTCTGACCATATTTAACATCATTATATACTTGTTATACTGTTTAAAAAAACGGATCAAGGACTTGTTGCGGTAGTTAGGTGAAGAAAGAGCTATCAAACAATTTACTTGATTATGATATAAATTTTAAAAAACTATTTAGTTGCATCATACATTTATGTATAATTAAATGATTAAATGTTACAATTATGATCAGCATTTTCTTTTCAAGCCAACATTTTCAACAAAAATACAAATTTAATTTATCTAGATCTACATGAAAATAATGATATAAACATTTATTAACATATTTTGTTAAGTCTACACAACGGCTATAGAGGTCCTTTTACTCTGGCAAACCACTCTCATTAAGAGGCATACTAGATCTAAAACATATACTAAATTTACTGCTTTTTTTGGCTGTAATTTAACTTGCTTTGATAAACACTATGAAATTTATATTGTTTACATATATTTATTAAGCACCAATTATTTTCCAACGAGTCATCTTTTTAAATTTCAGTTGGTGAAACATTTTGTAACTGATTTAATTCAGAGTAATTTCATAATTCAATTATTATGTTTATGTTTGCATTAATGCACCGTCATGTAATTTGGAGTATATAATATCGAATAAAAACAATTTTGTGTATTACTAAATAAAACGAAAAACATCCTCAACTATTATGTCACATTTATGCCCCATTTGTATCATTACGTGTATTAGTGGATGAATTGACTAAACTAAGGGAACTTTCTATTAGGATCATGAAGTACAGCAGTTTTTCGAGGTGACTAAGTTAGCCTCATGTGTCAGTGTCCAGCATCAATGACGCCCCCTTTAATCGCTACAATTTGCAAAATCACTTAACACTTTCGTTTATACGTCAGTTTTGTGTGTAATTTTTGTTCAGTTTTCTCTGATCTTTTAAAGTGATAAGAACGTTGATCCCGTATCCTTATTGATGCATTCCTTGACCCAATGTCCTGCAAATCCGAATCTGAAGTGCGCAGCGTTTTATTTGACTTTGCCACATTTTACTTTCGGAAGGTCGGTGGTCTCTTCCCAGGTACATTGTATCTGGGTTCTCTCCTCCACCTACAAAAACTGGACGCCACCAAATAACTGAAAAATTGTTGAGTGTGGAGAAAACATCAATCAATCAATCTGCCATACTAGCCTTGGTTGTTGTCTCGGAGACGAGCTAGGTGGATAAGGGGTGCATCATCTACTACTCGCTTTCTTCCCCCATCTTTTTTCTGCTCTGAACTCTGCATTCATTATTCTTTTTTCGTCTTTTTCCTCAGAGGCCAACAAGTGTTGAGTGTATTCAGTGTTATCTGATTAGTTGTCTTATGACCACCCTGTGTGTCATTACGCCAATACATTCGAACATGTTTCTATCATACCATATTTTCCCGGGAAAACTTTAATACACACAGGAATCCTAGTAGCGGAATTTTACAAAATATGTGAATTTCATATTTGCTATTTTCTGTAGTAGAGGACCTGGTCACACATAGCTGAAAATTTTTAGGGGAAGATATGTATGCATTGTGAAGGTATATGATCTGGAATATGGTTCTTGATTTTTTTTCATTTGCACACTCCACGTGACTTCGACTTCTCTTGATCTTGTAAGAAAGGTGTACTTCCTCTTTAATGAAATGAGATTTTGATGAAAGGTGGTGTGCTCAATGTCACTCTGGCAGAAATTTATGGAATATTAAATCCCTTAACTGCAAGGCTTCAACATGTCCAATGCAACACAGTGATCGGCAATGTCAGCATCAGAGGTGGATCCAGGATAGAGTTCAAAACAGTAGCCTAGAGCACCAATAGATGCTACACAAGTGATATCTTTTGCTGTGTGGTAATTATAATAGTTGCTGTAAGATAATGACTAGTTATTCATGTTTGAAGGTACATCCTGTGGCATTCATCGCTATTCTTGGGGAGCAAAACTCTTCAGATGATTTCAGCTCTGACACTTTGCACTTTATTTGGGAAGATATTCCTACTGTTTTCATCACGCTCGCAAATAATATTGCATAAAGTGCTGCAACGCAAGTAATGGAGATATTGTACACAGTAGCTTTACTGATGTTGAATCTTTCTGTTAATTTAGATCCCTTAGATTAAGGTTCAAGAGTCATGAGAAATTAGTCACTGGTATGAATCCTTATACTGCCCATCCACAGAAGTCGTTCATTGGGCCTATTCCCTTCATATAACAGCCACCAACACATTGTATAATTCTCACAGAAATAAATATATGTAACAGTATATGTAACTGGCAAATCATTCATAAATGTCAAATGAGTATCATAATAGTATTCCAGGGGAGGGTTACCTTGGTGAGAAAATTTTCAAAGGAAGGGGGTGAGTTTAACCCTAGTTTATACCGTGCCCTAAAAGTGTGTGTGTGTGTGTGTGTGAACCCCAAAATTGCAACAATTAGCTCCAGTTTTATTTGTTTTACGTCCCGCCTTGAATTTTTCACTCTTAAATCACCATAAATTTAGACTATGCTTAGCACTCGGGGTCATAGCAGTGAGGGATCTTTTTAATGTGCCAATGCCTGCCGCGACACAGTACCTCCGTTTTTAAGGTCATATTTGAAAGACTCGTGATTCTCACTTCTAAATGCCGAGTATTTGGCAAAGGAGCAATCATACCTATGTTTACATCTCGGATTTGATGCGGCCATGTTATGCGCGGGGCTCGAACTCACGACCCCCCGATTACGAAGCGAACGCTCTAACCACTGAGCTACTGTGACCGGTATCCCAGTTTTGTTATAGATGCTCAACTTCAACCTTAAGGGGATGACAACCCCCTCTTGATCCAACACTGTATTATCACAATGGATAAATATCTTGTATCAAACTTTTCATTTTCAACAAGAATTTTAAAAAATCACAGTCGAAATGAAATTTAATTTAAGATGCTGGTGTATGATTTAATGTTTATTGTTATTCTGTTGCCACCAGGTATTTTTCGAGATGACAAAAGTCAGCCTCGTTTGTCAGCGTCCAGAATCAATTACGCCCCCTTTAATCACTACCATTTGCAAAATAACTTTGTTTTTTAAATATTAGAGATCAGACATCAAATATGTTACTGCAACATAAAAGCTGTTGCAATATACTTTGAAAATAATATAGGATCCACATATCTAAACTCTGAAATAAACGAATTTATTGAGGAGAATTTTTTATCTCTTCGATATGAAACAGTCCTCACCTCTAAACTGGTCGCGGTAGCTCAGAGTTAGAGTGTTTGCTTCGCAACCGGGAGGTCGTGGGTTCGAGCACGCTCGTGCCATGGCCGCGTCAAGCCTAAGACATAAAAATGGGTAGCGATTGCTCCTTCGCCAAACGCTCTGCATTCAGAAGTGAGAATCACGGATCTTTCGGATATGACCTTAAAAACGGAGGTCCCGTGTCACGGTAGGCGTTGCACGTTAAAGAACCCTCACTGCTACGGCCCTGAGCGCTAACCATATGTCTAAATTTGTGGTACATCACCTACAGCTGGTGGCATCTCAATATGAGTGAAAAATTCTCGACGGGACGTCAAACAATCAATCAGTCTCACCTCTAAAAGAATCGTAAACCACTGATTTTGGTTCATAAACCATTTCAACATTATTGATAGTTTGTGAAGATCCTATTTTTATGCTGCACTATTTCAAAATACAGAAATGAAATGAACTGTGGGAAAATATCAGCATTGGTTTTTTTTGTTGTTGTTGTTTGTTTGTTTTTTGTTTTATTTCCCAGAACCTACTCTATAACAATTACTAAACCAACATAATAGGGCAACTACCAGGGATGGGGCCCTGACTAAGCTCCCTCAAAATACATTAAAGTTTACCCTAAGGTACCACACAGGGTACCTATTTACTATTTCATTTATTAAATATATAATTTTCAGTAAATGTATAGAACATATAGATTATAAATTTTTCAAAATTGTATGATAATAAATGATGTAAAAAAAAAAAAGCAATGGATTTTCTTAGAATATACATTTTAAATACCACTCATGCTGCCTCAGGGTCCACACACACAAACTACAGTCCACAGATGACTCGAGGACAGCAGCCTTAATCCGAGAGACCGTTTTCTCTCGGTAGTGGTGATTTTTATACATATATAAAGCTACATACATGGTGTTAATAATATATAGATAATGTATAAATACAAAGGTATCGATATATAGTATATTGATAGTGTTATATAAATCAGTGTTTGGGAGATATGATTATTACATGTATGTAAATTGTTTGATTATTTGTTCTTTTTGTCATACATTCAAGGTACAATTACATGCATAATGTTATATTATCATAGCTATGTGTGTATATTTATAAATGCCACGCTGCCACAGTGAGTCCACACATATCACAACAGTTCATATCCGACTCATAGGGCAGCTCTATTCAGGGACAGGTCCCTCTGAATAGTGGATTTATAAGACAATACGCAGACATATATATGCATAAACTTAGGCAGTAGCAGTTATGTTCGAATCTTATATGGAAAAAAAATTATAATTATAGCTTGGATACAAAATGATGAAAAAGTTTCTGTTCTTTGGTTTTACGCAAAAGCTTTAGAACTTGACAATGTTCTCTCAAGTATGCCTTGATAGAGCGAATTACAAAATCATTTGTTTCATCAACCTGTACAAATCTACAATACATTTTACGTTTATAAATTCTAAATGCAATGAAAGAGATAAAATAATTGTATGTCTTAGACAGTTCATTATCATCTAAATAAAACCCGATAACAATGTTTCCAAATAATTGTGAAATTAATGCAGAAGCTTGCGATCTTCCAAATATGTTGCACATTACTACAATGAAAAATTAGGTGTTTTGCGTTTTCGATTTCATCTCTACACTGCTTACATTTATTAGTAATAGTTTTGTCCCATTTGCTAATAAGGAGATTGTTACTCAATAAGTTGTATATTAGTTTGTAATTAAACTCTGCTAAGGATTTGTCTTTGATGCATTTAACTTTGAATAAGAATATTGATTCCCATTTCTTTTTATCTGTTATTTGGAACTCTCTACTTAGCTTTGTATGTGAGGGTTTTTTGGAATTTGTGTTTTATCAAGTCAGAGTAGAAATTTTTGTTGTAAAAGGAATTTTTTATCATTTTTTTTACCAAGACATAGGGTATTTTAGCAAAATCATATCCGAGTTCAAATTTTTTGAAAATGTGTCGTAATATCTTGTATTCGCATAGCCAGTTTGTTTTCTTCTTAAGATTATCACAGATTCGTTAACCTGATTTTAATAACCCATCCTCATTAAAAATATCTTTAACAAGTAATATCCCGCTTTTTATCCAATCGTCAATACATATTGATTTGCCTTGAAAAAGGAAATTTCTGTTAGACAATATTGGTTGTAAAAGGAATTTTTCAGTGTTATCATGACATAGATTGAAACAGGAAAATACCTGTTTATAAAACACTGGGAATTTTTTTACAATGACATAATCGTCATATAATGTTTCAGAAGTCTTGACTAGATAATTAAAGTCAATATTCAATGATTTGCAAAATCTTTCTACATATTTTATGTGGTTACTTGTAATAAGACGTGGAATCCATGTTGATTTTAATGCTTTAAGTTCAGACTCTGTATCGAATATACCTATCCCCCCATCTTTTATATCCCCTATCAATGTGTTTCTTTTTATTCTATCTTTTTTATTCCATAGAAAATTAAATAATAACTTATTAATATCTTTTATATACTTAGGATTGGGTAACTCTAGGATACTTGCAACATAAGTCATTTTTGATAAAGCCAAAGTTTTAATAATCGTACATTTACCAAATAGTGAGTTTTCTTCTTTTCCATGATTCGAATAACATTTCAATTTCGTGATATATTTTCATCCAGTTTTTTCTGTAACATTCAATTCTATCTTGACCAATATAAATACCTAAACATTTTACGGCTTTCTTGGTTACCTTTATTCCCTCTATTGATTCTAACTGGTTTTTTAGGTTTCAATAAAATACATTCTGTTTTTGTGAAGTTTATTTTTGATCCTGCTAATTGACAATTTATTAATGGTTTTTACTGCATGCTTTAGTGAATCTGTATCACTTGAAGCCAGTGTCATGTCGTCTGCATGTTGAATATTTTTTATTTCATTTTCTAAATTATTTTTTGTGAAGCTAAGAATTGAATTGTTAGATTTTATTTTATCTGATAAAATTTCTGCCACAAAGAGGTATAAAATCGCTGAAATAGGACAGCCTTGCCTAATTCCCCGGTGCATCTGACATGTTCTAGAGATCCATCCATTATTTTTTTAAACGGAAGATAGGATTTGTGTAGAGTATTTTAATCCATTTAATAAAATTTGTACCAAATTTGAATGTTTCTAGAGTTTTGAATAGAAAATTCCACTCGACTGAATCAAATGCTTTCGAGAAATATTAATAATCTTTCTTTATTATTGTTTTCCCAATATTAAAAAATATCTAATATTAACCGCGCATTATTCCTATAAATCTTCCTTTAATATATGCAGTCTGTTCGTTGCTTATATAATCATCGATACCTTTTTGTAAACGGCGAGCAAATATTAATGCAATTATCTTATAATCTGTATTGGTTAGGCTTATAGGTCTGCAGTTTTTTAATAGGAATTTTTTTCCCTTTTTGTAAATTAATAATATTACAGCTAGTCATTGGGAGAAAGTCATTTCATTTGATTCAAAATTTTCTTTCAGCATTTCAAAGAAGAGTTCCGATAACTGTTCCCAAAAACATTGATAAAATTCAATTGGTAAACCATCTATACCTGGGGATTTATTGTGTTTCATACTCATAACAGTTTCACGACATTCTACCAAAGTTGGAAATAGGTCACAACTATCTTTCACACTTTTAGATACACATTTGATATTGCTATTTTTTGAATAACTTTCAATGCCGGAAGAATTTATATTTTTAGTGTTATATAGATTTTCGTAAAAGCAACACATTTCACCTCAAATTTCTTCGTCAGTCGTTAAAGCTTCATTTTGTTCATTCTGTAATTCATTAATAACATTATAAAATTGATTTTTTTTTCTAGGTTTAACAAATACTTAGTATTCTTTTCTCCCTCATCAACCCATTTAGCACGTGACCTAATTTGAGCTCCTTTTGCGTTTTTGTTATTTAATTTAATTGTGATTCCAAGTTTCTTTTTTTATTCATG
This sequence comes from Ostrea denselamellosa, assembly GCA_024699665.1. NCBI lineage: Eukaryota > Metazoa > Mollusca > Bivalvia > Ostreida > Ostreidae > Ostrea > Ostrea denselamellosa. Next base: position 2,305,404 of record JAMZEH010000021.1, read on the forward strand.
TCGATTTGGAGATGTGGTAGAGATTCTATTTCATTTATTTCTTTTTCAATGTTTGAGATTCTATTTTTAAGATTTTTATGTGCTTTGATTGAAAAATGTATTTAGAATAGTTTAATTTTGTGTTTTAAGTCTTCCCATTTATGTATGCTTGTTCCTTTTGAGCTTTTTGTATTTTGTATAATATTTACGATTTCGTTTTTATATTCACTACTTTGTAAGTGGGAGATATTTAATATCCAGTACCCTGTCCTCTAGAGTTTTCATTCATATTTATATCAAATCTAATTGCTTTGTGATCAGACATTTTAGTTATATTCACTACTTTGTACGTGGGAGATATTTAATATCCAATACCCTGTTCCTCTAGAGTTTTCATTCATATTTATATCAAATCTAATTGCTTGTGATCAGACATTTTAGTTCCATTAGAATGAGTTCCTGGAATTTTTCGTACTATAGGAGATTTGCTTTTATTAAGCAAAGGTTTTGATTGTTTGTTTTCCGCCACACTCAACAATTTTTCAGTTATCTGATGGCGTCCAGTTTTGATAGGTGGAGGAGACAACCCAGATATCTGGGAAGAGACCACCGACCTTCCGAAAGTAAAATGGCAAACTTTCTCACATATATCGGCGCGAGCGGGATTTGAACTTGCGCCGACTAGAGGTGAGAGGCCTTGTGATTTTGAGCGCAATGCTTTAACCACTCGGCCACGGAGGCCCCCCAAAGGTTTAGTAATGAAGATAAAATCAATTCTACTCTGTGTCAGAAGCATCACACCACGTGAAACCATTTATTTTATCATATTTACTTGTCCATAAATCGACTAGATTTAATTGAGTGATTAAGTCATTTAATATTCTAGAGCTTTATCCATACAACTATCTATTTTACAATTGAAGACCACGCATAAAATTATTTTAGATGAAAAATTTGAATAGTTATTAATAAAAGATCTCAATCTTTTGAAAAGTTGGATTCTATGTGTTTCATTATTTGGTGCGTATATATTAACAAAAGTAAATTCCACATCATTTAATTTTACGTTAATTAGTAATTTTCGTCCCTCATTTGACCTGTGAGTATTAAGAATATTTATGTCTAATCCATTTCTCGTTAGTATTGAAACTCTTCTACTAAATGTTGAATCAGAGAAGCAGTGTATAGTTTTTCCATACCATGAAAAATTATATAATGATTCGTTTTCTTCAATGAAATGCATTTCTTGTAAGAAGGCGATATCTATTTTTTGTATATTTTAACCAATTAAAAAGTTTTAAGCGTTTTTCTTTGGTATTTAAACCCCTTGCATTTACAGACACAAACTTGAGGTTATCCATGTCTCAAACAATGAAGAAAAAGTACATGAAAACATTACTGTTTACCTTGAACATAAACAATGACATTGTCCATTGGAAGTCCAAATCAAGGGTTCTTGATTGTGTGCTAGTGCGAGAGACAGGGGTCAAACTAGCCTTTACCAGTGCGACGTTTAGTGTCAAGTGTATTGGTTTTATGAGATGATTTGATTCCTGGGGCGCCACTTTTCATCTGTGTGAGAGTCACTTGTTGAGATCTGGTTCTCTCTCTTGTGGTCATCTGTGGTAAAGTTGTTTGGTAAGATTTAGTTCTCTCTTTCGGGGTAGTCTGTGTGTGAGTCAGCTTTGTTGATTTATTCATTCGCTTTTCACAAGTAAATGTAAGGAGGGGGAGTCTACATTACTGGTCTAGATAAAATATGGTATAAATTTGTGGTCTCCGGCTAAAACATCCGTTTTTTCACCATTGTTTGATGAGTTATTCGATACAAAAATGGAAAGCAGGTGCGTTATGTATACAATGTAGGTATTCCTCCAATACCTAGTAACTACACGTTTGTTTATATTTTCAACACATATCTCGAAGAGGATTCTTGGAGAAGCGCTATTCTGACTGGAAAATATACAACTGAAGTCGCTGACAGTTCAAGAAATTTTCTATAAAGTTATCATTTATCAGTAATATTTAACTTTTCTTCTGTTTATTCAATTAGTAAAACGTTTAACAAAAGACCAGATACGATAGCTACCAGGGTCATTTGTTGTTGTGTTGACCAATTAAAATAAGACACAAAGATGTAGAAACAAATATTTAGTGTGGATTTTGATTGATTCCACCCCTATTAGCTGAAAAATACTGAAGGGGTTTCGAATATTTTTCGGATTGAAAGACAATGCTTTTTTAATTTAAATTCACCAAAAATCATTTGTTGTACATGTAGCAATATAGGCACAAAACCACTTGTCAAGTCTGCATTTGGAAACCGTATGATTAGGTGATATGGTGAATATTATATTTCATTTTTTACCTTATAAAACATTTTAGAATCATGATTAACTACCTTCCCACAATATTTGATTAATAATCACACGGCTTCTAAGTATTAAGTATCAATATAAATATTCTCAAGGTTTTTTCCCGATCTTGATTCTTTAGTCGTAACTCAGAAGATATTCAATTATATCTTACTTCTCAGGGATTTTAGACCTCAGGTACTAGGCATTCATAATGGAGTTAAAGATTTCAGCCGTCACTTCTGGTTGTCACCGAAAGTGAACAAAAATAATTGCCATTTCAAATTGAATGCTTCTGAAAAAAAATATGGTATAAGTAGGTTTTTTTTACAGGTTCAGAAAATGTTATACTTTTCGCAAATTAAAATCAAACTTCCGGTTTTTAAAGGAAAAAATTTGAAAAATTGATATTTCTTTGTTCCCAGATACCTCGTTTACAAATTAAGAGTTTGACGGAAGACCTACTCGTTGCTTGCAAAGAGATCGTGTCTAAATATTATTATTGTTCCTTTTTTGCCGATTTTGTGCACGCGATTTCTCGTAAACAACTCGACTGAATTTCATGCAACTTTCAAGAAAGATTCACTATAGGATGAAGTAGATTTTCTTTTTTTAAAGATTTTAAATGGAAATACACTTTTTTGTTTGACATTTGAACATCCTGAAGATTTGTTTTAGATAATTAATGTAAAGTCGGGTAATAAACCAAATGTTGTAGAGTAAAATTATTGTCTAGTTTGTAGTGCACATACTTGAGAGATGTGCATCTAATAAACAAATCCCCGTAGGGATCCTGGTTGTTAGAATAAATCCTAAGCACCCTTAGCTTGTCGTAAGAGGCGACTAAGTGGGGCGGTCCTTCGGATGAGACCACAAAATCCGGGGCCCGTGTCACAGCAGGTGTGGCACGATAAAGATCCTTCCATGCTCAAAGGCCATAAGCACCGAGCATAGGCTTAAATTTTGCAGCCCTTCACCGGCAATGGTGACGTCTCCATATGAGTGAAAGATTCTCGAGCGGGACGTTAAACAATATATAATCAGCTAATCAATTAATATGATTTGCAAGAGGTACCCAGAACAATTAAGGGATGAGAATTTAATCAAAATGATTTGTAGGATGTGATTAATTCAGGATTTGACATGATTTTTTATTTGCAAGAGGTAAACGAAAATTTGGATCATAGACTCTTCCCAGAATTATCTTCGAGATATATGTCAACAGTTAAAATCCACAGGTATAGTTCTTAGCTATCAGATGAATACCTATATTGCATATATAATGTAATTGTTTTCGTTTTAAAATAAAATAACTCATAAACGAATGTTGACAAGCTTTTCCCCTAGTTCGAAAACATCTGTTTTCGCAAATAATTACATAATTTTCCCTTGAACTCTATATTTTACGCACATGGATAAAAGTAAACAAATCAGAAATCGGAAATCTACCCCATTTTCAAAATAAACATGGGTAAATCCTATATCAAATCTCAGTCGGCAGGAGTCGTTATATCCAAGAAAAATTAATTAAATGATAATTGTAGGAAATAGGCCGGCGGATATCTTGAATTGCATATTGTCTTCACAAGGTTGACTACGTACAAATCAGATCTTCTCTATAGAAACGGAATGCTGTCGGACCCATCTCCAATGTAAAAATTAGAGAAGTTCTGATTTTGATTAGATTGTGTGTATACGATATTACTACCTCGAGAGACCATGGAATATGGGAGTTAGTGTTATGGAACCTATATCTCGAATTGGAGAGAAAATTGCTTAGTTATATAGAGAGAAAATATCGGGACTATGACTTCACCTCTAGGATCAGGAATATCGAGAGATCGAAGTTACAGCAATCGAGTCACATGTACTGGAGATTCAAGTATTATCAACTAGATGTCCATTTGTTACTTCCTAAGACAAAATTGGGGTTAATGTTTTATACTGGAATATAAAGGAATTTGGTTTTCGAAAATTTTCTTTTCAAGAATAGTAAAGGTCAAGTTATCCTCATTGAATAATATGTAAGTGTGTTTATACAGTTTATGTTCTATTTTCCTTATTCTCTGACGCCAGAGACGGTTTATTGATTTACACTCGTGTTTCACATAAACCTGTATCATTGTAGTAATTTTCCTGCTTGTTAGTTGTACAATTTATTTTCCAAATGAAACTGAGATATAATATCAGGATGTATACCTTTTTCTTAGTTGGAGTCTAGGTCATGGGACAACCCCCTGCAACACGAAGAAGAGAGGAACAAGTATTATCGCACGCCTTTCAATATTTGTCAAGACAGTCCTCTATATATTGCATGAAATGGTGGTAGTACACGTGGTGATATTCTTGTATTTTGTAACATATCCCTTCTTCCGTTTTGTTTGTAATTGAGGAACCTACATACAGCAATCAATAAAACGTTCGATCAATCAGATTAACTGATCATTTTAAGTCATATATGAGAAAGTCATCCGTAGTATTTGCGTCATAGGATAGGGACCTTCTTATTCCATAAACAATTCCAAAATATCCCATTATTAATTCGTGAAAATGTTTAATATTTCTATAAACCAGAGCATTATATGATTGAAATAGAGCTATATAAAAATTAATAAAAATTAAAATTAAATATCATTTATAGTTATTATCCAAGGACAAATCGCAGCAAGCATAAAAGTACACTAACAATTATTGCATCTTTCTTTCGGGAAACTTATTTCAGTCTCAGTGGTCTGTATTTTCAATTTGACAAGAATAAATATTAACCTTTTCTTGTTAATATTTAATAAATCGTTCAGAAAAGCACACATTGATTAGCTTATAATGATATACTCTTTTTGGAAGTCTTCAATGTGAAGCGTATAAAGGTTCCTTAATTCATTCAATATTATAGAATGCAAGCATGTGCTGGCACACATTTCAAAACCAGAATCTTGGGAGAACATGCCTTATTCTGATCTCATTATTTTATTATTTTATTCAAATTTATTGTTATGTGCATGTGTACTAGTCTATGGTAAAGGCATGTCGTCATCAAATCTTATATGAGAAGAAAATTGCACACAACGGTATTGTTTTAATTACGACATAGTTTTAAGCTCACCTGACGCTTTACGTCAAGTAATGTTTCCCTAAACGTAATTGATACTAAAATTCAACTTTTAATCCACTAATACTGCCTACGTAAAAAAACCACCTGTCCCATTACTTCTTCTTTTTCATAGGTTTAATTGAACTTCTAAGATCTTGTTGTCGCTTTTATATTTTCTGCTTCTGCTCCAGGACGTTTGAAATATTGCCAGTCTTCGGTGGCCTAACATTATATTATTTTTTGTGCCGGTCTTCATTGAAAAAGTTGTGTTTGACATGATGATTATAATCTGACTCGTTGTAAATAGTGATTCAATTGAATAATCGAGGTATTTTATGGAGCTTGATCCATAACTTTTAAAAGCCTTTTATCTCGTTGATAAGGAATATTGATTATCATCATCATAGAAAAGGAAATCATCGTTTTCACTCATTTTAATAACGATGCCATGCATTACAATGGCAAAATCAGTCCCCTTAAGGGATCTTTGGATCTGGCGCTTGAATTAGAATACTATATACCACGAAAATTGAATCAGAATTGTTATTTATCTTGAGGCCTATCGTTTGATATTTAGAAAAAAGAGCATGGTGGATCCAAAGTGAAGGAATCTGGGAAATAATGGAGATTTTTAAGAGTAGCCAGAAGAATCTAGTTAAATCAACAAAATTATTTAATGTTACATAACTGGATTTTAAGGTGTTAGTCCTTAATTTTAATGCCTTATATCTCTTAAAAAAATTTTTAATATTACGTAACTGGATTTTAAGAGGTGCGCCCCTAATTTTAATATCTTATATATTTCAATAAACATTACAGAAGAAAATAAAGTGAATTCAAATCTTATGAAATAATTCCATATATCGATAGATTAATATTGAGTCCTGTAAGAGATATAGTGACTGGCTCTAAGAATTAATATATTGTGAGACATTTTTAGCTCACCTGAGCCGAAGGCCCAAGTGAGCTTTTCTTATCAAAACTTTCCGTTGTCCGTCGTCGGTTTTGTCGTCGGCGTAATCTTTTCATATTTTCATATTCTTCTCTAGAATCACTGCACCAATTTCAATTAAACTTTGCAGAAAGTTCCATGGGTGAAGGTGATTCAAGTTTGTGCAAATAAAGGGCAATGCCCTTCTCCAAGGGGAGATAATAGCAAAATAGTGAAACAATACTGACAAACTTTGAAAATCTTCTCCAGAACTAGTAGGGCAATGTCAATCAAACTTGGTACAAATCAGCCTTGGGTGAAGGAGATTCAACTTTGTTCAAATGATTAAAAAAACGCAAAAATAGGGTGAGGTCATTTAAAAATCTTCTCAAAAACCACTGGGCCAATAAACTTCAAATTTACATGGAGGCTTTCTTACATAGTGCAGATTCAAGTTGTTAAAATCATGGCCCCTGGGGGTAGGGTGGGACAACAATAGGGGATCAAAGTTTTATAAATAAAAATATAGGAAAAATCTCCTCTAGAACCACTTGGCCAATTTCAATCAAACGTGGTACAAATCATCCTTGGGTGAAGGGGATTCCAGTTTATTCAAATAAAGGGCCATGCCCTCTTCAAAGGGGAATATCACAAAAATAGGAAGTGATCATTTAAAAAATCTTGTTTTCAAGAACCACTGGACTAAAAAATTTCAATTTTCATTGAAGATTTCTGACATAGTGCAGATTTAATTTTATTTATTGTGATCATGGGGTAGGGCGGGGCTACCATAGGGGATCAAAGTTTTAGCGGAAATGTAGGAACAATCTTTAAAAATCTTCTTAAGAACCATTAAGTCAGAAAAGTTCAAATGTACATGGCAGTTTTCTCACACAGTGCAGATTCAAGTTTGTTAATATCTTGGCACCCAGAGGTAAGGTGGGTCCACAATAGGGGATCAAACTTTTACATGCAAATATATATAAATATCTTTAATATGGACCAACGTGCCTACGTGGCCGAGTGGTTAGACCATTGCCTCTCACCTCTAGTCGGCGCGGGTTCGATTCTCGCTCGCGCCGATATATGTGAGAAAGTTTGCCAGTTTACTTACGGAAGGTCGGTGGTCTCTTCCCGGGTACATTGTATCTGGGTTCTCTCCTCCACCAATAATAATTGGATAACTGAAAAATTGTGGAGTGAGGCGGAAACAATCAATCAATCAATAATATGGACTAAGGTGAGCGATGTGGCCTATGGGCCTCTTTTTTATTTTATTAAAGCAGAATGATCTCTATCGTGTAATATCTAGGTAAAAGTACTGGCCCACATAGATTAAAGAGGTTTACTCAATACATAGGAAGTACTGAGGAGTTTGACCTCATCATGTAAAAAAAAACCTGTAACATCTTTTGATTCAGTAACTTTTCTTTCAGTTCAAGTCCACCATCTGAAAGACATTTTCAGTTAATATCCAGATCTTTAGCGGCTGCCTTTCCTCTTCAGTGCCTGTTTTTATTCATGCTCGGCTTGGCCACTTTGGTTCCATTCTGTGAGGATGACTACAGTTGTGATCTTATCAACAATTTCAGCAGGTCATTAGGACCAATGTTACGTTACTTTGACGGGCCTCCGCCCATGTAGAACAGTACAAGTAATTCAAGATTCGTGTGATATTTCTGTTCCCAAAGTAATTTTGTAATATACTGATTTTATTTTCTTCATTGTTCACATTTTGAAAAAAAAAATCTTCGAACCTAATTATTTCTTTGGAAGACTTTACTGTATAATGTTTATTATTATTATTATTATTATTATTATTGTTGTTGTTTTATTATTGCCCACTCAAGTTGCTTTCGAAACTTAACCTGTACATAATTACGCTAGAAAGAAGTTTGAAATATTTTTATCTGTAAACAAAATAATGCAGAAACATTAGGTAGTAATACATGAACTAAGGTCAATTAGCAAATGTCAAAGTATTAGACGCAAATATAAGAAATGTTTTTCGAGTCATGCCTTTGTAATGAAGAGATTAATTGATTATATATTGTTTAACGTTCCGCTCGAGAATCTTTCACTCATATGGAGATGTCACCATTGTAATAAAGAGACATTGGAAGGTATAACACGCAGACTGTAGTGATCTTACTCCCTACAGTTACATATTTATGAGTATATTTTTGTATATTCCTTTGAAATGTATGTATACTAAGTAGTCGAGAAATTAATATTTTATCTAGTGAATACTATTTGTATAAAATATCTACAATATTTCATATATATATATATATATATATATATATATATATCTGTGTGTGTGTGTGTGTGTGTGGAGAGAGAGAGAGAGAGAGATGTCAAATCGGTCAATTTTTAAGAATTGGTTACTTTTTTTCCAATCACCCCGTGGAGATGCGGGGTGTTAGAGTAGATCCTCAACACTCCTTGCTTTTCGTAAGAGTCGACTAAATGGGGCGGTCCTTCGGATGAGACCGCAAAAAACGAGGTCCAGTGCCACAGCAGGTGTGGCACGGTAAAGATCCCTCCCTGCTCAGAGGCCATAAGCGGCGAGCATAAGCCTAAATTTTGCAGCCCTTCACCGGCAATGGTGACGTCTCCATATGAGTGAAAAATTCTCGAGCGGGACGTTAAACAATATTTAATCACTTAATCTATCAATCCAATCGAGTATTCGCGTACTCGGTAGAAATACAAATGCAAAATATTGATACTTGTTAAATTTACCCCATCGATGTAGTTTTCGAACCGATTAATGTTTGTTTGTTTGTTTTTTATTTATAGTCGCCTGAGCAATTTTTCAGCTATCCGGCGACTGTCACTATTACCGGTGACGGGGCTGCAAATTTAGACCTATGCTTAGCACTAATGGCTTTTAGCAGTGAGGGTTCTTTTACGTGCCACACCTGCTGCGACACGGGACCTCCGTTTATAAGGTCCCATCCGAAAGACCCGTGACTCTCACTTCGTAATGCCGAGCTCTTGGCGAAGGAGCAATCACTACCTATTTTAACGTCTTAGGTTTGACGCGGCCGGCCCGAGCGGGGCTCGAACTCACGACCTTCCGTTCACGAGGCGAGAGCTCTACCACTGAGCCACCGTGATCGGTCGAACCGATTAATAATTAACAAAACTTCGAGCGCCATAAAATTGATAATAGACTTTTTTGTATTTATTTATCAAATAAACAAAAAGGACATTGAAACACATAATTAGAAACGATT